>CM022299.1:541784574-541928074 GCA_011799875.1 Thinopyrum elongatum
TTACAAAGTAATATATCAATAAATCTGAAGTCACCATCTGGGCCACATCTGTCGCTACTCATATCAACTTGATGAAGGGGTGCAGACTGTCTGAGCCGCATACCACCCAGACCTCACATCGAAGCTCAACATCTAAAACCGACCAACCAAGCCGCGTTGTCCGGTCTGGGGCACATACCAGTCCGTTGCACCCTCAGTAGTCACCGCATGTGCACGCTGCAGAGGCCGCCGCCACCGTCTTCCACCGATCCATCTTCACAGAAGGTACTGACACATCGAGCTTACCAGGCATGATCTTCAACGCCACCACGGCGCCAGACAACGCCACCTCCCTACGCGCGTCCATCATCACACATCTGTCGTCGAGACACTGCTGCGCCATGCCGTCGGGACTCCACATTGTCGATGCGTCACATGAAACACCGCTCCACGCTGAAACCATCCACGGGTTCCTCGAGCCAATGCACACCTCCAAGAATGACGGTCCCAAGGGGGAAACGGCACAAGAGCGCCGCCGTCATCCGATCGACTGATCTAGTGTTTCCCCTGGAGGTAGCAGATAGAGGTCTGGAGCTTCTCCACGATGAAGAACGCCGCCATCGCCGGCCTTGGCAACTAGCCGAGAGCGGGGTTTCACCCGGATCTGCTCGACGAGCCTCAATCCAGCATCTTGTGCACCAGATCGCTCGCCACAACGCTGCCACCCCCATGCCGCACGCCCAGATCCAGACAGGCACGTTCCGCCGTCGTTGAACCGCCGGCCACCACGGCCATGGCCGCCATGACCGCGCCGACGCCATGAGAAGCTACCAAGGCACCCCAAGGCCCCGGTCACACCGGATCTGGGACGAGGCCCAGCCAGTCGCCGATGCTACATCAGCGTCCCGGCCAGTCCATCCCTCCATGACTCGAATAGGCGTTCAAACCCGTCCAGGTGTCGCGCCATCACCCAACCGTCGTCCCGCGCCGCGCGGCTCGAGCATGGAGAGGAGCGAGTCCTGCCGCCGCCTGCACTGGCCGGGCTTTGCCCGACAGCGCGCACTAGCGGCGACGAGGGGAGGAGACGCGCAAAGATGACCTAGTCTCGGCGGCTAGGGTTCGCCCCTCAATCGCGCGCGGGAGTGACGTGAGGGGGCACGAGGGGGAGGAGGGATGAAGTGGGCGTGGGAGGAGGGATCCCGCACTAGTAGAAAAATGACCTTACGTTCTCATCATTAGTCCCGGTTTGATTACGGCCCGGGACTAATGTGACCATTAGTCCCGGTTCCAACGGCTAGGGCACGGGCATCATTAGTCCCGGTTCGTTTTGTACCTCTAGTCCCAGTTTGTGACACAAACCGGGACTAAAGGGGTTGTGGCAGGCTGGCGTCAGGCTGGGGCCCCCACGAGCACCTTTAGTCCCGGTTTGTGTCACAAACCGGGACTAGAGGTACACCTTTAGTCCCGGTTTGTATAACCAACCAGGACTAAAGATGCCCCTATATAAACCCTTCGTCCAGTCCGAGCCCATTCTCTCTGTTTTCCCCTTTCCTCTCCTCTGCTCTTCCCCTTGCTCGAGCTCATCCTCCATTTTTGCCAAGATTTGTCAAGATTTGAAGGCACCCCATCTATCCAAGTGTTCACAAAGGTTAGTAACTTTGTCATTTCATCTCTCATTGCTAGATTAGCTCGTGCAATGCTCTATAAGTATAGTGATTTGTGGGTTTTAGTTTGGGAGTAATTATATGTGGGAGTTTATTTAATTTATATGCAATTTGAGCTCAAATTAACTTCTTAGTTTGCATATGTAGGTGTGGTTTACTTAGTGCCTTACCATTCCCGTCCTAACCACCGTCGATCGCCCGCACAGTCCCGTCGCCGGCACCACCTTGGTGAGCCTCTTGTTCTTATCCTTTAAAAAAAATCATGTTTGTATGATTTAGATAGTTACTTGTATAATTTTCTTACCTGTATGGTTGTTTGTTATACATAGTGGCATGGTTTTAATATCCGTCCCCGTCGGCCCTCGTACGGTTTATGATTCGGATGTGGTATATATATTCTCTTTTATAACTATTTGTTGCATTTCGTGTTTATGACAATTATGCCCATCAAGTTGACATAGATATTTTTATCTATGAGGTATGTGAACCGGAAATTGCAACCGACCCTCTTGTCGAGAAGTTAAATTTAGTTGCAAAAGAAAACAAGTATTTGAAAGAAAAGTTGAAAATAATTGAAGAAGAGAAGATGAAACTGGAGTTGTATGTTGTCGATTTCGTCGATGATCACAAGATCAAGATGGATGCAATGCGCTTGAAGATTAGAAAGATTAGAAAATATGCCGTTAATAAAAAGGCTTGGTATCACTATTTTGTTGGATCAATTGTTACCTTAGTTGCGATCTTGATCGCATTTATTGTTGCATTTAAATGATTTAGCTAGAGAGTTTGTATGTTGTTTTATGAGAATAAGTGTGTATGAACTTGTATTAATTTGGTCTTTTCGATGTTGTGTAATGAAGATGAGCCGGCAATGAATGTACGATGACCGACGCTCTCCCCAGTTCATTGATGGCGTGCGTACTTTTCTGCTTGCGGCTGAGGCAAACAAGCGGCGGATGGTTTTATGTGTTGTCCATGTGGTGTCTGTAAGAATGATAGCAATTACTCTAACTCAAGAACCATTCACGTCCACCTGTTTACGTCCGGTTTCATGTCCGGCTATAACTGTTGGACCAAGCACGAAGAAAGAGGGGTTCTAATGGAAGAGAATGAAGAAAAAGAGGATGATGACAGCTATCCTGGCCATGGGTTCCCTGAATACGATGGTACTACAATGGGGGAAGAAGCTGAAGAAGAGGCATCAGATGAGCCCGCTGATGATCTTGGTCAGGCCATTGCTGATGCAAAGAGAAACTACGCAAGTGAAAAGGAGAAGTTGAAGTTGCAGCGCATGTTAGAGGATGACAAGAAATTGTTGTACCCAAATTATGAAGATGACAAGAAAAAGCTGGGTACCTCACTGGAATTGCTGCAATGGAAGTCAGAGAATGGTGTATCTGACAAGGGATTTGAAAAGTTGCTGATAATGTTAAAGAAGATGCTTCCAAAGGACAACGAATTGCCCAACAGTACGTACGAATAAAAGAAGGTTGTATGCCCTCTAGGATTAGAGGTGCAGAAGATACAAGCATGCCCTAATGACTGCATCCTGTACCACGGTGAGTACGAGAATTTGAATACATGCCCGGTATGCGGTGCATTGCGCTATAAAATCAGCCGCGATGACCCTGGTGATGTTGAGGGCGAGCGCCCCAGGAATAGGATTCCTGCCAAGGTGATGTGGTATGCTCCTATAATACCACGGTTGAAATGTTTGTTCCAAAACAAAGAGCATGCCAAGTTGATGCTATGGCACAAAGAAGACCGTAAGAAAGACGGGAAGTTGAGAGTACCCGCTGATGGGTCGTAGTGGAGAAAAATCAAGAGAAAGTGGGGGGACTTTGCAGATGACACAAGGAACGCATGGTTTGGTTTAAGTGCAGATGGCATTAATTCTTTTGGGGAGCAGAGCAGCAATCATAACACCTGGCCTGTGACTCTATGTATCTATAACCTTCCTCTTTGGTTGTGCATGAAGCGGAAGTTCATTATGATGCTAATGCTCATCCAAGGCCCCAAGCAACCCGGTAACGACATTGATGTGTACCTAAGGTCGTTAGTTGAAGAACTTTTATAGCTGTGGGACAAAAAAGGTGTACGTGTGTGGGATGAGAACAAACAACAGGAATTTGACCTACGAGCATTGCTGTTTGTAACCATCAATGATTGGCCTGCTCTTAGTAACATTTCAGGACAGACAAACAAGGGATACCACGCATGCATGCACTGTTTAGATGTTACTGAAAGTATATATTTGGATAAATGTAAGAAGAATGTGTACCTGGGACATCATCGATTTCTTCCGATCAAGCATCTCTTAAGAAAGAAAGGCAAGCATTTCAAAGGTGAGGCAGATCACCGGAAGAAGCCTCGCACCGTACTAGTCGTGATATACTTGATATGGTCAAGGATTTAAAAGTAATCTTTGGAAAGGGTCCTGGCGGACAATCTATTCCGAATGACACTGACGGACACGCACCCATGTGGAAGAGGAAATCTATATTTTGGGACCTACCCTATTGGAAAGAACTAGAGGTCCGCTCTGCAATCGACGTGATGCATGCGATGAAGAATCTTTGCGTGAACCTGCTAGGCTTCTTGGGCCTGTATGGGAAGACAAAAGATACACCGGAGGCACGAGAGGACCAGCAACATATGCATGAAAAAGACGGCATGCATCCAAAGCAGTATCAGGGTCATGCCAGCTACGCTCTTACCAAAGAAGAGAAGGAAATCTTCTTTGAATGCCTGCTCAGTATGAAGGTCCCGTCTGGCTTCTCGTCGAATATAAAGGGAATAATAAATATGGCAGAGAAAAAGTTCTAGAACCTAAAGTCTCATGACTGCCACGTGATTATGACGCAATTGCTTTCGGTTGCATTGAGGGGGCTTCTACCAAAGAATGTTCGATTAGCCATTGTGAAGCTATGTGCATTCCTCAATGCAATCTCTTAGAAGGTAATCGATCCAGAAATCCTACCAAGGTTACAGAATGATTTGGTGCAATGTCTTGTCAGTTTCGAGTTGGTGTTCCCACCATCCTTCTTAAATATCATGACACACGTCCTAGTTCACCTAGTCGACGAGATTGCCATTCTGGGTCCTGTATTTCTACACAACATGTTCCCCTTTGAGAGGTTCATAGGAGTCTTAAAGAAATATGTTCATAACCGTGCTAGGCCAGAAGGAAGCATCTCTAAGGGCCATGAAACAGAGGAGGTCATTGAGTTTTGTGTTGACTTTATTCCTGACCTTAAGCCGATTGGTGTTCCCGAATCGCGGCATGAGGGCAGACTGGGTGGAAAAGGCACACTAGGAAAGGACCAATTAATATGTATGGACGGGCATTCTTGGGCGCAAACACACTACACAGTTCTACAGAATTCCGCCTTGGTGGCTCCGTATATCGAGGAACACAAGAATATTCTACGCTCCAAACACCCGAAGCAGTCTGACGACTGGATTACACGTGAACACACGGGGACTTTCTACGGTTGGTTGCAGACACGTCTCATGCATGACGACACTATTGCAGATGAGCTGTACTTGCTGGCCAAGTTACCATCTTCGACTATATTGACTTTCAAAGGGTACGAGATAAATGGGAATACATTTTACACGATCACCCAAGATAAAAAGAGCACCAACCAAAACAGCGGTGTCCGCTTTGATGCAGCAAACACCAATAGGCCAAAGGGCACATATTATGGTTACATAGAGGAGATATGGGAACTTGACTATGGAAGTGATTTGAAGGTCCCTTTGTTTCGGTGCAAATGGGTCAATCTGACAGGAGGCGGCGTAAAGGAAGACCCACGGTACGGAATGACAACAGTGGATCTCAACAATCTTGGGTACATAGATGAACCATTCGTCCTAGCCAATGATGTGGCGCAGGTTTTCTATGTGAAGGACATGTATACCAAGCCACAAGAAAGAAAAGATAAGGAAGCGAATACATCATACGATGAGCCAAAGCGCCACATAGTTCTTCCAGGGAAAAGAAACATCATGGGAGTGGAGGACAAGACAGACATGTCAGAAGATTATGAAAAGTTTCATGAAATTGCTCCCTTCACAGTGAAGATTGACCCAAGCATCCTGTTAAATGATGAAGATTGTCCATGGTTACGGCGCAAAGGGACACACGCGAAGAAAAAGTTTTATACCCCAAGATCCCACTCCGGGATGTGGCCAGCTTCACCGTCATCACTTTCTTCTCTAGTGAGTTTCCGGACTTATCTCGAAAGTCCCACTTCGGACCTACCGGAGGGAATCTTTGTAATAGTTAGGGTATATATGTGTTTTGGCATTTGAAAGGCGAAGAAATATTATGTCCAAACAAAATATTTCATGCATTATGTAGGACTTCATTTGCTATTTTTTTGAGCTAAATGACCCTGAAATTGAAAAGCACTACAAATGAACTCTGAAAAGGTTGAAACTTGGCATGGTATCATCATTTCACCTACATAGCATGTGCTAAAAAGTTGAGAGGGTTACGGCAAAAACTGGATGCACTTCGTGTACAAAATGGACAATCTCTTTCGAAGTATAAGGGTTTCGCACGAAAACTCATCTGTTACAAAAGGCATTTCATTTTTTTAAACTTATTTTAACTCCAGACTTTTTGTGCGTTCAATATGCACCATTCAAAGCCACGTCATCAATTTTCAACCCTTTCTGACTTCATTCGCTATTTTTCATGCATTTATTGAATTTTTTTAGCTAAATGACCCTGAAATTGAAAAGCACTACAAATGAACTCTGAAAAGGTTGAAACTTGGCATGGTATCATCATTTCACCCACATAGCATGTGCTAAAAAGTTGAGAGGGTTACGGCAAAAACTAGATGCACTTCGTGTACAAAATGGACAATCTCTTTCGAAGTATAAGGGTTTCACACGAAAACTTATCTGGTACAAAGGCATTTAATTTTTTTTAACTTATTTTAACTCCAGACTTTTTGTGCGTTCAATATGCACCATTCAAAGCCATGTCATCAATTTTCAATCCTTTCTGACTTCATCCACTATTTTTCATGCATTTAATGAATTTTTTGAGCTAAATGAGCCTGAAATTGAAAAGCACTACAAATGAACTCTGAAAAGGTTGAAACTTGGCATGGTATCATCATTTCACCCACATAGCATGTGCTAAAAAGTTGAGAGGGTTACGGCAAAAACTAGATGCACTTTGTGTCCAAACTGGACAATCTCTTTCGAAGTATCAAGGTTTCGCACGGAAACTCATTTGTTACAAAGGCATTTCATTTTTTAAACTTATTTTAACTTCAGACTTTTTGTGCATTGAACATGCACCATTCAAAGTCACATCATCAATTTTCAGCCCTTTCTGACTTCATTCGCTATTTTTCATGCATTTAATGAAGTTTTTGAGCTATAAAACTAAAAGAGCTAAACAAAATCTATTTTTTTATTAAAACACCCATTTAAAATAACCTAAAAATTACCAAATTGAATATAATGATAAAATACACTAATATTAAACAGCAGGAAAAAGAATCACTCAAAAATCTATTTTTAAAGTAAAGTTATTCATAAACTAGTGATTCACACAAATTTCAAAGAACTCAAATTTAAACTATTCAAATTTTAAAACCACTGGTGCTAACAGAAAGTTTATAATTTTTGTGACCGAAAGCAAAAAGATTCACTCAAAAACTCTAAATATTTGGCTATAAGTAGAAACAAAAGAAAATAAATAAAGCAAAAAACAAAACAAAAAAACTAGAAAACCGGGACCACAAATTAAAAAATTAACAAAAAATGCCCGCCTACTAGGCCACCACGACCTGCATACTACTAGAAACCCAACTACTAGTTGGGCCAGGATGCGGGCCCGCGGGGCAAGTAGGCCCCACAGGGCAGAGAGAGTTTCATTAGGCCCACAGTCCTGCTTTAGAGAGGAGCTCGAGGTTGCAGCCGTGGCGGGGCTTATAAACAGGTCTGGGCGCCCTTCGCTTGGCGAGGTGGGACTAAACATCCACCGCGTCGCGGCTGTGCCAGGAACGGACCTTTAGTCCCAGTTGGTGGCTCCAACCGGGAGTAAAGGCCCCCCTTTAGTCCCGGTGCGAGCCACCAACCGGGACTAAAGGCCTGGGCTTCCCGCCGCTCGGCCTGGTGAAATTCACCTTTAGTCCCGGTTGGTGGCTCGCACCGAGACTAAAGGAGAGCCTTTAGTCCCGGTTGGAGCCACCAACCGGGACTAAAGGTCTTTGTATATAAGTAGCCACTTAGAAAAATTAGCAAACACACCATCAGTTTCCCCCGACGACGCCAAAGACCTTGACACCGCCAGGCTGCCGGATCGGAGCTCGCCACCGCCGCCGAGTCCGTCCTAGTCGTCGCCGCCCCCGACGCCGGCCGCCCGCGCCTCCTCCCCGAGCCCCGACGCCGGCTGGCCGCGCCTCCTCCCTGAGCCCGATGCCGCCTACCCTCCTCCCCGAGCCCTGACGCCGCCCGCGCCTCCTCCCTGCCTCCGGCGTCCTCCTCCGTCTCCGGTGCTGCTCCTCCATCCTCCCCGCCTCCCTCCGCCCCGACGATCCCGACCGATGAGCCAACACTTAGCAAATTTTGTTCATCTTTTTTTTCATAGATTGTTTTCATTTTTCACTTGATGTTGTAGTTAGATGCTTAGTATATGTATGTATGTATACAATGTATGCTTAGTATATGTATGTATGTATACAATATATGTATGTATACAATTTGCATAGATTGCTTTTTTTCACTAGCTAGTTTTTTCTTCTATTTTTTAGTTTTTTATACTTTTAATGTTGTATCATGTATAGTATAGAAAAAATTTGCATAGGAAAAAGTTGACCATATGTATAGTATAGAAAAAATTTGCATAGGAAAAAGTTGACCATATGTATAGTATAGAAAAAATTTGCATAGAAAAAAGTTGCATAGAAAACATTTGAGGAATTTTGACTAAGCATAAAAAAAATTGCATAGAAAAAATCAAGTGAATAAGAATTACAAATATCATAATCAAGCATTTAAAAAATGTTAAATTTGCATAGAAATATTTTTGGCGTCGACAATGCCCGGCCCGCATCCTCGTCATCGACTCGGTGGCAACAACCTGCTTGAGAGGCGCCATGTCCGGGACTAGGCTCCGTCGGGATGGCACTGGGAGGTGCTATCTTCCGGGGTGCGCAGCTTGGTGAGGAACCGGGCTCCCGTCATCGACCCGGAGCTTCTTTGGTGGCGGTCGCGTGGGCCACTTTTGGTGCGGAGGCAGCCGGCCCCCGAGGAGGTGGTACGTTGCCGTGTTAGGGAGGAGGTCGAGCACGTCCGTCGCTACATGGTTGCGTTGGACGTCAGGTTCTCTAATACCTGGCAGGTTCTTCAGGGATCTCACCCGAGCTATGATCCTGTGATGGTTCCTTCTCTTTGGGTGTTCACCGCCCACGCCTCAGGAACCGCGAGTGAACTAGATTATTCGATAATATTCGATCTGTATTAGCTATATTGATGTATATGATAATATTCGAGATGTATTAGTGATAATACTCGAGATTTATTCGAGATTATATTCGAGATTATATTCGATAATATTCAAGATGTATTCGAGATTATATTCGATAATATTCGATGATGCATATTATCTGGATTATTTGAGATGTATTAGTGATATTATTCGAGATGCATATTATCTACTATGATTCAGTTTTTGCTTATTGAATGCATTCTAATTTGAATACTAAATTGTTTTATCTTTCTTCTGGATTATATTTAAGCTATGGACGATACCGGCAGAGATGGAGACGAGATCATATTCGATATCATACGCTCCCCGAGCCCAGAGAATGAACCTGAAGATGACGGCTCACAATATCTGAACAATTCCGGTGAGGGAATATTTGAGGAAGACGAACGAAGAGACGAAGGCCACACAAACAATGATGGCGAAGAAAATGATCTTCAATTAACAAAGACCAGCGAGGTATATATATATATAAGGCCTCTGGTGATCATTACATGTATTAATTGATATATATATATATATTAATGAATCTTTCTTTTTTTAGCCCTCGGATCGAGCAAATCTTCTACAAGCAGGCAGTATGAGGCCCGGCCAAAAAGATGCAGCCTGGCATAAAGTACAACATCGATTCAATCAAACCATCTGGCGAACCGCTTGCTCCTAAAAAGAATGCGGACAAATTTAAGCGTCAGTGCGGAGTTATTGTCAAGGGCCAAATCCCGATCTCCGTTCAAGAATGGAATAAGCCAAAGGGAGATCGAGGAGTTAGTTTTGTCTCCGAAAGAGCAAAACATCTACTTTGGGAATCGCTCATGTCACATTTCACCCTACCAGAGCATTTGACAGATGAAGAACAGGAGAAAGTCAAGAAGAGTGCTCTTAAGAAGATGGCCACACAATTCTGCAACCACAAGAAAAGAATATGGAAAGGCTACGAAGAAGCAGAAAAGCAGACTCCAGAATTCATTGGAGTACTGGAGAAGGCAAAAGATCACTGGGACTCTTTTGTGAAGTTCACGGAATCGGAAGCAGCTAAGGAACTGTCGAGGAAAAACAAGATTAATGCTGCGAAAAAAAAGTTTCACCATGTTCTGGGGCTAGGTGGCTACCAGGTCGCCCGGCCTAAGTGGGATGAATCTGAGGAACATATGATTGCTGCAGGGGTCACTCCAATTACATTGGGTTGGCCCGACAGTTGCAGGACTTCGTTTTATGCACATGGGGGAAAGTTGGACCCAAAGACAGGGCTGATTATGGAGCGGCCAAGTCTTAAGGAAGCCTCTGACGCTTTACTTGTTGCAATAGAAGAGGATCGAACGGGAGCGTTCAAGCCCGAGAGAGAGAACAACGAGCTTACGTGTGCCCTGAATAATCCTGAACACCCGGGACGAACACGAGGCAAAGGCATTGTTTGCTACTTCCTGAGCTTGCGTTGATTTTTCCCTTGAAGAGGAAATGGTGATGCAGCAAAGTAGAGATAAGTATTTCCCTTAGTTAAGAACCAAGGTATCAATCCAGTAGGAGATACACGCAAGTCTCCAATCTATGCACCTGCACAAACAATCAAACACTTGCACCCAATGCGATAAAGGGGTTGTCAATCCCTTCACGGTCACTTGCAAAGGTGAGATCTGATAGAGATAGATATAAAAGCTTACTAAAACGTAAAACAAAATAAAAGTAAATAAATTGCAGCAAGGTATTTTTGGGTTTTTTGGTTTATAGATCTAAAAATATATGATGGAAAATAGACCCGGGGGCCATATGTTTCACTAGAGGCTTCTCTCTTGAAGGCAAATAATACGATGGGTGAACAAATTACTGTCAAGCAATTGATAGAAAAGCGCAAAGTTATGACAATATCCAAGGCAATGATTATGAATATAGGCATCACGTCCGTGTCAAGTAGACCGAAACGATTCTGCATCTACTACTATTACTCCACACATCGACCGCTATCCAGCATGCATCTAGAGTATTAAGTTCATAAGAACGGAGTAACGCCTTAAGTAAGATGACATGATGTAGAGGGATAAACTCAAGCAATATGATGAAAACCCCATCTTTTTACCCTTGATGGCAACAATACAATACGTGCCTCGCTACCCCTACTTTGTCACTGGGTGAGGACACCGCAAGATTGAACCCAAAACTAAGCACCTCTTCCATTGCAAGAAGAACCAATCTAGTTGGCCAAACCAAACCGATAATTCGAAGAGAAATACAAAGATATCAAATCATGCATATAAGAATTCAGAGAAGATTCAAATAATATTCATAGATAAACTGATCATAAATCCACAATTCATCGGATCTTGACAAACACACCGCAAAAGAATATTACATCGGATAGATCTCCAAGAACAACCAGGAGAACATGGTATTGAGGATCAAAGAGAGAGAAGAAGCCATCTAGCTACTAGCTATGGACCCGTAGGTCTAAGGTAAACTACTCACGCTTCATCTGAAGGGCAATAGAGTTGATGTAGAAGCCCTCCGTGATCGAATCCCCCTCCGGCAAGATGCCGGAAAAGGCCCCAAGATGGGATCTCACGAGAACAGAAGGTTACGACGGCGGAAAAGTATTTTTGGTGGACGCTTCTAGTGGTTTGGGAATATTTCTGAATTTATAGGCCAAAGATTAGGGTTGGAGGACTCCCGTGGGGCCCACAAGCCAGGGGGGCGTGCCCTGAGGGCTTGTGGAGCCCTCGGGACTCTTTTGCCTTCCTCTCCAAGTCCTACGTGTGTCTTCTGGTCCAAGAAAAATCATCGCGAAAGTTTTATTCTGTTTGGACTCCATTTAGTATTCCTTTTCTGTAAAACTCAAAAACAAGGAAAAAACAGAAACTGGCACTGGGCTCTAGGTTAGTAAGTTAGTCCCAAAAATAATATAAAATAGCATATTAATGCATATAAAACATCCAAAACAATAATATAATAGCATGGAACAATAAAAAATTATAGATACGTTGGAGACATATCAAGCATCCCCAAGCTTAATTCCTGCTCGTCCTCGAGGAGGTAAATGATAAAAATAGAATTTTTGATGTGGAATGCTACCTAACATATTTATCCATGTAATTTTCTTTATTGTGGCATGAATATTCAGATCCATAAGACTCAAAACAAAAGTTTAATATTGACATAAAAACAATAATACTTCAAGCATACTAATAAAGCAATCATGTCTTCTCAAAATAATATGGCCAAAGAAAGTTATCCCTACAAAATCATATAGTCTGGCTATGCTCCATCTTCATCACACAAAGTATTAAATCATGCACAACCCCGATGACAAGCCAAGCAATTGTTTCATACTTTTGATGTTCTCAAACTTTTTCGACTTTCACGCAATACATGAGCGTGAGCCATGGATATAGCACTATAGGTGGAATAGAATATGGTGGTTGTGGAGAAGACAAAAAGAAGGAGATAGTCTCACATCAACTAGGCGTATCAACGGGCTATGGAGATGCCCATCAATAGATATCAATGTGAGTGAGTAGGGATTGCCATGCAACGGATGCACTAGAGCTATAAGTTTATGAAAGCTCAAAAATAAACTAAGTGGGTGTGCATCCAACTCGCTTGCTCATGAAGACCTAGGGCAATTTGAGGAAGCCCATCACTGGAATATACAAGCCAAGTTCTATAATGAAAAATTCCCACTAGTATATGAAAGTGACAACATAGGAGCTCTCTATAGTGAAGATCATGGTGCTACTTTGAAGCACAAGTGTGGTAAAAGGATAGTAGCATTGCCCCTTCTCTCTTTTCTCTCTTTTTTTTTCTTTTTTTTTTGGTTTGGGCTTCTTTTGGCCTCTTTTATTTTTTGTAAAGCTCGGAGACTCATCCCAACTTGTGAGGGAATCATAGCTTCCATCATCCTTTCCTCACATGGGAGAATGCTCTAATAATGATGATCATCACACTTTTATTTACTTACAACTCAAGAATTACAACTCGATACTAGAACAAAAATATGACTCTATAAGAATGCCTCCAGCGGTGTACCGAGATGTGCAATGATCAAGAGAGACATGTATAAATATGAACGGTGGCCTTGCCACAAATACTATGTCAACTACATGATCATGCAAAGCAATATGACAATGATGGAGCGTGTCATAATAAACGGAACAGTGGAAGTTGCATGGCAATATATCTCGGAATGGCTATGGAAATGCCATAATAGGTAGGTATGGTGGCTGTTTTGAGGAAGGGTATATGGTGGGTTTAGTGCACCGGCGAAAGTTGCGCGGTACTAGAGAGGCTAGCAATGGTGGAAGGGTGAGAGTGCGTATAATCCATGGACTCAACATTAGTCATAAAGAACTCACATACTTATTGCAAAAGTCTATTAGCTATCGAAACAAAGTACTACACGCATGCTCCTAGGGGGATACATTGGTAGGAAAATACCATCGCTCGTCCCCGACCGCCACTCATAAGGAAGACAATCAATAAATAAATCATGCTCCGACTTCATCACATAATGGTTCACCATACGTGCATGCTACGGGAATCACAAACTTTAACACAAGTATTTCTACCAATCCACAATTACTTACTAGCATGACTCTAATATCACCATCTTTAAATCTCAAAACAATCATAAGGAATCAAACTTCTCATAGTATTCAATGCTCTTTATATGAAAGTTTTTATTATATCCCTCTTGGATGCCCATCAAATTAGGACTAAATTCATAACCTAAGAAAATTACCATGATGTTCATAGAGACTCTCAAAATAATATAAGTGAAGCATGAGAGTTCAACAATTTCTATAAAATAAAGCCACCGCCGTGCTCTAAAAAAATATAAGTGAAGCACTAGAGCAAAATTGCCTAGCTCAAAAGATATAAGTGAAGCACATAGAGTATTCTAATAAATTCATGATTCATGTGTGTCCCTCTCAAAAGGTGTGTACAGAAAGGATGATTGTGGCAAACTAAAAAGCAAAGACTCAAATCATACAAGACGCTCCAAGAAAAACACATATCATGTGGTGAATAAAAATATAGCCTCAAGTAAATTTACCGATAGATGAAGACGAAAGAGGGGATAACATCCGGGGCATCCCCAAGCTTAGATGCTTGGTTGTCCTTGAATATTACCTTGGGGTGCCTTTGGAATCCCCAAGCTTAGTCTCTTGCAACTCCTTATTCCATAGTCCATCAGATCTTTACCCGAAACTTGAAAACTTCACAACACAAAACTCAACAGAAAACTCATGAGATCCGTTAGTATAAGAAAATAAATCACCACTTTTTGGTACTGTTGTGAACTCATTCTTTATTTATATTTGTGTAATATATACTGTATTCCAACTTCTCCATGGTTCATACCCCCCGATACTACCCATAGATTCATTAAAATAAGCAAACAACACATAGAAAACAGAATCTGTCAAAAACAGATCAGTCTACGAAGATCTGAATTGTTCTCACACTTATGTAACTTCAATTTTTTTGAAAAATTAGGAAAACAGAGGCAATTTGCGTATAAATATTGTGTAAAACATTCAGGGTTTTTACATGCTCCAGTGAATTTAAACAATTCTGTTACTGGACATAAAAGTTTCTGTTTTTCAGCAAAATCAAATCAACTAACACCGTAAGCCATCCCAAAGGTCTTACTTGGCTCAAACACTAATTAAAACACCAAAACACAATTACTACAGAGGTAATAATGTGTATTTATTGAAAAAGAGAACAAAAAAACATAAAAATAAAATTGGGTTGCCTCCCAACAAGCGCTATTGTTTAACGCCCCTAGCTAGGCATAAAACATAGATCTAGGTATTGTCATCTTTGGTATGCAACTCTTTCTTAATCAAATCTTCCAAAACTTTTCTTAGTAAATCTTTCTTTTCTTTTCTTTACTTTCTAATAGATGAACTCAATTCATGAAAAGGACTCTGATTAGTGACTTTGACATTCATAAACCCATAGTCTGGGTCATCACCATAAATATCATCATATAAAACATGTATCTCATTTTTAATGGGTTCCCTAATCATCTCTTCTAACCAGTCATCATTGAATCCTACATAAATTCCCCTAGTTATCCAATCAAATTTATCATAAGTTTCAAGGTAGATAGTTTGGGTAATTTCAGAGTAGGGAACTCTCCTCCTAAGTTTGTCACTGTAAGATTGATAATCTCTAGATTCCAAGCTACGCAAAGTTTCTTTATCATGGAGAATTTCTTCAATCGGAGGATGTTCAATATATTTATTATAGAAAGCAAAAACTTCCCTAGCCTCTTGTACTATAAAATCAAATTCTCGCATAAGGATAATAGTGGCAATCTTTTTAGCCTTAGGATGATTAATATTGGGAAATTCATAAAACACCTTTTGCAAAGCGGGATTGATGTGCAAAAATTTTATTTCTAATTTATCAACAAGCATGACAATAGCATCCGCATAACAATTTCTATCAAGAAGAATAGATCTCTTATTAATAGGCATTGTTCCCGTATAATCAAATAATTCCTGAATAACACTTTTCCCAATAATATTACCATCTCCCACATGAAAAGTTTTTGCTTTATAATTATGAGGAGTTTCAGTTTCATGATCTAAAGAACAAGATCCAAGTTTTTCCTCAAGATTTATACTAGCAAGACCCTCAAAATTTTCAACAATAACCTCCCCAGATTCAGACATGGTGACAACAAACCGATCTAGCACACGAGCAAACGAAAAGCAAACGAAAAGACGAACGGAAAAAGGGCGAATAAAAAGGCAAATCTTTTTGTGTTTTTCTGAAATCGTTTTAGAAGTGGGGGAGCGGAAAACGAGAGGCAAATGACAAATAATGTAATGCAAGAGATGAGAGTGTAGGAGATATGCCCTAGAGGCAATAATAAATGTTATTGATTATCTCCCTGTTCATAATTAGGTTTATGTTCCATGCTATAACTGCTATGGTTCTCGAGTCTGCAAATAAAACGAGGCTCGGAGGAAGACTCATATGCACGTGTGGAATAATAAACGGTAATATGTATTCCTAGTCTGGCCTCTAAGACTAGCTCAAGTATTGCATGATGGTTCTGTTTTCCTGATCATGGGCATGTCTATGCCAGCAATTTTGAGGGCACAGTGTTAGAAGAACATTTGTGTTGAATCGACCCAAATTGATGTTATGCTATGAGTTACATTCGTCACATATTAATGGTTAATAACACAGAGATGGTTAATGTTTGCAAAATTCCTTAGACCATGAGAGTGTCGAGTTTCTTCATACTTGCTTCATGAGCTTTGGGGTTTGTTAAACGTCATCCGTAAATGGGTGGCTATTACGGCGGCTTACGGGTTCATGGAAAAGTGTGTCAAGTAACTTGATAGCTCGAGATTGGGATTTGCTCCTCCGACGATGGAGAGATATCTCTGGGCCCTCTCGGTGTTACGGTATCCATCATCGTCTGGCCAGACACTTTGTGATTTGATCACAGGGATGCCGGAACACGGTAACGAGAAAAGAGAACAATACCGGTAACGAGGTAACTGGCATAGTGGACAAGTTGTTGATCCACGGAAATGCCTACATGTCTAACCTCGGGTATTTGTAACATATCGTGAAGCAACAGGAATAGCACACGGCAACTGGAGGTTCACTCGAATATTCATTCGTGTGGGTATAGGGGTCAATATGGGTGTCCACGGCTCCGATGTTGATCATTGATCGGAAGGTGTTCCGTGTCATGTCTATACTTCACCGAACATATAGGGTCACACGCTTAAGGGTCATCTATCTGCTGAATACTAGACAGGGAGTCTGAGAGAAAATCACCGAAAAGTTTCGGAGACAACGGAAGAGTTCCGGAGAGAGAACACTGAAAAAGTTTCGGTAAAACCGAAAAGTTGTTTCGGATAAAACCATTGATCCAAAAAGGTTTCGGCAAGCACCGGGAATGTTTTGGAGGTTGCCAGATTGGTCTGGTAATTTCTGGAATTTTTCTGGAGAAAAAAAACCGAAAAAAAAGTTTCGGAGCTGCCGGAGTTGTTTACCGGGTAAACAAAGATGGTTTTAAATTAAACCACCATACTGGAAATGTTCCAGAGCGCGTCCAGATAATTTTAGAGGGTGCCGGAAATGTTCTGGGACCTTCTGGAATTTTTCAGAAATAATAGTCGCGGAAAACATCTTGTCCCAGCGTGAGGGGACAAGATCCCACGGATCGTGGGGGCTGTTTTTGGGCTGTTTTTGGGGGGGGCCCCCTTTGGGAGCAGCCCCCTTGTGGCTGGACAAAATGTTGGGGGGGGGGCCCCATGGTGGGGGGCAGCCCCCACAAATGGTGGAGAGTGTTGGGAGGAAGGTGGGGCCCCATGGGGGAACACCATGGACAAGGGAACATGTTTTTCCCTTGTTTGGTGGGAACATGTTCTCCTTGTTTTGTGGGAACATGTTTTCCCCATGTTTAGTGGGCTGAATTTTCAGCCCCCTCCACCCCTTCCACCACTATATAAGGAGGAGGAGAGGTGCTCTCCAACTCCACTCCAACTCTCTCACACAAGCCATGCATGATCTGGCATTCTCTCTCCCTCCCACGAAATAGTTTCGTAGTGCCGAAAGGCTGTCTGGGTTCCGGTGGGAACTAGTTCTGGACGGCGAAGCCCTGCTGGATAGATGGCACCGTATGTGTGCAACCCCGTAGAGAGGTCGTAGTTTCGTCCTTTTGCCCGAGGGGCTGTTCGAGTGTCCTCCCGAACGGCTGTCCGAGTGACGGTCCGAGTTCTGTGAGTCCTCCCGAAGGGCTGTCCACGACACCGTCCGGGGGACTGTCCGACCGCCTCCCGGAGGGCTGTCCGAGTGGCGGATGAGGGAGTACATCCTCGCGGTTGGGAGGTTGTAAATCCTAGCTGCGGGGATCTGCACCGACGATCGTCATCGACTCTACTTCCGCTGCGCTACGAGTCGGTAACGAAAATGATCAAACCTTGTATGCAGTCTCCATAGTGGTCCTGGGCTGGTGCGTAGGTCGGAAATTTTTTGTTTTCTACTGCGTTCCCAACAGTGGCATCAAGAGCCGTGCTATGCGTAGATGCAGGTTGCGATCTAGAATACATAGTGATGTATGGGTGTTGCACAATATAATTAGGTAGTAGATGAGTTCTATTACTGAAAATTATTTGTGCGGGTAGCAGATGAAATCTGTTACCCGATATTCTTGTTGCTTCCCTGGAATTTGCATATTTCTGATCTTGATAACAGCATGGTGGAGTTTCAAAGTTCTGGCAATCCGCGATCCTGATTGATCAACGAAGTGCTAACAGTTCATTGAATTCCACCGTAGTTAAAAGGAAAGATGAAATTTCGCAGACAAAAGGGCAATGCAGATATGATCTGCACGGGGGTCATGCGTATGACGAAGTTTAGTATGGGGCTCGAGATTTTATTATCTCGGTTTTCATACACCCTGGAAAGTTAATCTAGCGACTTGAATTATCATACTTGATGATGGACGTTGGTAGCTTCGGTTTGTTTCGAAACCTTAGAAGCCACGAAAAACTAGTTTTTTTTTGCATGAACCAATTAGAGGCGTCTAACTTGGTTTTGCAGGAGGGTTTACATGTGCATGTGATGTGGTATAGCGGTGCTCATAATAATTTGATTATGTATGAGATGACTATATAATGTAAATTGATTAACATGACCTGCGTGTCATGATTCGGCATGATGGCTGGAGCCATATGATTGTCACTTTATTGACCTGCGTGTCAACCTTAAGTAATGCATTATTTTATTAGCTATAGAGATTGCAATATTATCTGGTGCATCGACAAGGTGGTGGCAATCTTCGCAATGGTGAACACCGACGCGAATGCCGAAGACGAAGGAATGAAAGACTTCTCCGTCAGAAAGGGCTATACCATATCATGCTATTATGAATTGCCTGAGATGTTTATCCCTTATGATGCACCCTTTTTGATTGCGCGGTAGTCGCCTTTTATTAGGGTGATCTCTCACAAAAATATCAAGTAGTTAATGTTCTCCCAAGTGTAGCACCGTCACGGCACCTAACTTTTCGGGGTATCACATGCTAACATGGGTACGAACGATTAGGGATGTGTGAGGCGGGTGAGTTGAGACCTCGCAGCGAGATCACTTGGTTGTCTTGACGTTCAGGCATGAAAGTCATGAGCTCGGAACACACGCATCGAAAGATGAACAAGAGTCACATAGAGATGTGATTGGCAAGTTTGCCTACCGATTGAGATTTTCGTCATCAGTGATGCTACCATCAATGGCGTTGAATTGAAATGTGGATCTTGAATCACTCACAATCAATTATGAGAGATATTGATTTGAGTGGGAGCGCACTGTAGAATTAATTCTTTTAATTCTCAGTGCAATTAATTTTGAACACTGTCTAAGTGTGATTTGCATAATAGTTGTAGAATAATGGCTCGCATTTCCACCTTCCCTATTAAAATTGAATAGCTGTTAAATATCTGGTTAAAACTTTACGGTTGGTAACGTAATGTGAGGATTGTCCTCAAGAGTGCCGAGAAGGACTTTGTCCTATTGCATACTTTCGGTATTCTCTCGCTTATGCTATGGATCATGTGACTCTCGTCCGTTGATCCAAAAGCTAGAATTCCATTTCAGTCAAGCGCAATATGTTTGTTTCCATGAGACCCAAACTTCGAAAGTTTGGATAGTTATGTGATATTCATGGAATCTGAAAATTATTTTCAGAGACAGACAAAGGCTAAAAGATATGAGATATCCAAAGCAATGTTTGTTTGCAAACTATTAGGAAAGGAGTTTACTATGCATTAGACTGATAAGAGAGGGATCCAGAAGAACGCCTGTCATATGATGAAAGGTGAATAAAACAACAACTTAAAGAGAAAGGAAGTGTCCGAAGGGTGTCAGTGAAACTTTCACGCCTAGGAAGTCCAGGGCTGATGCCACTCTTAAGTTGTGTGCTTCTTCTGAGAGTAGGAGAAATACTAAAAGTTAAACTGTTAGAAGTATAAAGGCAATGAGAAAGAAGACTGGAATATCCAGCTCATGTATGAATGTCATACAAGTTTTTGATGTATAGAAGGCTGGTCAAAGATATAGTTCTTGGGAATTATGATTAAATTGTTAATCACTGATTCTTGGGTATTGTGAGTTAATCACAAAGATACCCGCTCGATTGCATTCTGTTGCAACTCGATGTAAGAACTACTATGGCCTGAAAGACTAGCCAGGAATGAGGTTTAGGTATACACAGGGAACATAGTAAATGTTACCGTACCTTCCATCGGTGTATTACCGTCTGTGTTTATTTTCCTAATTCAATTAGAGTTTTACACACTCTAGCCCATTGCATAAGTTATCTTGCAAGAAGGTTGTTCATAAGAGAACTTTTGATGTTCGGTGTTATGAATAACATAAGGGCCATACTTTCATTATGAATGAGATGTATGTTATGAATATTGATAATAATACATTACCTCAGTATTAACTTTGATAATTCATTTTAGAGTTTTACACACTCTAGCCCATTGCACAATGTTTGTTGCAAAAGGGTTGTTCATAGAAGAACAATTGCTGTTCAGTATTATGAATAACATGAGGGCCATACTTCCATCATCGATGGGACGTATGTTATGAATATTGATGGTAATATGATACATCCATAACACTGACGCTAAATGTCATAAGACTAAAAGAATACCACACAAGTGTGGCACTGCATTTGGTCACATTGGAGAAACCCGCATGGAAAATTCCATTATGATGGATTTTGAAGTCGTTTGATTTTGAATCACCTGACACTTGCAACTTTCCTCCGAAAAGTGAAGTGACTGAAATACCGTTCACAGGCCATAAGGAACGAGCAAAGAACTTATTGGTGATCATACATTTTGATGTATGTAGTCCGATAAATGTTGTTGCAAGTAGTGGATTTATCTATCTTCAGAAATGACTCTAGTAGATATATGGATATTTACTTGATGAGACGTAAGTCTGGATCTTTTGAAATCATTTGAAAGGTTTTCAAAATGAAGTAGAAGTTATTGTAACAAGAAAATTATGTTTCTACAATTCGATTGCAGAAAGAAATATTTGAGTTACAAGTTTAGCGAATGTCTGATGCGTTGTGAAAGGGGTTTCATAACTTGCACCTCCCGGAACACCACTGCAAGTGGAAAGTCCGTGAAGATGTAATCGAACCATTTATGACATGGTAAGATCAAGGATGACATAAATAAATTTGCCATTATCCCTTTTAAAAGGTGATGCTTTAGAGACTGCGGCTTTTACACTGAAAAGAGCTCCATCAGGTCTGTTGAAATGACACCATGGTATGGTACGCCCAACCATGTTATATCTTTTCTTAACATTTGGAATATGGGGCTTGTGTAAAAGGTTACAAACCTATTCCAAATCAGACAAGTGCTACTTTGTAGGTTATCCCAAGTCATTGGGTATTCCCCCACCACTATACCGAGGCAAAAGTTTTTGCCACAAAATGGTATGCTTTTTGAAGAAAATGGTTCTTTGAAAAAGGTGAGTGGGAGAATAGTGCAACTCGACGAGATAAACAGTATCTTCGCCATCAGATCAAAGGAAAGAGACCTTGGAAGTAATTCCGGAGTTTCCTACTGCGACTGATACGGAAGTCTCTACAATAAAATGTATGGACTTCGGTCAAACTTGCAGCTGAACCATGTAGGCAAGGCTCGTGCAAACCTCTCAGGTGCGCAAACGAGATATTGTTGTTAGACAACAGTATACCTACGATACACAAGGAAGCGTTGATGGGCCCTAACTCCGGAATTGGCTAAATGCCAATACAATCCGAGATAGTTTCCATATAAGTGATTCAAGATTAAAACCTTGATACACCTTTCGGAAGACTTAGAGTCTGACGAATATTTATGGAACTATAACTGATATGAATAAAAATGTTTTATCCATAAAGCTCGACTTGTTGCAATATACAAGTTCAAGGAGTTGACTACGATGAGGTTGCTTCATCGTAGCGATGCTTAAATTCGGTTCGGGTTGAACTAGCAATTAATACATATTTCATATCATGAGATATAAAACAATGGATGACAAAAGGATTTCCATCTGATGGAAATGAAACCAAGGACCTGCATGTGTTACAGTCCAAGGTATTTTGTCAATCCAGAGGATGCTAGAAAGGGTGCAAACTTCAGAGTTCCAGCGATGGACAGAAGAGAGCAAAGTGGAGTTGGAATCTTTGTGTTTTGATGAAATGGTCAAAGGAGTTTTGACTTCATAAATGGATAACGAAGATGCTTGTAATTCAAGAAAGTAAGTGGGAGCCTAATAACATTTCTAAAAACCTTGTGTGCTTGACACATTGTTAATTGAAAATAAAATTCTTGACACGAATTAGGACTTCATTTGAAAATAGTTTTTTGATGAAGTGCTTGGGCTAAATAGCCTTAATATTAGGCATGATGATCTGTGAAGATAGATTTACCTAATGGGGCTAAGCAATAAATACATATTGACAAGATGCTAAAACCTTTTAGCATTTAAAACGCCAAGGAGTGATTCTTGCCGAAGTCACATGGAAAGAGTTTTTGCAAGACTCGGTGTCCCAAAAACACTGATGAGCAAAATACATGATGGGGATTCCACACACTCTTGTGTTTGGATTAATCATGTATTCCATGGTATGTATAACAACCAGATATGTCCAATACTCCCAAAGTTGTTGCGAGTATAGATACCAAAGTGATCAAAGGTATTGATCAAGGGACAACAGTGAAAAAGGGTCATTGAGTACTATAGTAGCACTGATGACAAGTTTTCTCCCAAGTAGAGATCATGAAGAGTTCGTTGTAAAAGGTTACATCGATACAGTCATCATCATTTCTCCATGCGATTTTCGATTTAAATTGACGGTTTTGTGTAACACACAATATGGTGGCACAGTTAGTTGGAATTTGTTCAAACAAGTTACTGTGGCGAATTCTATAACAGAGGCAAAGTATGTTGCCACTTTTAAAGCGACAAAGAAGATGTTGAATCATATAGTTCATTCATGAACTTAGTATGGTTCCAAGATGGCTTTTGTCAATGGGACACTACTGCAAGTAGTTGCTCCATAACTCAGTCTGAGGAATCCAGGTTCGACCTGTGATTCACATACATATCAAGCCAAGTCCACACAAAATATGACTTTTGTGAAAGCGTGAAAACGCGAGGATATGCAAAGATACACACGGAGCTGAAGTCGTCAGATCCGTTGAACATTCAGGCTATACCACAAGCGAAGCATATTTACACCGGTGTGCCACAGGTGTAAAGTGCATTAGCGTTAACTAGATTATTGACTCTAGTGCAAGTGGGAGTCTGTAGGAGATATGCCCTAGAGGCAATAATAAATGTTATTGATTATCTCCCTGTTCATAATTAGGTTTATGTTCCATGCTATAACTGCTATGGTTCTCGAGTCTGCAAATAAAACGAGGCTCGGAGGAAGACTCATATGCACGTGTGGAATAATAAACGGTAATATGTATTCCTAGTCTGGCCTCTAAGACTAGCTCAAGTATTGCATGATGGTTCTGTTTTCCTGATCATGGGCATGTCTATGCCAGCAATTTTGAGGGCACAGTGTTAGAAGAACATTTGTGTTGAATCGACCCAAATTGATGTTATGCTATGAGTTACATTCGTCACATATTAATGGTTAATGTTTGCAAAATTCCTTAGACCATGAGAGTGTCGAGTTTCTTCATACTTGCTTCATGAACTTTGGGGTTTGTTAAACGTCATCCGTAAATGGGTGGCTATTACGGCGGCTTACGGGTTCATGGAAAAGTGTGTCAAGTAACTTGATAGCTCGAGATTGGGATTTGCTCCTCCGACGATGGAGAGATATCTCTGGGCCCTCTCGGTGTTACGGTATCCATCATCGTCTGGCCAGACACTTTGTGATTTGATCACAGGGATGCCGGAACACGGTAACGAGAAAAGAGAACAATACCGGTAACGAGGTAACTGGCATAGTGGACAAGTTGTTGATCCACGGAAATGCCTACATGTCTAACCTCGGGTATTTGTAACATATCATGAAGCAACAGGAATAGCACACGGCAACTGGAGGTTCACTCGAATATTTATTCGTGTGGGTATAGGGGTCAATATGGGTGTCCACGGCTCCGATGTTGATCATTGATCGGAAGGTGTTCCGTGTCATGTCTATACTTCACTAAACCTATAGGGTCACACGCTTAAGGGTCATCTATCTGCTGAATACTAGACAGGGAGTCTGAGAGAAAATCACCGAAAAGTTTCGGAGACAACGGAAGAGTTCCGGAGAGAGAACACTGAAAAAGTTTCGGTAAAACCGAAAAGTTGTTTCGGATAAAACCATTGATCCAAAAAGGTTTCGGCAAGCACCGGGAATGTTTTGGAGGTTGCCAGATTGGTCTGGTAATTTCTGGAATTTTTCTGGAGAAAAAAAACCGAAAAAAAAGTTTCGGAGCTGCCGGAGTTGTTTACCGGGTAAACAAAGATGGTTTTAAATTAAACCACCATACTGGAAATGTTCCAGAGCGCGTCCAGATAATTTTAGAGGGTGCCGGAAATGTTCTGGGACCTTCTGGAATTTTTCAGAAATAATAGTCGCGGAAAACATTTTGTCCCAGCGTGAGGGGACAAGATCCCACGGATCGTGGGGGCTGTTTTTGGGCTGTTTTTGGGGGGGCCCCCTTTGGGAGCAGCCCCCTTGTGGCTGGACAAAATGTTGGGGGGGGGGGGCCCCATGGTGGGGGGCAGCCCCCACAAATGGTGGAGAGTGTTGGGAGGAAGGTGGGGCCCCATGGGGGAACACCATGGACAAGGGAACATGTTTTTCCCTTGTTTGGTGGGAACATGTTCTCCTTGTTTTGTGGGAACATGTTTTCCCCATGTTTAGTGGGCTGAATTTTCAGCCCCCTCCACCCCTTCCACCACTATATAAGGAGGAGGAGAGGTGCTCTCCAACTCCACTCCAACTCTCTCACACAAGCCATGCATGATCTGGCATTCTCTCTCCCTCCCACGAAATAGTTTCGTAGTGCCGAAAGGCTGTCTGGGTTCCGGTGGGAACTAGTTCTGGACGGCGAAGCCCTGCCGGATAGATGGCACCGTATGTGTGCAACCCCGTAGAGAGGTCGTAGTTTCGTCCTTTTGCCCGAGGGGCTGTTCGAGTGTCCTCCCGAAGGGCTGTCCGAGTGACGGTCCGAGTTCTGTGAGTCCTCCCGAAGGGCTGTCCACGACACCGTCCGGGGGACTGTCCGACCGCCTCCCGGAGGGCTGTCCGAGTGGGGGATGAGGGAGTACATCCTCGCGGTTGGGAGGTTGTAAATCCTAGCTGCGGGGATCTGCACCGACGATTGTCATCGACTCTACTTCCGCTGCGCTACGAGTCGGTAACGAAAATGATCAAACCTTGTATGCAGTCTCCATAGTGGTCCTGGGCTGGTGCGTAGGTCGGAAATTTTTTGTTTTCTACTGCGTTCCCAATAGAGAGTTTATGGTGGGTACTTGGTAGGCTTGATGTAGATCTCCCCAGTAACGACGCCAGAAATTCTTCCTGCTACTTCTTGAGCTTGGGTTGGTGTTTCCCTTCCCTTGAAGAGGAAAGGGTGATGCAGCAAAGTAGGGATAAGTATTTCCCTCAGTTAAGAACCAAGGTATCAATCCAGTAGGAGATACACACAAGTCTCCAATCTATGCACCTGCACAAATAATCAAACACTTGCACCCAATGCGATAAAGGGGTTGTCAATCCCTTCACGGTCACTTGCAAAGGTGAGATCTAATAGAGATAGATATAAGAGCTTACTAAAACGTACAACAAAATAAAAGTAAATAAATTGCAGCAAGGAATTTTTGGGTTTTATGGTTTATAGATCTGAAAATATATGACAGAAAATAGACCCGGGGGCCATAGGTTTCACCAGAGGCTTCTCTCTTGAAGGCAAATAATACGATGGGTGAACAAATTACTGTCGAGCAATTGATAGAAAAGCGCAAACTTATGACGATATCCAAGGCAATGATTATGAATATAGGCATCACGTCTATGTCAAGTAGACCGAAATGATTCTGCATCTACTACTATTACTCCACACATCGACCGCTATCCAGCATGCATCTAGAGTATTAAGTTCATAAGAACGGAGTAACGCCTTAACTAAGATGACATGATGTAGAGGGATAAACTCAAGCAATATGATGAAAACCCCATCTTTTTACCCTTGATGGCAATAATACAATACGTGCCTCGCTACCCCTACTTTGTTACTGGGTGAGGACACCGCAAGATTGAACCCAAAACTAAGCACCTCTCCCATTGCAAGAAGAACCAATCTAGTTGGCCAAACCAAACCGATAATTCAAAGAGAAATACAAAGATATCAAATCATGCATATAAGAATTCAGAAAAGATTCAAATAATATTCATAGATAAACTGATCATAAATCCACAATTCATCGGATCTCGACAAATACACCGCAAAAGAATATTACATCGGATAGATCTCTAAGAATAACGAGGAGAACATGGTATTGAGGATCAAAGAGAGAGAAGAAGCCATCTAGCTACTAGCTATGGACCCGTAGGTCTGAGGTAAACTACTCATGCTTCATAGGAAGGGCAATAGAGTTGATGTAGAAGCCCTTCGTGATGGAATCCCCCTCCGGCAGGATGCCGGAAAAGGCCCCAAGATGGGATCTCACGGGAACAGAAGGTTACGGCGGCGGAAAAGTATTTTTGGTGGACGCTTCTGGTGGTTTGGGAATATTTCAGAATTTATAGGCCAAAGATTAGGGTTGGAGGACTCCCGTGGGGCCCACAAGCCAGGGGGCGCCCCCCCTAGGGCGCGCCCTGAGGGCTTGTGGATCCCTTGGTACTCTTCTGCCTTCCTCTCCAAGTCCTACGTGTGTCTTCTGGTCCAATAAAAATCATCACGAAAGTTTTATTCCGTTTGGACTCCGTTTGGTATTCCTTTTCTGTAAAACTCAAAGCAAGGAAAAAACAGAAACTGACACTGGGCTCTAGGTTAATAAGTTAGTCCCAAAAATAATATAAAATAGTATATTAATGCATATAAAACATCCAAAACAGATAATATAATAGCATGGAACAATCAAAAATTATAGATACGTTCGAGACGTATCATTGTTCCTTGGGTTGAGGGGTTTACGGAGTGGAATCCCACTTACAGAAGCCGTGTGAGAAAGAAGAAGCAGGAGGAGGAGCAGAAGAAGCTGGAGGAGGAGCAGAGGAAGCAGGAAGCAGACCGCCTTCAACAGGTAGAATCAAAGCATGCGGAGTTGGAACGTGCTTTCATGCGGCAGCAGGAGCAGATCGACACACTTAGCCAGGAAAGGCAGCGGCAGCAGCAAGCAGATCCAGCATTGGATAGCACAGTCCCATCTAGGCCGAAAAGCAGCATGGGTTCCACGGGGGTCCCGGCCGATGATGCACTACCGGCTAGATACCCCGTGGATGATATCAAAGATACGACACCTTGCGAGCTACACATGAAACTGAAGAACATATCTATAACGGTGGCGATCGGCTATGCTTTACCAAATCCCCCTAAAGCAACCTGCCATGGCAATTCAATTCCAGCTGGCTATGCTCGTGTCGGGGTGGATGAAGTGATGTCGGGATATGACACACTAGAGCTTGACATTCATGGAGGTCAAGAGGAGCGCACACTGGGAGAAGCCGGACGTGGTATCATTCTATGGAGAAAGGATTGCATTGTCTTTCCAAGGCCACCGACTCCTCCTCCAAGTCCGCCGCGTCAGCCGACTCCAACCCTGCCCGAGACAAAGCGCGGCGCTAGTCCGCCACCACATCAGCCTACTCCACCCCACCCCGAGACGGAGCCCATCAGCGCGAGTCTGCCATATCAATCTCGGGCGCGTCGGCCTTCTCCAAAGCGGAAGAGAGCACCAAGCAAGAAAGCCTCTCCTCCTGCCAAAAAGAAGTTGGCTTACGACAGGAGTGATGAGGAAAACAAGACCATAGTGGATGCCGAAGTGAAGGCCTTTTTTGCGAAGAAACCGCCCTCGCCGCCAAAGGAGAAAATACCTAAGGAAGTCATACAACACTTTGTGGATATGGCTCAACCGGCTGTGAAGAGAACGGACTCAGACTATGAGCGCCCTATTAAGAAGTCATATCGTGCATAAAAAGATAAGGAGCGCGGGTCGAGCTCGAGCCAAGCAGGTAATAATAAAAGCAGGAAAACTGTTCCCCAGCTGGGAGAACAGGCAGTGCAATCGATCCCCCGCTCATTGTACAATCACATGTGAGTACCGCCAATAAGCCGAAAATAACCGACACTCATAGATAGATGGCTAAAGAGGCCGGTGTAACTGTTGAACAACTCCTAGGCATCGAGGTTCTCCCCGGGTTTGAAGAGGAGGAACTAGCATGGAAATATGTCCCCGGCCAACCTCTGGTCAGGCATGAGGAGGTCTCGCTTCTATCAACGAAAATGCGCAGATTGCATGACTCGTACCTGCGAGGAATAAAGAACAGGCGAGAGGCCCTCATGGTGAAAGTCAAGGTAGAGCATTACTTCCATGAAAAAGATTTGTGTGTTGACTTTCAAGAAATGTTTCAGTTATTCAATCAAGACGCACTCGACAAATCTCTCGTCAGTTGCTATTGTCTATAAGTGATTTCTTTCTGCAATTTAACTCTCTAGCCGTGCTCATTCATTGCCTGTAATTATCCTCACTATATTCTTTTCTGTGGTATTATGCAGAATGAAGATTTATGAAATGAAACGAGATGGACGCTATGGCATTGGGTTCATTGACCCAAATACCATTAATGAAGGTGTGTGGCTAATAAGCAAAAAGGGCACAGAGAGTAGCTTGCTAGAGTTTTTGAAGCAACTAAATACCCAACCAGAAATAGTACTTCCTTACAACTTCGGGTGAGTGTTACTCTCTTGTACTACAAATTCTATTTTGCTTACTAGATGTTAATAAGTGTAGTTGATGTGTTATGCACATGCCCGCTTATACAAATGTGTGCGCATGTAGTTTCCACTGGATCCTACTAATCATTGAAGTTGACGAGGGAAAAGTTCAAGTATTGGACTCACTACTTAAAGAACCTAAAGAATACTTAAATGTGAAGTCGATGCTTGACAGGTAATTTCAATCATTATCGCACTATGTCGGCCTCTTTAGTTCATTTCCTGATATCAACTAATTAATAACTCCTTTATTCATTTTCTTTGCCGGGCAGGGTTTGGGAAAGGGCCCATGGAAACAAGAGCTGAAATGGGTGCGACCCAGGGTACGTAATTAAGTAGTACTAGCTACGTCCGCGCATCTCTTTAATTCTAGTTTCAATACCATTTTCATGCTTGATTAATTATTATCTGATTGAATTCTATTCTCATAAAGTGCATGAGGCAGGCGTCGGGGAATAATTTATGTGCATACTACGTTTGCGAGAAAATTCGCTTTATGACAGAAAGGAGCAAAAGTGGAAGAAATCTGGCGGTACATAAACACAATTCACAATTATTTTTATCATGATCTAATATATATACACACAACTAATATATTCATATTGATCTCCTTCTTTAAAGATGAAGGAGATGCGGGATCAGCTCCTACCAACGGACCGCATACGAGCACTTCAAGAGGAAATGGCGGGATTTTTGCTTGACCAGGTCATAGATCCTGAAGGAGAATACCATTACACCTAATGCCTGCATGTAATGATCTGCAAATTGTACGAGAAATTGTATGTACCAAATTGTATATATATAGATATGTGTATGCATATATGGTCGTACGAGAAATTCTATGATATATGATTGGTCGTACGAGAAATTCTATTATATATGACGTGTACAGTATGTAGTAGCAGTGGCACTTGATGACTGCAGTAGCGTAAAGTATGTTTGAAATGAAAAAGAATTAAATGGAAAACACAAAAGGAAAAGGAAAAATAAACCATAAACCCTAAAACCCTAAACCCCCAAACCTCAAGTCCCGGTTGGTGTCACCAACTGGGACTAAAGGTCCCCAGCCCCAGGCGCACGCTGTCGGCCACGTGGCAGGGATTTAGTCCCGGTCCGTGGCCAACCGGGACTAAAGGGTGGGGGCCTTTAGTCCCGACTTATTAGTCCCAGTTGGTGAACCGGGACTGAAGGCCCTTACGAACCGGGACTAAAGGCCAATTCTGCACTAGTGCCGGTAGCGCTGGGCAGCGGCGCTAGGTGATATGTCTCCATCGCATCTACTTTTCCAAACTCTTTTGCCCTTGTTTTGGACTCTAATTTACATGATTTGAATGGAACTAACCCGAACTGACGCTGTTTTTAGCAGAATTGCCTTGGTGTTATTTTTGTGCAGAAGTAAAAGTTCTTGGATTGACCTAAAAATTTATGGAGAATATTTTTGGAATTAATAAAAAATACTGGCGAAAGAATCAACCAGAGGGGGTCCACCCATTGTCCACAAGCCACACAAGCCTGGGGGGTGCCCCCCCTGGGGCGCGCCTAGGTGGCTTGTGGGCCTCCTGGAGAACCTCCGACCTCAACTCCAACTCCATATAACCCTATTCGGGGAGGAAAAAAACCCAGAGAGAAGAGTTCATCGCGTTTCACGATACGGAGCTGCCGCCACCTCCTGTTCTTCCTCGGGAGGGCAGATCTGGAATCTGTTTTGGGCTCCGGAGAGGGGAAATCGATGTTGTCGTCATCATCAACCATCCTCCATCACCAATTTTATGATGCTCAGCGCCGGGAGTGAGTAATTCCATCGTAGGCTTGCTGGACGGTGATGGGTTGGATGAGATTTATCATGTAATCAAGTTAGTTTTGTTAGGGTTTGATCCCTAGTATCCACTATGTTCTGAGATTGATGTTGCTATGACTTTGCTATGCTTAATGCTTGTCACTAGGGCCTGAGTGCCATGATTTCAGATCTGAACCTATTATGTTTTCATGAATATATTTGTGTTCTTGATCCTATCTTGCAAGTTGTAGACACCTATTACGTGTTATGATCCGCATACCCCAAGGTGACAATAATTGGGATTCTTTCAGGTGATTACCGTAGTTTGAGGAGTTCATGTATTCACTAAGTGCTAATGCTTTGGTCCGGTTCTCTATTAAAAGGAGGCCTTAATATCCCTTAGTTTCTATTAGGACCCCGCTGCCATGGGAGGGTAGGACAAAAGATGTCATGCAAGTTCTTTACCATAAGCACGTATGACTATATACGGAATACATGCCTACATTATATTGATGATTTGGAGCTAGTTCTTTGTGACCCTAGGTTATAACTATTGCATGATGAATGCCATCTGACATAATTATCCATCACTGATCCATTGCCTACGAGCTTTTCACATATTGATCTTTGCTAAGTTACTTTGCCGTTGCCACTGTTACAATTACTACAAAATTGCTACTGTTACTTTTGCCACCGTTACCGTTACTTCCATACTACTTTGCTACTAAATATTTTGCTGCAGATATTAAGTCTTTCATGTGTGGTTGAATTGACAACTCAGCTGCTAATATTGAGAATATTCTTTGGCTCCCCTTGTGTCGAATCAATAAATTTGGGTTGAATACTCTACCCTCGAAAACTGTTGTGATCCCCTATACTTGTGGGTAATCAAGACCTTTTTCTGGCGCCGTTGCCGGGGAGCATAACTCTATTCTCTGAGTCACTTGGGATTTATATCTATTGATCACTATGAGGAATTTGAAAGATAACAAAACCAAGATTTTTCCCTCTACTACGAGGGGAGGTAAGATATTGCCATCTAGCTCTGCACTTGATTCACCTTCTGTTTTAAGTAAGCTTGCGACGCCACCACCTGCTAGTAATTCTGATATGTCACAAGTAATTGATGATGCTACTTCTACTATGCATAATGCTTATGATGATACTACTACTTTGCTCGATAATACTGTGCCACTAGGTGAATTTCTTGATGAACAACTTTCTAGGGTTAGAGAGAATGAAATTACTGAAACTGATGAAATTATTGAAACTGAAGATTATGATTCTCCCCCTAGATATGAATTGCCTAAGGTACCTGAGGGTTATATTATGGATGAAGAAACTGCTAGATACTTTTTTGCTTGCAATGATAGAGATGATCTTAAGAAATTGTTAGCCAAGCTAAAAGAAAAATCCTTGAATGTTAGAATGCAATATGACCCTAAGTTTGCTACTTCACCTATCTTTGTTACTGATAAGGATTATGAATTCTTTGTCGATCCTGAGTTAATTACTTTGGTTGAATCTGATCCTTTCCATGGTTATGAATCTGAAACTGTCGTGGCACATCTTACTAAATTGAATGATATAGCCACCCTATTTGCTCATGAGGAAAAATTTTGCTATTACTATATTCTTAAGTTGTTTCCTTTCTCATTAAAGGGTGATGCTAAGATATGGTTTAATTCTCTTGCTCCTGGTTGTGTGCGTAGTCCCCAGGATATGATATATTACTTCTCTGAAAAATATTTTCCTGCTCATAAGAAACAAGCTGCCTTACAGGAAATATTTAACTTTGTGCAAATTGAAGAAGAGAGTCTCCCACAAGCTTGGGGGAGGCTTCTCCAATTACTTAGTGCTTTGCCTAATCATCCTCTCAAGAAAAATGAAATACTTGATATCTTTTATAATGGACTAACCGATGCTTCTAGGGACCACCTAGATAGTTGTGCTGGTTGTGTTTTCAGGGAACGAACTGTTGAACAAGCTGAATTACTACTGAATAATATATTGAGCAATGATAATGATTGGACTCTTCCTGAACCACTGCCTAAGCCAACTCTGAAGAAAAGAGGTATTCTATTTCTCAGTCCAGAAGATATGCAAAAGGCGAAGAAATCTATGAAAGAAAAAGGTATTAAAGCTGAAGATGTTAAGAATTTACCACCTATTGAAGAAATATATGGTCTTGATAACCCAACACAGGTAGTAGAGGTAAATTCTCTCTATAGATTTGATGAAGGTGATATTCCTCATAATAAGTCTGCTAGTCAATGCTTGGTGAATTTGATAACTTTATTGTTAAACAAGAAAATTTCAATGCTTATGTTAGTAGACATTTGAAACGTAATGCTTACATGCTTGTCCGCTTAGGTGATTATATGTGTAGAACTGTTAATGATTTTAATTAAGCTTATCAGTAAACATGATTCCATGGTGAAAACTCAAGTAGAACAAGTTCTCAAAGCACAGAATGAGTTGTTGAATGAGATGAATAGTAAGAACAATGATAATGCTATTAGAGTTATGACTAGAGGTGGTAAAATGACTCAGGAACCTTTGTATCATGAGGGCCATCCTAAGAGGATTGAGCAAGATTCTCAGAGAATTAATACTGATGCACCTAGTCCTCCTAGTAATAAAAAGAAAAGGAATGATTATAGGACTTTGCATACTTCTAGTGAACCTGTTATAGGCACACCTGAGAATCCAAATGATATTTCTATTTCTGATGCTGAAACATAATCTGGTGATGAGCATGAACCTAGTAATAATGATAATGATGATGTTCATGTTGATGCTCAACCTAGTAATGATAATGATGTGGAGATAGAACCTGCTGTTGATCTTGATAACCCACAACCTAAGAATAAAAGATATGATAAGAGAGACTTCGTTGCTTGGAAGCATGGTAAAGAAAGAGAACCATGGGTTCAGAAACCCATACCCTTTCCTCCCAAACCATCCAAAGAAAAAGGATGATGAGGATTTTGAGCGCTTTGTTGAAATGCTTAGACCTGTCTTTTTGCGTATGCGTTTGACTGATATTCTGAAAATGTCTCCTTATGCCAAGTATATCACTACTTGAATCAGGATCTTTGCCGTCAGCCAGCTCTTTGCCGTCAGCTAGCTGACGGCAAAGAAGGTCTTTGCCATCAGCTTAAGTAAAACTGACGGCAAAGAATGAGCTGACGGCAAAGAAGGTCTTTGCCGTCAGCCTGATCTTTGCCGTCTGCTAGCGGACGGCATAGAAGCTTTGCCGTCCGCTAGCAGACGGCAAAGAGGGTGGGTGGCATGCTAACGAGGACGGCCTAACGGCCACTTTCTTTGCCGTCTGCTAGCAGACGGCAAAGATTCTTTGCCGTCCGCTAGCAGACGGCAAAGAAAGTGGCCGTTTTAACGGCTGTTTCCCCAGGCCCCACCCCACTAGCTAGGCTATTTGTCGTCTGCTAGCAGACGGCAAAGAGCTCTGCCCTAACTAAAAAGCGGCCAGCGCCCCACCCCTCTCTCTCTCTCTCCCCTCACCTCACCCGCGCCGCCGCCCCCGCCCCCGACCCCCGCCCGAGCGCCCCCGACCCCTGCCGCCCCGCTCCGCCGCCCCGAGGCCCCGGCGCCTCGCCCAGCCGCCCCGGGGCCTCGCCGCCCAGGCGCCCTGCCCCGCCCCGCCGCCCCGCCGCTCAGGCCGCCCATCGCGTCCTCCACCACCGCCGGAGCCAAGGTGAGATTTTTTTTGTTTTCTTCTACTGTTCTTTGCTGTTTAGGTTTAGGTGTTATTAATAGGTTTAGGTTAGTGGTAGGTTTAGGTTAGTGCTAGGTTTAGGTTTAGATAATTAGAAGAAGAAGAAAGTTGAAAAAAAGAAGAATAAGTAGAAGAGGAGGAAAAAGGAAAAAAGGAAGAGGGTCATGGATCGCCGGTCGCCGAGGGGATAGATGGTGGAGCCAGTGGGTCCCGCCGGTCCCAACGCCGTCGCCCATGCCGAGAATCCCCCAGTCCGAGTGCTGACCTGTCGACCGTGCGTCGCCATACCAGAGGGCACCCGGGGACGAGCGGGTTAGGGGGTTCCTCGACGTCGATGGAACCCTAAATAGCAAGTATCGTCAGTGCGAGATACATGTGGCCGTCGGTGTCGAACACTACATCCACGTCCCACAAGTGACGCCGGCGACCGGCGTCCTGCAGCAACAGTTCTCGGGGTCGATGGCGGTCGAACACCTATGCGAATTTGTCTTGCAGCCTCTGCAATGACGATTAAAAGCCAAGTGTTGAAACTTGAAACACCCAAACTGACTCAAGTCGGTTTGGTTGTTTGAAGTTTCAAAACTTGGCTTTAAACCTCATCGCTGAGGCTGCCAGACAAATTCGCCAAGGTGTTCGACCGTCATCGGCCCTCAGAACTATTGCTGCGGGATGCCGGGCGCCGGCGTCACTTGTGGGACGTGGATCTAGTGTTCAACGCCGACCGCCACATGTATCTCGCACCGATGATACTTGCTATGTAGGGTTCCATCGACGCTGAGGAACCCCCTAACCCACTCGTCCTGTTGTAAATATTTAGTTAGGTTGACGGAAAAAACAATATTGCTATGTTATTCATCTTTCGATTTAAATGTGCAGTTTTTTCGTTGCTGCGAGGGTCTAGTGTTCGACGAGCTCCGCCCCTGCGTTCGTGGGTGAGCACAAATGACATCTCCTCCTCCCCCTTCATTTGCTCTATTCCGGTCTTCGTGCCGATGAAACTTGCTAGCTATAGGTGTCTTCAATCATCAGTATGCGTGACCACTATGCGTCTCCCGTTCGAAAGGGTTACATCTATAAATATGCATGCATTTGCATATTTATAACCGTGATTCTTTCGAATTGTCCAACGTTATCCATGGACAGCCCGAGTATGTGTAGATTGGGTTCGTTTTCCCATATGCTCTGCTCCGGATCCGATGCAGAATTTCGTCAGTGCCTCCCTGTTGTTCTCCGGGTACACATCCTCTCTGCTTGTTGCCGAGACGTGTATCAGGAGAACAGCGGGGAGGTGCTGCCGAAATTTTGCGTCAGATCCGGAGCAGAGCATGGGAAAACGAACCCAATCTACACATACTCGGGTGGGATTAGGACCTATCTTTACCTATTAGCGTCTAGGATGCATGGACGTAATAAAAGTGACAAACTCCATTAACTGATGAATATATACATGCTGATATATATATATATATATATTTCTTATGTGTCCAGTAGCTAGGCAAGATGAGTGATCGTGCGTGGATGTACACCGGTCACACTAGTCAGAAAGACATGACCATTGAATGGTTAACAAAAACCAAGGGGTTTCTGAGAGCCGCATTTGCAAATGACCAGAGGACAACCTGGTGCTCCTGTGCCGGGTGCAACAATTGGCACAAGAGGACAGAGGATGAAATGGGCAAACACCTGCAGAAGAGTGGTTTTACGCCAGGTTATACGGTGTGGACATTTCATGGCGAGTCTGCCCAACGTGCCAGAGCTGAGGTGCTTCATCGTCGCACCGACGAGCATGGTACCAGGATGGAAGACATGGTGCAAGACTTTGATGATGCTCGGGACTCGAATGATGAGATGGAGGAATCTGCAAAGGCCTTCAATGAAATGTTGGAGTCTTCAAAACGTCCTCTCCACGAGCACACTGAGCTTTGTCAGCTGGATGCCATCTCACAAATAATGGCTCTGAAGGCTCAATTCAACTTGGGCAGAGAATGCTACGATGCGATGATGACAGTATTTGGACATTTTCTACCCAAAGGCCATGTACTACCTGCAAACCTGTACCAGTCAGACAAAATCCTCCGTGCTCTTAAGATGCCCTATGAGAAGATACATGCCTGTGAGAAAGGATGTGCCTTATTTAGGCTTCAGTATGCGGACTTGAACTATTGTCCCATTTGCAAGTCATCCAGGTATGTTGTGGTAGACAATGGTATGGGTGAGAAGAAGCAGACCAAAATCCCCGTTAATGTTCTTCGGTATATGCCAATCGTACCAAGACTTCAACGTCTTTTCATGGTCGAAGAGACGGCCAGACAGATGACATGGCACAAAACGGGCAAAAGAACCCAACTAGATGTAGATGGGAAGCTGATGATGGTGCACACATCGGACGGTGAAGCGTGGAAGCGCTTCGATGCATTACATGATGACAAAGCGGCATATCCGAGGCATCCTCGAGTTGCCATCAACACGGATGGGTTCAGTGTGTTTGGTCTGATGGCAGCCCAATACAGTTGTTGGCCCGTATTAGTCATTCCACTCAATCTCCCCCCCGGACAGATTATGCAAAGAAAGAACATTTTCCTGACGTTGATAATTCCAGGGCCCAACTATCCGGGGAAGAATATGAATGTGTACATGCAGCCGCTGAAGGACGAATTGCAAGAAGCCTGGGATAATGGGTTCAAGACATACGACGCCTTTAGCAAACGGAACTTCATAATGCGTGTCTGGTACATGTACTCGACTCATGACTTGCCGGCGTATGCGCTATTTGTTGGGGAACGTAGTAGTAAATCAAAAAAATTTCCTACGCATCACCAAGATCAATCTATGGAGAGACTAGCAACGAGAGAGAGAGAGGAGTGCATCTTCATACCCTTGAAGATCGCGATGCGGAAGCGTTGCAAGAACGCGGTTGGAGGAGTCGTACACGCAGCGATTCAGATCGCGGTCGATTCCGATCTAAGCACCGAACAACGGTGCCTCCGCGTTCAACACACGTGCAGCCCGGTGACGTCTCCCGCGCCTTGATCCAGCAAGGAGGAGGGAGAGGTTGAGGAAGACAGCTCCAGCAGCACGACGGCGTGGTGGTGGAACTTTGCAGTTCTCCGGCAGGGCTTTGCCAAGCTCAACGGAGGAGGAGGAGGTGTTGGAGAGGGGGGAGGGCTGCGACAGGGATCAGGTGCTGCTGCCCTCCCACCCCCCCCTCTATTTATAGGGAGAAGGGGAGAGGGGGCCGGCCCCCTTAGATCCCATCTAAGGGGAGGGGCGGCGGCCAGGGGGGGAAACTTACCCCCCAAGCCAGGTGGGAGGCGCCCCCACCCCCTAGGGTTTCCAACCCTAGGCGCCTTGGGCCCCTTGGGGGTGGGCGCACCAGCCCACCACGGGCTGGTTCCCTCCCTTGCCCAGCCCACTTGGCCCACCGGGGCAGGTGGCCCCACCCGGTGGACCCCCGGACACCTTCCGGTGGTCCCGGTACAATACCGATAACCCCCGAAACCATTCCGGTGACTGAAACTGGACTTCCCATATATAATTCTTCACTTCCGGACCATTTCGGAACTCCTCGTGATGTCCGGGATCTCATCTGGGACTCCGAAGAACATTCGGTAACCACATACTATTTCCCATAACAACTCTAGCGTCACTGAACCTTAAGTGTGTAGACCCTACGGGTTCGGGAACCATGCAGACATGACCGAGACATCTCTCCGGCCAATAACCAACAGCGGGATCTGGATACCCATGTTGGCTCCCACATGTTCCACGATGATCTCATCGGATGAACCACGATGTCGAGGATTCAATCAATCCCGTATACAATTCCCTTTGTCTACCGGTATGATACTTGCCCGAGATTCGATCGTCGGTATCCCTATACCTTGTTCAATCTCGTTACCGGCAAGTCTCTTTACTCGTTTCGTAACGCATGATCCCGTGGCTAACTCTTTAGTCACATTGAGCTCATTATGATGATGCATTACCGAGTGGGCCCAGAGATACCTCTCCGTCATACGGAGTGACAAATCCCAGTCTTTCTTCGTGCCAACCCAACAGACACTTTCGGAGATACCTGTAGTGCACCTTTATGGTCACCCAGTTACGTTGTGACGTTTGATACACCCAAAGCATTCCTACGGTATCCGGGAGTTGCACAATCTCATGGTCTAAGGAAATGATACTTGACATTAGAAAAGCTTTAGCAGACGAACTACACGATCTAGTGCTTTGCTTAGGATCGGGTCTTGTCCATCACATCATTCTCCTAATGATGTGATCCCGTTATCAACGACATCCAATGTCCATGGTCAGGAAACCGTAACCATCTATTGATCAACGAGCTAGTCAACTAGAGGCTCACTAGGGACATGTTGTGGTCTATGTATTCACACATGTATTACGATTTCCGGATAACACAATTATAGCATGAACAATAGACAATTATCATGAACAAGGAAATATAATAACCACTTTATTATTGCCTCTAGAGCATATTTCCAACAGTCTCCCACTTGCACTAGAGTCAATAATCTAGTTACATTGTGATGAATCGAACACCCATAGAGTTCTGGTGTTGATCATGTTTTGCTCGTGGAAGAGGTTTAGTCAACGGATCTGCGACATTCAGATCCGTATGCACTTTACAAATATCTATGTCTCCATCTTGAACATGTTCACGAATGGAGTTGAAGCGATGCTTGATATGCCTGGTCTTCTTGTGAAACCTGGGCTCCTTGGCAAGGGCAATAGCTCCAGTGTTGTCACAGAAGAGAGTCATTGGGCCCGACGCATTGGGAATAACTCCTAGGTCGGTGATGAACTCCTTCATCCAGACTGCTTCCTGTGCTGCCTCCGAGGCTGCTATGTACTCCGCTTCACATGTAGATCCCGCCACGACGCTTTGCTTGCAACTGCACCAGCTGACTGCCCCACCATTCAAAATATACACGTATCCGGTTTGTGACTTAGAGTCATCCAGATCTGTGTCGAACTAGCATCGACGTAACCCTTTACGACGAGCTCTTCGTCACCTCCATAAATGAGAAACATATCCTTAGTCCTTTTCAGGTACTTCAGGATGTTCTTGACGCTGTCTAGTGTTCCATGCCGGGATTACTTTGGTACCTTCCTACCAAACTTACGGCGAGGTTCACATCAGGTCTGGTACACAGCATGGCATACATAATAGACCCTATGGCTGAGGCATAGGGGATGACACTCATCTTTTCTCTATCTTCTAACCGAGGTCGGGCATTGAGCCGTGCTCAATCTCACACCTTGTAATACAGGCAAGAACCCCTTCTTGGACTGATCCATATTGAACTTCTTCAATATCTTGTCAAGGTATGTGCTTTGGCGAAAGACCAAGAGGCGTCTCGATCTATCTCTATAGATCTTGATGCCTAATATGTAAGCAGCTTCTCCAAGGTCCTTCATTGAAAAACACTTATTCAAGTAGGCCTTTATGCTTTCCAAGAATTCTATATCATTTCCCATTAATAGTATGTCATCTACATATAATATGAGAAATGCTACAGAGCTCCCACTCACTTTCTTGTAAACACAGGCTTCTCCATAAGTCTGTGTAAACCCAAACGCTTTGATCATCTCATCAAAGCGAATGTTCCAACTCCGAGATGCTTGCACCAGCCCATAGATTGAGCGCTGGAGCTTGCATACCTTGTCAGCATTATTAGGATTGACAAAACCTTCCGGCTGCATCATATACAACTCTTCCTTAAGGAAACCATTAAGGAATGCCGTTTTGACGTCCATTTGCCATATCTCATAATCATAGTATGCGGCAATTGCTAACATGATTCTGACGGACTTCAGCTTTGCTACGGGTGAGAAGGTCTCATTGTAGTCAACCCCTTGAACTTGTCGATAACCCTTAGCGACAAGTCGAGCCTTATAGATGGTCACATTACCATCCGCGTCTGTCTTCTTCTTAAAGATCCATTTGTTCTCTATGGCTTGCCGATCATCGGGCAAGTCTGTCAAAGTCCATACTTCGTTTTCATACATGGATCCTATCTCGGATTTCATGGCTTCTAGCCATTTGTTGGAATCTGGGCCCGCCATCGCTTCTTCATAGTTCGAAGGTTCACCATTGTCTAACAACATGACTTCCAAGACAGGGTTGCCGTACCACTCTGGTGCGGAACGTGTCCTCGTGGACCTATGAAGTTCAGTAGCAACTTGATCCGAAGTTTCATGATCATCATCATTAACTTCCTCTCTAGTCGGTGTAGGCACCACAGAAACATCTTCCTGAGCTGCGCTACTCTCCGGTTCAAGAGGGGGTACCTCATCAAGTTCTACTTTCCTCCCACTTACTTCTTTCGAGAGAAATTCTTTCTCCAGAAAGGATCCATTCTTGGCAACAAAGATCTTGCCTTCGGATCTAAGGTAGAAGGTATACCCAATAGTTTCTTTAGGGTATCCTATGAAGACGCATTTTTCCGATTTGGGTTCGAGCTTTTCAGGTTGAAGTTTCTTGACATAAGCATCGCATCCCCAAACTTTCAGAAACAACAGCTTAGGTTTCTTCCCAAACCATAATTCATACGGTGTCGTCTCAACGGATTTCGACGGAGCCCTATTTAAAGTGAATGCGGCAGTCTCTAAAGCATAACCCCAAAATGATAGTGGTAGATCGGTAAGAGACATCATAGATCGCACCATATCCAATAGAGTGCGATTACGATGTTCGGACACACCATTACGCTGAGGTGTTCCAGGCGGCGTGAGTTGTGAAACAATTCCACATTTCCTTAGGTGCGTGCCAAACTCGTGACTCAAATATTCCCCTCCACGATCTGATCGTAAGAACTTTATTTTCCTGTCACGTTGATTCTCTACCTCACTCTGAAATTCCTTGAACTTTTCAAAGGTCTCAGACTTGTGTTTCATTAAGTAGACATACCCATATCTACTTAAGTCATCAGTGAGGGTGAGAACATAACGATAACCACCGCGAGCCTCAACGCTCATTGGACCGCACACATCAGTATGTATGATTTCCAATAAGTTGGTTGCTCGCTCCATTGTTCCGGAGAACGGAGTCTTGGTCGTTTTGCCCATGAGGCATGGCTCGCACGTGTCAAATGATTCATAATCAAGAGAGTCCAAAAGTCCATCTGCATGGAGTTTCTTCATGCGTTTGACACCAATGTGACCAAGGCGGCAGTGCCACAAGTATGTGGGACTATCATTATCAACCTTACATCTTTTGGCATTCACACTATGAATATGTGTAACATCACGTTCGAGATTCAATAAGAATAAACCATTGACCAGCGGGGCATGACCATAAAACATATCTCTCATATAAATAGAACAACCATTATTCTCGGATTTAAATGAGTAGCCATCTCGCATCAAACGAGATCCTAATACAATGTTCATGCTCAAAGCTGGTACTAAATAACAATTATTGAGGTTTAAAACTAATCCCGAAGGTAGATGTAGAGGTAGCGTGCCGACGGCGATCACATCGACCTTGGAACCATTCCCGACGCGCATCGTCACCTCGTCCTTCGCCAGTCTCCGCTTATTCCGCAGCTCCTATTTTGAGTTACAAATATGAGCAACCGCACCGGTATCAAATACCCAGGAGCTACTACGAGCGCTGGTAAGGTACACATCAATAACATGTATATCACATATACCTTTGGTATTGCCGGCCTTCTTATCCGCTAAGTACTTGGGGCAGTTCCGCTTCCAGTGACCGTTTCCCTTGCAATAAAAGCATTCAGTCTCAGGCTTGGGTCCATTCTTTGGCTTCTTCCCGGTAGCTTGCTTACCGGGCGTGGCAACTCCCTTGCCGTCCTTCTTGAAGTTCTTTTTACCCTTGCCTTTCTTGAACTTTGTGGTTTTATTCACCATCAACACTTGATGTTCCTTTTTGATCTCCACCTCCGCTGATTTCAGCATTGAATATATCTCAGGAATGGTTTTCTCCATCCCCTGCATATTGAAGTTCATCACAAAGCTCTTGTAGCTAGGTGGAAGCGACTGAAGGATTCTGTCAACGACCGCATCATCCGGGAGATTAACTCCCAGCTGAGACAAGCGGTTGTGCAACCCAGACATTTTGAGTATATGCTCGCTAACAGAACTATTCTCCTCCATCTTACAACTGTAGAACTTGTCGGAGACTTCATATCTCTCGACCCGGGCATGAGCTTGGAAAACCATTTTCAGCTCTTGGAACATCTCATATGCTCCGTGTTGGTCAAAACGCTTTTGGAGCCCCGGTTCTAAGCTGTAAAGCATGCCGCACAGAACCAGGGAGTAATCATCACTACGCGACTGCCAGGCGTTCATAACGTCTTAAGTTGCCGGGAAAACAGGTGCGTCACCTAGCGGTGCTTCAAGGACATAAGCTTTCTTGGCAGCTATGAGGATGATCCTCAGGTTACGGACCCAGTCCGTGTAGTTGCTACCATCGCCTTTCAGCTTGGTTTTCTCTAGGAACGCGTTGAAGTTGAGGGCAACATTAGCGTGGGCCATTTGATCTACAAGACATATTGTAAAGATTTTAGACTAAGTTCATGACAATTAAGTTCATCTAATCAAATTATTCTATGAACTCCCACTCAGATAGACATCCCGCTAGTCATCTAAGTGATACATGATCCGAATCGACTAGGCCGTGTCCGATCATCACGTGAGATGGACTAGTCATCAACGGTGAACATCTCTATGTTGATCGTATCTTCTATACGACTCATGTTCGACCTTTCGGTCTTCCGTGTTCCGAGGCCATGTCTGTACATGCTAGGCTCGTCAAGTCAACCTAAGTATTTTGCATGTGTAAATCTGGCTTACACCCATTGTATTTGAACGTTAGAATCTATCACACCCGATCATCACGTGGTGCTTCGAAACAACGAACCTTCGCAACGGTGCACAGTTAGGGGGAACACTTTCTTGAAATTTTAGTGAGGGATCATCTTATTTATGCTACCGTTGTTCTAAGCAAATAAGATGTAAAAAGATGATAAACATCACATGCAATCAAATAGTGACATGATATGGCCAATATCATTTTGCTCCTTTTGATCTCCATCTTCGGGGCACCATGATCATCATCGTCACCGGCATGACACCATGATCTCCATCATCGTGTCTTCATGAAGTTGCCTCGCCAACTATTACTTCTACTACTATGGCTAACGGTTAGCAATAAAGTAAAGTAATTACATGGCGTTTTTCATTGACACGCAGGTCATACAATAAATTAAGACGACTCCTATGGCTCCTGCCGGTTGTCATACTCATCGACATGCAAGTCATGATTCCTATTACAAGAACATGATCAATCTCATACATCACCTATATCATTCATCACATCCTTTTGGCCATATCACATCACACGGCATATGCTACAAGAACAAGTTAGACGTCCTCTAATTGTTGTTGCAAATTTTTTTTTACGTGGCTGCTATAGGTTTCTAGCAAGAACGTTTCTTACCTACGCCACAACCACAACATGATATGCCAATTTCTATTTACCCTTCATAAGGACCCTTTTCATCGAATCCGATCCGACTAAAGTGGGAGAGACAGACACCCGCTAGCCACCTTATGCAACTAGTGCATGTCAGTCGGTGGAACCTGTCTCACGTAAGCGTACGTGTAAGGTCGGTCCGGGCCGCTTCATGCCACGATGCCGCCGAATCAAGATAAGACTAGTAACGGCAAGAAAATTGACAAAATCGATGCCCACAACAACTTGTGTTCTACTCGTGCAAGAAACTACGCATAGACCTAGCTCATGATGCCACTGTTGGGGAACGTAGTAGTAAATCAAAAAAATTTCCTACGCATCACCAAGATCAATCTATGGAGAGACTAGCAACGAGAGAGAGAGGAGTGCATCTTCATACCCTTGAAGATCGCGATGCGGAAGCGTTGCAAGAACGCGGTTGGAGGAGTCGTACACGCAGCGATTCAGATCGCGGTCGATTCCGATCTAAGCACCGAACAACGGTGCTTCCGCGTTCAACACACGTGCAGCCCGGTGACGTCTCCCGCGCCTTGATCCAGTAAGGAGGAGGGAGAGGTTGAGGAAGACAGCTCCAGCAGCACGACGGCGTGGTGGTGGAACTTTGCAGTTCTCCGGCAGGGCTTCGCCAAGCTCAACGGAGGAGGAGGAGGTGTTGGAGAGGGGGGAGGGCTGCGCCAGGGATCAGGTGCTACTGCCCTCCCACCCCCCCTCTATTTATAGGGAGAAGGGGAGAGGGGGCCGGCCCCCTTAGATCCCATCTAAGGGGAGGGGCGGCGGCCAGGGGGGGAAACTTACCCCCCAAGCCAGGTGGGAGGCGCCCCCACCCCCTAGGGTTTCCAACCCTAGGCGCCTTGGGCCCCTTGGGGGTGGGCGCACCAGCCCACCACGGGGTGGTTCCCTCCCTTTCCCAGCCCACTTGGCCCACCGGGGCAGGTGGCCCCACCCGGTGGACCCCCGGACACCTTCCGGTGGTCCCGGTACAATACCGATAACCCCCGAAACCATTCCGGTGACTGAAACTGGACTTCCCATATATAATTCTTCACTTCCGGACCATTTCGGAACTCCTCGTGATGTCCGGGATCTCATCTGGGACTCCGAACAACATTCGGTAACCACATACTATTTCCCATAACAACTCTAGCGTCACCGAACCTTAAGTGTGTAGACCCTACGGGTTCGGGAACCATGCAGACATGACCGGGACATCTCTCTGGCCAATAACCAATAGCGGGATCTGGATACCCATGTTGGCTCCCACATGTTCCACGATGATCTCATCGGATGAACCACGATGTCGAGGATTCAATCAATCCCGTATACAATTCCCTTTGTCTACCGGTATGATACTTGCCCGAGATTCGATCGTCGGTATCCCTATACCTTGTTCAATCTCGTTACCGGCAAGTCTCTTTACTCGTTTCGTAACGCATGATCCCGTGGCTAACTCTTTAGTCACATTGAGCTCATTATGATGATGCATTACCGAGTGGGCCCAGAGATACCTCTCCGTCATACGGAGTGACAAATTCCAGTCTTGATTCGTGCCAACCCAACAGACACTTTCGGAGATACCTGTAGTGCACCTTTATGGTCACCCAGTTACGTTGTGATGTTTGATACACCCAAAGCATTCCTACGGTATCCGGGAGTTGCACAATCTCATGGTCTAAGGAAATGATACTTGACATTAGAAAAGCTTTAGCAGACGAACTACATGATCTAGTGCTATGCTTAGGATCGGGTCTTGTCCATCACATCATTCTCCTAATGATGTGATCCCGTTATCAACGACATCCAATGTCCATGGTCAGGAAACCGTAACCATCTATTGATCAACGAGCTAGTCAACTAGAGGCTCACTAGGGACATGTTGTGGTCTATGTATTCACACATGTATTACGATTTCCGGATAACACAATTATAGCATGAACAATAGACAATTATCATGAACAAGGAAATATAATAACCACTTTATTATTGCCTCTAGGGCATATTTCCAACACTATTCGTTGGCTGGTGTGTGCATGGAAGGTTCCCGTGCCCCACATGCAAGGGAGCCCTTCTGTTTCATTGGCTTCAGGTCGGTCGCAAGTTTTCTTGCTTTGACTTGCATAGACAGTTCCTGGATCCTCGCCATAAGTTCAGGAAAGACAAGCAGAACTTCATCAAAGGTAGAGTTGTCAAAAACTCTGCACCGCCTCCGTTGACAGGCCAAGAGATCCTGGATCAGTTAAATGCTCTCGAGCCAGATCCAGAGCGTCCAGGGTATTTCAAGGGGTATAATTCGGTACACGCTTGGATTCACAAGACATGCTTGTGGGATCTGCCTTACTTCAGAGACCTCCTTTGCCCACACAACATCGACGTGATGCACACTGAGAAGAATATCGCCGAGGCACTTTTTGGTACATTGTTCGGCATAGATGGGAAGTCAAAGGATAATACCAAGGCTAGAGTCGATCAGGAGGCGCTATGTCATAGATCGTTACAAAACATGCAACCACCAAAATGAAAGCAGAACTAGACAAAGCCAAAGGCATGGTTCAATCTTGGAAGGCCAGCTATGAGGGAAATTATCTTGTGGGTGAAAATGCAGTTGATGTTCCCCGATGGGTATGCAGCGAATCTAAAGAGGGGAGCGAATCTTGATAAATTGAAGATATTTGGTCTCAAGAGTCATGATTGGCACATATGGATTGAGCGAGTAATGCTGGTGATGTTGCGTGGCTTCATCCTTGAGGATGAATGGCTAGTACTGGCAGAGCTGAGCTATTTCTTCCGTGTTCTTTGTGCGAAAGAACTATCGCCTGGCCTGCTAGAAGAAATGGAAGAGTTGGCGCCGGAGTTGATCTGCAAGTTAGAGAAGATCTTTCCGCCGGGCTTCTTTAATCCAATGCAGCACTTGATTTTGCATCTCCCAACCGAGGCAAGATTGGGGGGGCCCGTGCAAAATCGTTGGTGCTACACAACTGAGAGGATGCAGAAGACGCTTCGAGCAAAATGTAAAAATAAACGTAGAATTGAAGCATCGATGGCCAAGGCATTCATTACTGAGGAGGCGGCAAACTTCGTGACAGCACACTACGAAGCCAAAAATCGTCATTTGCATAATCCGAAGCCTCGGTACAATGCTGGCGACCGTAAAAAGGGTCGATCCAACCTCAGCCTATTCAAAGGGGATCTGGCACCAGCCGGTGCTTCTGATTCCTTAACGTTGGATGTCGAAGAATGGCGGACCATTTCATTGTATATCTTCAACAACCTAATAGAAGTGCGGCCGTACATCGAGTAAGTTCTCGGTACATTGTTTCTCAACTTATAATTCCTTTGAACTGCTCTTATTCCCGAATAAATTTGATACAGTCGATACGTCGCCAAATTCTCGTATGGAGCGGTGATCCAAAAGGATTCCGTCGAAGAGTATGAGCTTCTGGCAAAGCATGGAGGCGGCTATCCCGGTTTCATCTCTTGGTTCAAACAAACGGTAATTTCCATTAGACCATTTAATTTCTTCGTCTAATTTGTGGCTAATATAACAATCCCTTTCGTATTAAACTTGTAGGCTAATTCAGAGTTTATGGATGCCGAATTGAGACAAGTCGCTAATGGTTTTGACTTTAAGGTCCGTTCATTTGACAAATACGACATCAACGGGTATCGCTTTCGTACCTATGGCAAAGAGCTATCTATGGCCGACCGAAAGTCTACAAATTGTTGTGTCTCTGCTATTGGAGAAGGAGATAGCGAGCATTATGGAAGAGTTGAAGCAATTTATGAACTTCAATTCTATGGTGCAAACCCACCATCAAACAAAGCACCCATTTGGATGTTCCCGGTGTCTATATTATGGCTCAACGGGCAACCCAAGTTTTCTATCTACCGTGGGCCTGTCAAAGTGATCCAAATCTCAATGGTTGGGATGTCGTTTATGAAGTGACGCCACGTGTTAGACCACCTCCCCCCAATGAAGAGGATTATGAACCTCACATTAACCCAGACACATATGAAGGAGAGTTCTTCCAAGAAACACGTCTTTCCAAAAAATGTTTCAAGAACCGCTCTACTTCACCCCATAACATTGAAGTAGACAGCGACAGTGAACCCGACTTCACCCCTCAGCCGGAACAAGAAGAGCCTGAACTAGAAGAGGTTACTACTGCGGATGACTTGTCAATGCTTGACCGATTACGTAAAGGTGTGTGACGCCCCCGATTCAATCATACACTAATCATACATGCAAACGTGTACGATCAAGATCAGGGACTCACGGGAAGATATCACAACACAACTCTAAAAGTAAAATAAGTCATACAAGCATCATAATACAAGCCAGGGGCCTCGAGGGCTCGAATACAAGTGCTCGATCATAGACGAGTCAGCGGAAGCAACAATATCTGAGTACAGACATAAGTTAAACAAGTTGCCATAAGATGGCTAGCACAAACTAGAATACATATCGAAAGAGGCGCAGGCCTCCTGCCTGGGATCCTCCTAAACTACTCCTGGTCGTCGTCGACAGCCTGCATGTAGTAGTAGGCACCTCCAGAGTAGGGGTCGTCGTCGACGGTGGCGTCTGGCTCCTGAACTCCAGCATCTGGTTGTGACAACCAGAAAGAAAAGAAAGGGGGAAAAGGGGGAAGCAAAGCAACCGTGAGTACTCATCCAAAGTACTCGCAAGCAAGGAGCTACACTACATATGCATGGGTATATGTGTAAAGGGCCATATCAGTGGACTGAACTGCAGAAAGCCAGAACAAGAGGGGGGATATCTAATCCTGTCGAAGACTACGCTTCTGGCAGCCTCCATCTTGCAGCATATAGAAGAGAGTAGATGGCAAGTTCACCAAGTAGCATCGCATAGCATAAAACCTACCCGACGATCCTCTCCTCGTCGCCCTGTGAGAGAGCGATCACCGGGTTGTATCTGGCACTTGAAAGGGTGTGTTTTATTAAGTATCCGGTTCTAGTTGTCATAAGGTCGAGGTACAACTCCGGGTCGTCCTTTTACCGAGGGACACGGCTATTCAAATAGATAAACTTCCCTGCAGGGGTGCACCACATTACCCAACACGCTCGATCCCTCTGGCCGGGCACACTTTCCTGGGTCATGTCCGGCCTCGGAAGATCAACACGTCGCAGCCCTACCTAGGCCTAACAGAGAGGTCAGCACGCTGGTCTAAATCCTATGTGCGCAGGGGTCTGGGCGCATTGCCTATTGCACACCTGCACGTTGCGTGGGCGGCCGGAGAGCAGACCTAGCAACATCCATTACAAAGGAAGTTGCGTTACGCGGTCCAACCCTCCATTACAAAGGAAGTTGCGTTACGCGGTCCAACCCGGTGCGCGCCGCTCAGTCGCTGACGTCTAGGAGGCTTCGGCTGATACCACGACGTCGAGTACCCATAACTGTTCCCGCGTGGTGGTTAGCGTGTATAGGCTCGTAGCCAGACTCAGATCAAATACCCAATCTCGTTAAGCGTGTTAATTGATATAACTGCGGACGCCGATCAGGGCCAGGCCCACCTGTCTCCTAGGTGGTCACAACCTGCCCTGTCGCTCCGCCACAAAGTAACACTCGGGGGCCGTCGGGAACCTAGGCCCACCTCTACCTGGATGGAACCACCTGCCCCTTCAGCCCCCATCTCCGAACAGTAACATAAGTATGTAATAGTATATAGTATATGTACCCGTGATCACCTCCCGACATGATCACGGCCCAGTAGTATAGCATGGCAGACGGACAAGAGTGTAGGGCCACTGATGTAATTCTAGCCCGGGAAGAAAAGGTGCAACACAAATTGTCGAGATGACATTGTAAGATTCTCGGGAAATGAACTATAGGAGCGGGTTCCCGAAGCAATAGTTCATCATTAAACCAAGGAGAGGATGAGGAGGTGGCTGATGGACTCAGCGACAATTCATCGAGAATTCCACAAGATGGATCTCCACAATTATGTGAACAAGGAGATGACATATGACAATTCAAATGATATAATGTTGTATGCCCGAGGAAAACATACACCATTAATCATTAGTTGAAAGGTGTGACCGAAATATGACCTTGGGCAACAAGATCAATATTAGAGTGACGATTCAATAATCAACAGTCTAAGAACGAATTGTCGATCGTTAACATTCAAAGCAATAGGGTTGCCAGAAGTACAGAATCCAAGCAGCACCGCTTGTTAGATGGTATCCCGGTTAGAATCAACACGGGGACCAAGAAAGAATGGTGACGGTGAGAAGTATCACTATGCCAAGAATTTTCAAAGAGGTGAAGCAATCCTCACAACATACTCGGCATAAAGGACAGTAATACTTCAAGGTAGAATATAATGCAAACAGGATAGCAAGTTGCATCCATAACACAGACAAGCTCGCGATGAAAATAAGTTCAGGGTGTTGTCAATGATAACAAAAAGCATCGAGGGCAAGGAGGGTATTTCTCAACATGAACACAGTTGACATCTCGAAAGAATTCAAAGTGTTGAAGTGATCCGACACATTTACCGGGAGGTTTCAAGAGGACGCAATCAAACAGCGACGGCGTCAAGCAGGGAATGACGACGTGAAAGTCATAGGAACAACAAGTAAGATGCAAACTCAGAATCAAAGTTGCCTTTTAGAACAAGAAACATGATGTTGAAAGCTAGACGTAAGTCGTGCTCGCACTCTGAAGAATTTGTGCACCGAAGAAGGTCGAGGTAGCACAATCAAAGATAGCAAGATAAGGGTGTAGCCGATGGTCTAGGACGACATGACTGAGTTTAAATTTCCCAGTAACAATTACTAGGGGTATTTGAATTTTAGAGCGGATTTGATTTACTAAACGGTGTCCTCGGTTGACGGCAACCTAGAACCCGTAGAGTGATTACGACCAGGAAAGTTATTACTTCAACAAGTTAGTAAGATGCCGTGCAAAGGCATGATATCCTCGAGATACCACGGGGTAAACTCGAAGGTAGAACATGATAGAAGTTGAACTGAGTCGTTGACCTGCGATAGCAGATACTTTAACCTTGTCAAAAATAGATGAGGCACTGGAATGGTTTCCTTTCAGAAATATATTAAATAAAGTTAGCATGGTCGGAACCATAGCTGCAAGGGATCCAATTCAATGACACCGAAAGAATTATTCAAATGATTACATATTCTTGCAAGAAGCTTTCATGATAAGCCCCACATCGAGTCCATGGGCAAGAACACAAAGGTTCGGGGTCGACTCCCACTTCTTCAATGCATAACATTTCATTCGCTTCTCATCTTCGAAGAAGTTGTAGAATTGAAAAGTATCTGGTAAAACACCAGTAGAGAATGTCTTGTGTAAACTTTCGGGTTCACACGGTTTAGGGAAGGTATATGTTCATCCCATAGGGAATCTTAGGAACATATAACGCTTCAGGAGTAAATTATACAAGCTCGAAAGCAGAGTATGGTTGGGAACGCAGAGGATACAATTTACCAAATGCATTATGTATCATGGAAGAATTCACAAGGCAGTTAAATATGAAGGACACTGTCGATAAATAATCCGACGAAGGATCGGATGTCCATAGCGGAGCTGATGTGAGCATCGGCACACAACCAGATGAAGAAAGAACGCAAAGGCATCGGATTATAGGACATCTGAATAATTTGATGCTTAGATAACGAAGGAAATATGGATTCCAATACGAAGGATCGGAAGCAGACGCTCTGATCAAGGATGGGTAACTTGAATAGACCTAAGGGTAAGATCGACGGCAATTAGATTGGTCGAGAACCAGCTCATGTTCAGAATGACGTCTGAGCCAGAAAGATAATTTTAAAAGGATCAACTAATGAATGCGTGCATTCGCACTCATGTTGAATCAATAAGATGAAAATGACGGTGTCAAAGGATACTAATGAATATTGCCAGTTATATGGAAAGCATCCATAATGCCAGCAGACAAGTATTTGCAGAGCAATAAGCTGCTAAGGATTTTTGGAAGATTGAATAGTATTCCAATGTATCTTGGGAATCGTATGAACAAAGGGGGAAGAACGGATACTCGGTAAGTGCGGGGAATTATCCGTAGGGGGTATTCATGAGGCAAGAACTGCAAGGCAGTAACCCCAAGGATTGTCGGAACAACGAAGAGCAGTTCGGGGCATCTTGTAATAACAAGATCAATGGGATTGAATGTAATTGTGGCTAGTGTATGTAGTTATCCATAAGGAGATAACAGCGGTAGGGAGTTTGCAAAGGCGGTGGACACAGGTGTCTCGGGAAAACATCGAATAGCATCTTCGGAACCTTCTGGTGAAGCAGGCGATCATCTGCAGTGAGGGGCTCTCCGGGTGGATGTAATCACGAGATCCTAATGTTTGAGTTAGTAAATTCATTTTAACCCGAATAGAAGAGAGACCAGAGTCCCAGAGTATAGACGAGGAATAAAAGATCCTAATACCACCCAATGATGACGTGGGCCCGTAAGACACACAGCCATGTTAGTAAAAGTTTTGCAATGTCTAGACTCGACTTCGTCCAAGGAGTGTGGAAGGGGGGGGGGGGTTCCTACAGGCAGTTGGCTCTGATACCAACTTGTGACTGTTCTCGCGTGGTGGTTAGCGCGTATAGGCTCGTAGCCAGACTCAGATCAAATACCCAATCTCGTTAAGCGTGTTAATTGATATAACCGCGGACGCCGACCAGGGCCAGGCCCACCTGTCTCCTAGGTGGTCACAACCTGCCCTGTCGCTCCACCACAAAGTAACACTCGGGGGCCGTCGGGAACCTAGGCCCACCTCTACCTGGATGGAACCACCTGCCCCTTCAGCCCCCATCTCCGAACAGTAACATAAGTATGTAATAGTATATAGTATATGTACCCGTGATCACCTCCCGACGTGATCACGGCCCAGTAGTATAGCATGGCAGACGGACAAGAGTGTAGGGCCACTGATGTAATTCTAGCAACCTATACTAAGCATTTTAGGATTGCAGGTAAGGTATCAACAGTAGTAGCAAAGACAGGCTATGCAGCAAAATAGGATTAACCGAAAGCAGTAACATGCTACACTACTCTAATGCAAGCAGTAGAGAGAAGGAATAGGCGATATCGGGTTGATCAAGGGGGGGGGGGCTTGCCTGGAAGCTGTGTCGAGAGAGAAGGGTCGTCGACGTAGTAGTCGTTCACGGCAGCGTCGTCAGCGGTCTCGGCATCTATCGAGAGAGGAGGGGGGAGGAAACAGTAAATACAAAGCAAACAATGCTACACAAAGTATGACATGACAATATGCAGTGCCGGGGTGTTCTAACGTATGGTTACACGGTACCGAGGAAGGGGGAGCCCATCCGGGAAAGTATTCCCGGTGTCCGGCATTTTCGGGTAGAGGGACAGGAGGGGGACGAAACAATGAATACACGGTAATGATGCAACAGGGATGCATGACATGTCTGAACGCAGTGCTAGGGTGGTATACTGCCTATCTGAGTGCATTAGTTATTTTAGGAATTTATCTGGATTTATTTTATTAAAGTCAGGCACTATTCATTTACTGAAACCGGTCTAAAAGTTCAATGTTCTTATAGCTGCGGGTATCTGACGGGAATACGGAGGGCGTATCCGGGTTCGTATCGGAATTCTGAGCAAGTTTCATGTATAAAGTATTTTCATCGGAGTTACGGTTTTATTTAATATGATTTTCTAAAGTTTTTATTAATTTCTGGAATTTATTTAATTATTTAAATCAACATTATCCGAAACAGTGTTATGCTGACGTCAGCATGACATCAGCAGGCATCCTGACACGTGGGTCCCACATGTCATAGACTGGTTAGATTAATTAGGGTTAACTAATTAATTAACATTTAATTAAACTAATTAATTAAATTAGATTAACCTAATCAGGATTAATTAACTAATTAATTAACTAATTTTAATTATTTTTTTATTTTTTTATTCTTTTCTATTTTCGTTTTCCAGGGCGTGGGCCCGTTCGGTCAGCGACCAGGCCGGACACGTCCGGGCTGTGCCTATTCGGGCACCGGACATGTCCGTTCGGCCGGGGTCAACGCGCGCGTGCACGCAGAACCGGCGCGGCGGCCAGCGGCGGGTAGCGACGAGCAGAGGGGAGGGGCGGCTGGGCGCGGGCGGCGGCTGCAGCAGCGGGAGGCGGGCGGCGGCGCTGCAGGCCGGGGGGGAGCAACGGCGGCCGTGGAGGGCAGCGGCAGCAGCAGTAGCGAGCAGGGGCGGCGCGACGCGAACGAGGCGAGGCCTCGTGCGGCCAGCGACAAGGCGCGGCGAGGCTATCGGCGGCGGCGACAAAAACAGCAGCAGTACAGGCGGGCGAGCGGCGAGCGGAGCGCGGGCGCAGGGGCGGCTCACATGGGGGATTCGGGAGAGGAGGCCGGCGTGGATGCGGTGGTGCGACGACGAGGCGGCGAGACGAGGCGGGCCGACGAGGTGTGGCAGGCGCCGGAGAGGAGGAGGTCGGGGACGGGGCCGTCCTGCCATGGTGGCCGTCGGCGCCAAGGGCGGCAGGGCAACGGGGTCGAGGGCGCGGCGCGGTAACGGCGGCCTCGGCACGGAGCGAGGAGGAGGTTGACCGGGGGCGGCGCGTCGGAGGCGGGGAGGCAGTCCGGCGTGGAAGGCTCGGCGAGGTGGCCTCCGGCGAGGTCCAGGCGGCGGCGGGGTCATCGGGTCCTTGCCCCCGATCCAGATCGGGGGGGAGGAGAGAACGAGTGGGGGAGAGTGTGGGGTGGTTGGGTTAGGGTTTGACCGGGGTGGGGGATAAGGGAACGAGGGGGGCCGGCCGGCTGGGCCAGGTGGGCCGGCCTGGCGCAGTGGCTAGCTGGGCCGACAGGCCCAGGGGGGAGGGGTTTTCCTTTATCTCTTTTCATTTTGCTTTATTTTCTTTTTCTTATTTCTTTTTCTCACATTTTCCTGTTATGTAAATAGTTTGGCACCCAAAATGAATTTTGTAAAATATGTGACCTGGTCCATAAATCACAGTGCACTGTAACCTAGCACCAAAAACTAGTTTGGGGTAAATATCATTTCATATTTATTTTGTATTAATAAAAAGGTTATTATTTAATGCTCTCAGCCACAGTTTGAGGTTGTTCAAGTCATTTATCAAATTCCAACAATGTTGTTTACAATTTTAACATAGCCTCAGATTTATCTACTATTTATTGAACATTTTAGTTCCTGTGTTGAACAACTTTTATTTCCCACTTTCATTTAAATTTTGAGTTTGAGTTAGGAGTTGAAATGCAATATGATGCTAATGATGATTTGACACTGTTAACCTTGCTGACTTGTCATTATCAAAAGTGATTACTGTTGCTAATCGCCGGGGGTGTTACAAGGTGGCCTTCCACATGATGATGCATTTATTAATGATGATGATGAGCACGTCATTACTGATAGTGATGACGATGATGCATTTATTGATCCCGGAGCATTTATTGAACCCGATGATCCAGATTATTATTAGGTATTCAATTTTTTTATGTTGTACTTGATTTATATAGTTACTTGTATGATTGTATGATTTATATAGTTACTTGTATACTTTTCTTACTTTGTATGATTTTTTGTTATATATAGTGCCATGGTCTTGATATCCGTCCCCGTCGGCCCTCGCCCGCTTTATGATTCGGATGTGGTAAATTCTCTTTTATAACTATTTGTTGCATTTCGCATTTATGACAATTATGGCCATCAAGTTGACATAGAGATATTTTAATCTAGGAGGTATGTGAACCGGAATTTGCAATCGACCCTCTTGTCGAGAAGTTAAATTTAGTTGAAAAAGAAAATGAGTATTTGAAAGAAAAAATTAAAAGAATTAAAGAAGAGAAGATGACATTGGAGTTGTATGTTGCCGATGTCGTCGATGATCACAAGATGAAGATGAATGCAATGCGCTTGAAGATGGATGCAATGCGCTTGAAGATTAAGAAGATTAGAAAATATGCCATTGATAATGAGGCTTGGTATCATTATGCCGTTGGATCAATTGTTACCTTAGTTGCGATCTTCATCGCATTTGTTGTGATGAGGGTAAGTTTTCTCTAGTGTTTTGCTTAACAAATGCATACTTAGCTTATTTTCCTCCTAAATGGCATAATTACCTAAGTTAGATAAAAAAATGAGCTATACTTACGTAAGTTGGCTCAAAAATGGCATCATCACCTAGGTTAGCACAAAAATGACCTATACTTACCTTATTTTTCTCCAAATTGACATAATAAGCTTAGTTGACCTATACTTTACCTAGGATAGCTATAAAATGACCTATACTTAATATTTTTTCCTACTAAATGACTTAATATGCTTAGTTATCTAAAAAATGGCATAACTACCTAGGATAGCTCAATAATGATCTATACTTAGCTTACCTAGTTCATTTATGACATACTTAGCATACTTAGGTAAAAAATGGCATGATAACCTTGGTTTAGCTCCAAAATGACATAGACTTGACTTATTTTCCTCCAAAATGACAAAATAACCTTACCTACCTCCAAAATGACCGATTTTACCTAGGATAGCTCTAAAATGACCTACACTTGCCATTATGTCCTCCAAAATGAATAAATATGCTTAGTTAGCTCAAAAATGGCATAACTACCTAGGTTAGCTAAAAAATGACCTATACTTAGCTTCTTCAGTTCATTTATGACATACTTAGCATACTTAGGTAAAAAATGGCATGATAACCTTGGTTTAGCTCCAAAATGACATAGACTTAGCTTATTTTCCTCGAAAATGACACAATAACCTTACTAAGCTCCAAAATGACCTATTTACCTAGCTTAGCTCTAAAATGACCCACACTTAGCATTTTTACCTAACTTAGCTAAAAATGGCATTTTTACCTACCCTAGTTAGAAGAAGAAGAAGATAAAGAAGAGGAGAGGAGAAAAAGAGAGAGAAGAAAAATTCTTCTTCTTCTTCTTCTTATTTTTCTTCTTCTTCTTCTAGCTAGTCTTCTTCTTCTTCTTCTAACTTTCTTCTTTCCCAATTTGCAGATTTGCTTTAGATGAGGAAGCTTGCATTCATGGAGTCTACTCTTCTCCTTGTGCTTCCTTTTTGTTTTGATTTTGTATGATATGTATGTATGGATGAAACTTGGAGTCTACACTTTGCGTTGATGAAACTTGCGACCTATATATGTATGTATGGATGAAACCATTGTATGCTTGTTGTTGGATATGTTGCATATGTTCCTCTCTTCACGATTCATGTGTTGGTATGCTTGTTGAAAGTATTTTCAAATGTGTATATATATATATCTGTGAAATTCTATGAAATTGAATGAATTTAAGAAAAAACAGAAAAAACAGGGGCTATACAAGCTCTTTGCCGTCTGCTGGCAGACGGCAAAGAGCTTTTCCATCAGCCAGCAGAGGGCAAAGCTGCCATGTGGCAGCTACCTGTACAACCTGGGGGTACTGGGCTGGCCTATATGGTTGCTTTGCATCTTTGCCGTCTGCCAGCAGACAACATAGAGTGCCACGTAGCAGCTACCTGGGGGGCATCTGGGCTGGCCTATTTGGGCACTTTGCCATCTGCTGGCAGACGGCAAAGATGCAAAGGTCTTTGCCGTCTGCCGGCAGACGGCAAAGCGCGCCGTTAACCCCTTAACGGACCTAAGCTGCGACGTGTGCCGTCCAGGTCCTTTGCCGTCTGCTGGCGGACGGCAAAGGCCTTTGCATCTTTGTCGTCCGCCAGCAGACGGCAAAGTGCCCTTTGCCGTAGCTCGTTCAGCCGGACATGTTGCCGTCTGCTGGCTGACGGCAAAGGCCTTTGCCGTCCGCCAGGCATGCCCTTGCCGTCAGCCATGACAGACGGCAAAGTTCCTGATTCCTGTAGTGTATGAAAGATATTGTTACAAATAAAAGAAAGATACCGAAAGCTGAAATTTCCACCATGCTTGCTAATTACACATTTAAGTGTCGAATACCGAAGAAACTAGGAGACCCTGGAATACCAACTATACCATGCTCCATTAAAAGAAATTATGTTAAAACTGCTTTATGTGATCTTGGAGCCGATGTTAGTGTTATGCCTTTCTCTTTGTATCGTAGACTTGATTTGAATAAGTTGACACCTACTGAAATCCCTTTGCAAATGGCCGATAAATCAACTGCTATACCCATCGGTGTTTGTGAGGATGTGCCTATTGTGGTTGCAAACGTTACTATCTTAACGGACTTTGTTATTCTTGATATGCCCGAGGACGACAGTATGTCGATCATCCTGGGTAAACCCTTTTTGAATACTGCAGGGGTTGTTATTGATTGCAACAAGGGCAATGTCACTTTTCAGGTCAATGGTAATGAGCATATGGTACACTTTCCGAAGAAACAACCTTAAGTGAATAGTATCAACTCTGTTGGAGAAGTTCCAACAATTGCTGTTGGAGGTTTTAAATTCCCTCTTCCTACTGTTAAGAAGAAATATGATATTCTTATTGTTGGGGACATGCATATCCCCGTTGAGGTAACCTAGTGTTATTCGAAAATTCTCCGGTTTCATGTCATTCGGAAGAAGTTTGTTAATAAGACTTGATCAACCTTATTAATGGATTCCTTTTGACGGGCATGAGATGGATGAATTTAGTAAACACAACTTTCTGTACCCACTTTGTTATTTAGAATAAATAAAGCAAAAATACCATTATTTTTCTGTTTTCTAAATTATCCGAGCAATAAAAAATGACCCGAAAATAAAAGTTCTCCAAATGCCGTGAAAATTTAGTATGATTTTTTTAGAATATTTTAGAATTTCTGGCACTGAGAACACACCAGGGGGCAGCACCAGTGGGCCACAAGCCCACAGGGCGTGCCCACCCCCTAGGCGCGCCTAGGTGGCTTGTGGGTCCCACGTGGGTCTCCCTCACTTATTCCAGCACCCATCCACTTCATCTTCCTCCAGAAAAAATCCCACCATTGCTCAAACCCGTGTTCTAGCTCATTTTGCTGCCATTTTTTATCTCCTTGTGCAAAGCTCCATTTGCAAAACTGTTTTGGGGGGTTGTTCTTCGGTATGTGACTCCTCCAATGGTCCAATTAGTTTTTGTTCTAGTGATTTATATATTGCAAATTTTTGCTGCTGTGGTGACCTTGTTCTTGAGCTTGCATGTCAATTTTGTATGGTCCCAAGTAGTTTTGATGCATGATATAGCCTCTAGGCACTTGTGGGAGTAGTTTCTATCAATTTTGTTGAGTTTTGTGCACTTTTATTTTGAGTCACTAAAAATTTCAGAAATTTTCAGAGGAAGAAAATGATGAGGATATTGTTAAGAGGCTCTTCAAGTCGGGGTTCTAAAGAAAATGAAAATGAGGGGAAGAAGAAGCCCAAATACAATCTTCCCGGCACCGCGGAGGTTCGGCCGTGTGAATGGCCAAGTGATGCATTCTTGGGGGCGGCCGGAATTTATGATGATTTCTATTATTTGGCGGAGAATGCAGGCATCACTGACTTCCTCCACGATAAGTGTGACCAATACCTCTTACTCACTAATACCTTCGTGCAAAATTTCCACTTTCATTCTAGGGAGGACCCTCCTATGGTAGAGTTCCACTTATATGATGTGCCTAAGCGAAGGTCACTTTATGATTTTTGCAATGTTTGCAAAATACCTTATGAGGGCAGCGTCACCGAACCACGTCCTAGAGATGTGGAGGACTTTATTGCTGAAACTACCATGCGGGAAGAGAGAGGGTTGTCGGAAGCGAGAGTGGCTAGTTTACATTTTCCTGTTTTACGCTATTATTCATTATTTGCTGGGAGATGTTTGATTGGTCGTGGGGAGAGTGGAGGCCTGATGCTTTCTTGAACTACGTCGGTATTTCTCCAAAGAGGAAGGGATGATGCAGCACAGCAACGGTAGGTCTTTCCCTCAGTGATGAGACCAAGGTTATCGAACCAGTAGAAGAACCACGCAACACCACGTAAATAGCTCCTGCACACAAAGAACAAATACTTGCAACCCGACGTAAGAGAGGGGTTGTCAATCCCTCACGGGTAAAAGGATAGGTAAAATTGTAGTAGATTGGATAAATAGATCTCGCGGGAACACGAGATAAAATAAATAAGTAAAAATTGCAGCAAGGTATTTTTGTATTTTTGGATTAATAGATTTGAAAATAAAAGTTGCAAATAAATAAAAGCGCGAATAGCAAAATAGATCTTGAAGGCAAATATATTAAAGAAGAGACCCCGGGGCCGTAGTTTTCACTAGTGGCTTCTCTCGAGAAAAATAGCAAACGGTGGGTAAACAAATTACTGTTGGGCAATTGATAGAACTTCAAATACTCATGACAATATCCAGGCAATGATCATTATATAGGCATCACGTCCAAGATTAGTAGACCGACTCCTGCCTGCATCTACTACTATTACTCCACACATCGACCGCTATCCAGCATGCATCTAGTGTATTAAGTTTACGGAAAATGGAGTAACGCAATAAGAACGATGACATGATGTAGACAAGATCTATTTATGTAGAAATAGACCCCATCTTGTTATCCTTAATAGCAATGATACATACATGTCGTTTCCCCTTCTGTCACTGGGATCAAGCACCGTAAGATCGAACCCATCACAAAGCACCTCTTCCCATTGCAAGATAAATAGATCAAGTTGGCCAAACAAAACCCAAATATCGGAGAAGAAATACAAGGATATAAGCAATCATGCATATAAGAGATCAAAGAAGACTCAAATAACTTTCATGGATAAAAACATAGATCTCATCATAAACTCAAAGTTCATCGGATCCCAACAAACACACCGCAAAAAGAGTTACATCATATGGATCTCCAAGAGACCATTGTATTGAGAATCAAACGAGAGAGAGAAAACCATCTAGCTACTAACTACGGACCCATATGTCTACAATGAACTACTCACGCATCATCGGAGAAGCACTAATGAGGATGATGAACCCCTCCGTGATGGTGTCTAGATTGGATATTTGGTTTCTAGAACTTGTGGCGGCTGGAATTGATTTTTGTCGACTCCCCTAGGGTTTCTGGAATATTGGGGTATTTATAGAGCAAAGAGGCGGTGCGGGAGGTCTCCGAGATGGGCACAACCCACCAGGGCACGCCCCGATGTCTTGTGCTCACTTCGGGCCCCCTCTTCGGTACTTCTTTGGCCCACTGGATGTCTTCTGGTCCCAAAAAAAATCTCCAAAAAGTTTCGTTGCGTTTGGACTCTGTTTGGTATTGATTTCCTGCGATGTAAAAAACATGCAGAAAACAGCAACTGGCACTGGGCACTATGTCAATAGGTTAGTACCAAAAAATTATATAAAATGATTATAAAATGATTGTAAAACATCCAGGAATGATAATATAATAGCATGGAACAATAAAAAATTATAGATACGTTGGAGACGTATCAGCATCCCCAAGCTTAATTCCTACTCGTCCTCGAGTAGGTAAATGATAAAAACAAATTTTTTGATGTGGAATGCTGCCTAACATGTTCATGAAATATTCTTTTCTTTGTAGCATGGACATTTGGACTTTTACATGGTTCAAAGCAATAGTCTAGTTTTGACATGAGGACTTTAATAGTCAAGCATATCAACAAGCAACCATGTCTTTCAAAATATCAACACTAAAGCAAGCTATCCCTAGCCCATTATGCTCAATCATTGATCCATTCATGAAACACACTCGAATATTAGCTACACCCAATGCTCAAGTATGATCATAGTGCCCCATAGTTGGTGCTTTATAAGAGAAGATGGAGACTCAAGTAAAAATAAAAATTGCATAAAGTAAATGAAAGGTCCTTCGCGGAGGGAAGTAGGGATTTGTAGAGGTACCAGAGCTCAAAGCTTAAATTGAGAGATAAAAACATTTTGAGAGACATACTTTTCTCACCAACGAAAACGACTTAGAGTTCCCAACACTTTCCATGCTAGATATATCATAGGCGGTTCCCAAACAGAAAATAAAGTTTATTCCTTTTTCCACCATTCCTTTCACTTTCCATGGCTAGCCGTATCCACGGGTGCCCTCCATACCAACACTTTCCAAGGAATTTATTATTTGAGAACATAAAGTAAATTCATTTTTCATTTTGGGACTGGGCATCCCTAATACCTTTGCCGTAATCTCGTGCAATGACAAGTGAATAAACACTCACCGTGAGAATAACACATCTAGCATGGAAAATATCAGCCACCCCTCACCGCCTCGCGAGCGGTACGAGCACACAAAAGAGAAATTTATTTTGAAAATTAGAGATGGCACATACAAATTTGCTTAGAATGGCATGGAAATACCGCATATAGGTAGGTATAGTGGACTCATATGGCAAAACTGGTTTAAAGGGTTTTGGATGCACAAGTAGTGATCATACTTAGTGCAAATGAAGGCTAGCAAAAAGATTGAGAAGCGCCCAACCAAGAAACAAAAAATCTCGTAAGCAAGCATTAAGCATAATTAACACCGAATAATGCACCACAAGTAGGATATAATTTCATTGCATAACTATTGACTTTCGTGCTTGCATAGGGAATCACGAACCTTAACACCAATATTCTTACTAAAGCATAATTACTCATCAACATGACTCACATATCACTATCATCATATCTCAAAACTATTACTAAGAATCAAGTTTATTTTGTCCAATGATCTTCATGAAAGTTTTTATTATATCCTCCTTGGATATCTATCACTTTGGGACTAGTTTCATATGTTGCTTTTAATAAGCTCAACAAACATAAGTGAAGAACATGAGCATAATATTTCTTTCTCTCAAATTAATCTAAGTGAAGCAAGAGAGAATTTATTTAAAATTTTACTAACTCCCAAATAAATCTAAGTGAAGCATGAGAGCATTTCTTCAAAAATAACAAAGCACACCGTGCTCAAAAAGATATAAGTGAAGCACTAGAGCAATTCCATAGCTCATAAAAATTTAAGTGAAGCATAGGAGCAAGCATAGCATAATTTTTGGCTCTCCCAAAAAGGTGTGTCCAGCAAGGATTCAAGACTTAAAATAAAAAGCAAAGCAAGCAAAGACTCATATCATACAAGACGCTCCAAGCAAAACTCATAATATGTGACGAATAAAAATATAGCTCCAAGTAAAATACCGATGGTCGTTAGAAGAAAGAGGGGATGCCACTCGGGGGCATCCCCAAGCTTAGTTGCTTGATACTTCTTGAATATTATCTTGGGGTGCCTCGGGCATCCCCAAGATTAGCCATTTGCTAATCCTTATTCCTTCATCCATCGTAATATCACCCAAAACTTGAAAACTTCAATCACACAAAACTCAACAAAACCTTCGTGAGATCCGTTAGTATAAGAAAGCAAATCACTACTATAAGTACTGTTGCAAACCCATTCATATTTTCTTCTTGCATTATATATACTGTATTCCAACTTTTGTATGGCAAAAACTCTCCAAAGGAAACTATAGAATCATCAAAACAAGCACACAATGCAAAGAAAACAGAATCTGTCAAAAACAGAACAGTCTGTAGCAATCTGAAAACTTAGAATACTTCTGTAACTCCAAAATTTCTGAAAATTTACGAAAACGTGAGAAATTTGTTTATTAATCTTCTGCAAAAAGAATCAAATCAAAATCACTCTTATGTTAAAAATAAGAATTGTTTTCCTGAGTGCAAAAGTGTCTGTTTTTCAGCAAGATCAAATCAGCTATCACCCAAATCATCCCAAAGGCTTTGCTTGGCACAAACACTAATTTAAACCACAAAAACACATCTAACCAGAGGCATAATTGGGTATTTTATTGAAAACAGCAAGAAAACCAGAAAGCAAAAAGATACAAGTTGGGTTGCCTCCCAATGAGCGCTATCGTTTTACGCCCCTAGCTAGGCATAATGCAAAGGATCTAAGTATTGTCATCTTTGTTCTTGTTTTCCTTCGAGGTGTTTTTCTCAGGAGGCTTTGCAAAAACAACATAAAACACATTATCCATGGAAACTTTAGCACAATCAAGTTGCTTATCATCATATCCCTTTTGATTTCCGGCAGTGATCCAAGAATAATGTTGATTAACATCATTAAAAACTTGTTGGATAATATCTAAAACAGGGACTTGCTTTTTAAGATTCTCATCAAAGCTTTGATTATCCCCAAGTAAATGTATTAAAGCATAATTACTATTATAGAGAATTTCAGCTATCACGGGTTTTTCACGATTCATACCATAAAAATCAAAGATTTCCCTAGCTTCCCGTATTATGTAGTCAAATTCATTCTTAATAACAAGAGTGGCTAACTTTTTAGCTTTAGGATTTTTTATAACGGGTAACTCATAAAACAATCTTTGCAAGGTAGGATGAGTATGGATAAATCTATTTTCAAGTTTCAGAACTAGCGCTGAAATAACTTCCGCATAAGATTTAGTCCTTTTAAGTATAGGAGCATCATCAAGACTTAAATTTCCAACACAATTGAAAAATTCTTGGATATGTTCTTTTCCCATAACATTCCCTTGCCCCAAAACAAAAGCTTTGGCATCCAGATTACCCGTACACTCCACTTTAGGAGTTGGGCCATCATCTATTTCTGCCATACCGAAATCACTCATGATTGCAAGCAAAAAGATAGATCTGACGAGAAAATGGCGAACGAAAAAGAGGGCGAATAAAATGGCAAATTTTTGTGAAGTGGGGGAGAGGAAAATGAGAGGCAAATGGCAAATATTGTAAATTGCAAGGAGATGACATTTGTGATTAGGAACCTGGTTGATGTTGATGATGTCTCCCCGGCAACGGCGCCAGAAATTCCTTTTGATGCTTGCTTGAACTACGTCAGTATTTCCCCAAAGAGGAAGGGATGATGCAGCAAAGAAACGGTAGGTATTTCCCTCAGTGATGAGACCAAGGTTATCGAACCAGTCGGAGAACCATGCAACACCACGCAAACAGCTCCTGCACACAAAGAACAAATACTTGCAACCCGACGTAAGAGAGGGGTTGTCAATCCCTCACGGGTAAAAGGATAGGTAAAATTGTAGTAGATTGGATAAATAGATCTCGCGGGAACGCGAGATAAAATAAATAAGTAAAAATTGCAGCAAGGTATTTTTGTATTTTTGGATTAATAGATCTGAAAATAAAAGTTGCAAATAAATAAAAGAGCGAATAGCAAAATAGATCTTGAAGGCAAATATATTAAAGAAGAGACCCGGGGGCCGTAGTTTTCACTAGTGGCTTCTCTCGAGAAAAATAGCAAACGGTGGGTAAACAAATTACTGTTGGGCAAATGATACAACTTCAAATACTCATGACGATACCCAGGCAATGATCATTATATAGGCATCACATCCAAGATTAGTAGACCGACTCCTGCCTGCATCTACTACTATTACTCCACACATCGACCGCTATCCAGCATGCATCTAGTGTATTAAGTTCATGGAAAAACGGAGTAATGCAATAAGAACGATGACATGATGTAGACAAGATCTATTTATGTAAAAATAGACCCCATCTTGTTATCCTTAATAGCAACGGCACATACGTGTCGTTTCCCCTTCTGTCACTGGGATCAAGCACCGTAAGATCGAACCCATCACAAAGCACCTCTTCCCATTGCAAGATAAATAGATCAAGTTGGCCAAACAAAACCCAAATATCGGAGAAGAAATACGAGGCTATAAGCAATCATGCATATAAGAGATCAAAGAAGACTCAAATAACTTTCATGGATAAAAACATAGATCTGATCATAAACTCAAAGTTCATCAGATCCCAACAAACACACCGCAAAAAGAGTTACATCATATGGATCTCCAAGAGACCATTGTATTGAGAATCAAACGAGACAGAGAAAACCATCTAGCTACTAACTACGGACCCGTAGGTCTACAATGAACTACTCACGCATCATCGGAGAGGCACCAATGAGGATGATGAACCCCTCCGTGATGGTGTCTAGATTGGATCTGTGGTTTCTGGAACTTGCGGCGGCTGGAATTGATTTTCGTCGACTCCCCTATGGTTTCTGGAATATTGGGGTATTTATAGAGCAAAGATGCGGTGCGGGAGGTCTCCTTGATGGGCACAACCCACCAGGGCGCGCCTGGGGGCCCAGGCGCGCCCCGGTGTCTTGTGCTCACCTTGGGCCCCCTCTTCGGTACTTCTTTGGCCCACTGGATGTCTTCTGGTCCAAAAAAAATCTCCAAAAAGTTTCGCTGCGTTTGGACTCAGTTTGGTATTGATTTCCTGCGATGTAAAAAACATGCAGAAAACAGCAACTGGCACTGGGCACTATGTCAATAGGTTAGTACCAAAAAATGATATAAAATGATTGTAAAACATCCAAGAATGATAATATAACAGCATGGAACAATAAAAAATTATAGATACGTTGGAGACGTATCAAGGCCTTAGTGCCCCTGACCTTGCCATTTTACGCCATGCTCTATACACTGATAGAACTTTTAGTTTGGGCGCTATGGTTGCTCAACGGTTGAGCTTAAACCGTTCGAGGGGTCCTATTTTCGGAGGTATCTATGCTTCTCGCCTAGCTGATCATTTTGAGATACCCATTAGGCTTGATGAGAAAGAGGAGATGCTGCTACCCACTAGATATTTGGACTATAACAATATGGTAGCGCATGATTTTATTAAGAAGGATAAGGAAAAAGAAACTCCTCTACAACTTAGTATTTAGTCAGGGTACTTGTGAGACTATTGCTCTGCCTGCTTCTTCTTTGTTCAATATTTATTCAGGCAGGTACACTATTATGCCCGAGGACATCTACAGATTTTGGGGTCTGTCACAACCCCCAGTACCTGAGCCAGCACCAGTCCCTGATCCATATCAGGAGCCAGTTTTTCAGTGGGAGCCACAGGAGCTCGCCAACCAGTGGAACACTCAGGACCCTTCGGAGTATCGAGGAGAGGGTTATTTTGAGTCGTGGTCCTAGACCAACTTAGGCCAAAAGCCTAAGCTTGGGGGAGTACGTATTTCTCACCGACATTACATTCATGTTCACACATTCATTCCAGTTGTCGGTGTTCATACTTTTTCATTGTATTATCCATATTAGTTTATTTTTCTCGCTTTCTTCTTGTGTGTTTGAAAAACTTTGAGAAAATCCAAAAAAAATAGTTCTAGTTACTTTCTAGTTTAATTAGTGGTAGTATTAAAAGAAAACCCAAAAAGATTTCTCGTTCTTCTTTTGCTTGTTGGGAGCTTTCCCGTGTAAATAGTTTTTCTTGTTCTTGTTTTACTTTCTTCAGAAAAAAAACTCAAAAAATATTTCAGTGTCTTTCTTTGAAATTCTTTTTCTTTTTCTTTGGGTCATAAGGAGAAGACCACGATGAAAATGTTGAGTGGCTCTCATATGCATTATTGTTGATCTAACAAAGAGCCCATATTACTTTGTCTTCTCCTTTGAATAAATGTTTGCAGATTCCAGTTTAGTCCAATGCACGTCCACTATTATTATTATTCACACCATTCTGTCGTGCAAGTGAAAGGCAATAATGATGATATATGATGAAATGGTTGAGATGGAGAAAAGCTGGTACGAACTCGACCTATTTTGTTTTTGTAAATATGATTAGCTCATCATTCTTGATTCAGCTCATTATGAATGAAACATGTTTGCAATGACAATCAGAGATTATAGTTACTCATGCCATGCTTAATTATCTAGGAGTGTATAATGGTTTATCTTGTGTGCCAACATGCATTTTAAAATGGTTATGATGTAGTATGATAGGATGGTATCCTCCTTTGAATGATTCAAGTGGCTTGACTTGGCACATGTCCGCGCATGTAGTTGAAACAAAATCAACATAGCCTCCACAATATTTATGTTCATGGTGATTTATATCCTACTCATGCTTGCATTCAATGTTGGTTAATCTCAATGCATGTTTATGACCGTTGTCGCTCTCTAGTTGGTAGCTCCTCAATCTTTTGCTAGCCTTCACTTGTACTAAGCGGGAATACTGCTTGTGCATCCACTTCCTTAAACCCAAAGTTGTTCCATATGAGTCCACCATACCTACTTATATGCGGTATTTACCTGCCGTTCTAAGTAAGTTTGCATGTGCCAAACTGTAAACCTTCAAATGATATTCTGTTTTGTATGCCTGAATCGCTCATGTAGCGACTGGGGCCTGTCAGTATCTTCCATGCTAGGTGGGTTATTCTCACGATGAGTGTTTATTTACTTGTCATTCATGAGAAAGTGGCTGGTATTCGGGATGCCCAGTCCTATGATCAAAAGATCAAAGATCAAAATACAATAAATAAACAAAACTCTCCCAGGACTGTTGTTGGTATGGATGGTACCCGTTGTTTCAGATCAGCCATGGAGTGTGATTGTTGGTGGAGGGGGAGTAAAAACTTTACCATTCTGTTTGGGAACCGCCTATAATGTATCTAGCATGGAAGATACTGAGATCTCTTGCTTGTTATGTTGACAATGAAAGCATACCGCTCAAAATTATATTCATCTCTATTTTTAAAAGCTCCGAGCTCTTGCACCTATGCAAATCCCTGCTTCCCTCTGCGAAGGGCCTATCTATTTACTTTTATTCTTGAGTCATCATCCTCTTATAAAAAGCACCAGTTAGAGAGCACCACTGTCATTCATATGCATTGTTATTAATTGATATTGAGTATGCCTGTGACTGGATCTCTTTTGCCATGAATTATAATGTCTAGTCAGTCCTTGGTCTTCAGAGGTGCTCTGCATTTATGTTTTGTGGTCTCAGAAAGGGCTAGCGAGATACCATTTTGTCATATCATATCATGATTGTTTTGAAAAGTGTTGTCATCCGAGATTTACTATTATTGCTCGCTAGTTGATTATGCCATTGATATGAGTAAATGTGAGACCTAAATGTTATTGTGAATATGGTTAGTTCATAATCTTTGCTGAAAACCTGAACATCAGTTAGACATATTTGCAACAACAAGATCAAACAGAGTTTGTAAAAGTTTTTCTTTATCACTTTTAGTTTATCAACTGAATTGCTTGAGGACAAGCAATGGGTTAAGCTTGGGGGGGGGAGGGTTGATACGTCTCCATCGTATCTACTTTTCCAAACTCTTTTGCGCTTGTTTTGGACTCTAATTTGCATTATTTGAATGGAACTAACCCGGACTGACGCCGTTTTTAGCAGAATTGCCTTGGTGTTATTTTTGTGCAGAAATAAAAGTTCTCGGATTGACCTGAAAATTTATGAAGAATATTTTTGGAATTAATAAAAAATACTGGCGAAAGAATCAACCAGAGGGGGTCCACCCATTGGCCACAAGCCTGGGGGCGCCCCCCCTGGGGCGCGCCTAGGTGGCTTGTGGGTCCCCTGGAGACCCTCCGACCTCAACTCCAACTCCATATAACCCTATTCAGGGAGAAAAAAATCAGAGAGAAGAGTTCACCGCGTTTCACGATACGAAGCCGCCGCCACCTCTTGTTCTTTCTCGGGAGGGCAGATCTGGAGTCTGTTTTGGGCTCCGGAGAGGGGAAATCGACACTGTCGTCATCATCAACCATCCTCCATCACCAATTTAATGATCATCACTGCCGGGAGTGAGTAATTCCATCATAGGCTTGCTGGACGGTGATGGGTTGGATGAGATTTATCATGTAATCGAGTTAGTTTTGTTAGGGTTTGATCCCTAGTATCCACTATGTTCTGAGATTGATGTTGCTATGACTTTGCTATGCTTAATGCTCGTCACTAGGGCCTGAGTGCCATGATTTCAGATCTAAACCTATTATGTTTTCATGAATATATTTGTGTTCTTGATCCTATCTTGCAAGTTGTAGACACCTATTACGTGTTATGATCCGCATACCCCAAGGTGACAATAATTGGGATTCTTTCCGGTGATTATCGTAGTTTGAGGAGTTCATGTATTCACTAAGTGCTAATGCGTTGGTCCGGTTCTCTATTAAAAGGAGGCCTTAATATCCCTTAGTTTCCATTAGGACCCTGCTGCCACGGGAGGGTAGGACAAAACATGTCATGCAAGTTCTTTACCATAAGCACGTATGACTATATACGGAATACATTCCTACATTATATTGATGAATTGGAGCTAGTTCTGTGTCACCCTAGGTTATAACTATTGGAAATATGCCCTAGAGGCAATAATAAATTAGTTATTATCATATTTCCCTGTTCATGATAATCGTTTATTATCCAAGCTAGAATTGTATTGATTGGAAACTCAAATACATGTGTGGATACATAGACAACAACATGTCCCTAGTAAGCCTCTACCGGACTAGCTCGTTGACCAAAGATGGCTATGGTTTCCTAGCCATGGACATGAGTTGTCATTTGATAATGGGATCACATGATTAGGAGAATGATGTGATGGACAAGACCCAAACTATAAACGTAGCATGTGATCGTATCAAGTTTGTTGCTAGCGTTTTCTGCATGTCAAGTATATGTTCATATGACCATGAGATCATGCACCTCACTGACACCGGAGGAGTACCTTGTGTGTACCAAACGTCGCAACATAACTGGGTGACTATAAAGGTGCTCTACAGGTATCTCCGAGGGTGTCTGTTGAGTTGGCATGGATCAAGACTGGGATTTGTCACTCCGTATGATGGAGAGGTATCTCAGGGCCCACTCGGTAATACAACATCAAAAGAAGCTTGCAAGCAATGTGACTAATGAGTTAGACACGTGATCTTGTATTACGAAACGTGTAAAGAGACTTGCCGGTAATGAGATTGAACTAGGTATGGAGATACCGACGATCGAATCTCAGGCAAGTAACATACCGATAGACAAAGGGAACTGCATACGGGATTAGCTGAATCCTTGACATCGAGGTTCGTCCGATAAGATCTTCGTAGAATATGTAGGAACCAATATGGGCATCCAGGTGCCGCTATTGGTTATTGACCATAGAGGTGTCTCGGTCATGTCTAGATAGTTCTCGAACCCGCAGGGTCTACACACTTAACGTTTGGTGACGATATAATTATAGTTGAGTCATTATGGTGGTTACCAAAGGTTGTTCGGAGTCCCGAATGAGATCCCGGACATGACGATGAACTCCGGAATGGTGCGGAGGTGAAGATTGATATATTGGACGAAGGGTATTGGAGTCCGGAATTGTTTCGGGGGTCCCGGCAAGTGTTGGGGGGCCTCATGGGCCAAGGGGAGGGGGCAAACCAGCCCACTAAGGGGCTGTGCGCCCCCCTCACCCTTTCCCACATGACCAGGAAAGGTGGGGCGCCCCCTCTTGGGTTTCCCTCCACCCGGCTTGGGGGGCAAGTCACCCTAGGGGAGATCCCATCAGCCCTGGCCGCCGCCCCCCTAGGGGAAACCCTAGGGGCGCCACCCCCTCCTCCCCCCCTATATATAGAGAGGTAGAGAGAGGGCAGCTGCACCCCTTGAGCACCCTTCTATGCCACGGTGCTGCCTCTCCTCTCCCTCGCATCCCTCTTCCTCTCCGTAGTGCTTAGTGAAGCTCTGCTGAGATTCCGCCACCACCACCGCCACCACGCCGACGTGCTGCCGGAAGACTCGAGCTACTACTTCACCATCGCTTGCTGGATTGAGGAGGTGAAGGTGTCATCAAGCCGTACGTGTGTTGAACGCGGAGGTGCCGTCCGTTCGGCACTTGGATCAGGAGTTCGCGGGATGGATCATGATTGGATCGCGAAGATGTTCGACTGCATCAACCGCGTTTCTTAATGCTTCCGCTTAGTGATCTACAAGGGTATGTAGATGCAATCTCTCCTCTCGTAGATGGTCATCTCCTAGATTGATATTGGTGAGCGTAGGAATTTTTTTGTTTCCCATGCAACGTTCCCCAACAGTGGCATCATGAGCTAGGTGTATGCGTAGATGACATCACGAGTAGAACACAAAGGAGTTTGTGGGTGTTGATATTCAGATTGCTTCCTTCCTTCGTCTTTTCTTGATTCGGCGGTATTGTGGGATGAAGCGGCCCGGACCAACTTTACATGTCCACGTACATGAGACCGGTTCCATCGACAGACATGTGACTTTGTTGCATAAAGATGGCTGGCGGGTGTCTGTCTCTCCCACCTTAGTTGAATCGGATTTGACAAAGGCGGTCCTTGTAGAAGGTTAAATAGCAACTTGCATATCACCATTGTGGCTTTGCGTAGGTAAGAATCGTTCTTGCTAGATACCCATAGCAGCCACGTAAAACATGCAACAACAATTAGAGGACGTCTAACTTGTTTTTGCAGGGTATGTTGTGATATGATATGGCCAAAGACATGATGAAATATATTTGATGTATGAGATGATCATGTTTGTAATAGTTTATATCGACTTGCATGTCGATGCATACGGCAACCGGCAGGAACCATAGGGTTGTCTTTAATTATTGTATGACCTGCGTGTCAATTATTAAGCGCTATGTAATGCTTCACTTTATCGCTAAGCGGTAGCAATAGTAGTAGAAGCATGGTTGGCATGACAACCCCGATGGCTACACGATGATGGAGATCATGATGATGGAGGTCATGGTACCATGCCGGTGACGATGGAGATCATGTCGGTGCTTTGGAGATGGAGATCAAAAGCACAAGTTGATGGCCATATCATGTCACTTATGATTTGCATGTGATGTTAATCCTTTTATGCATCTTATTTTGCTTAGGATGACGGTAGCATTATAAGGTGATCCCTCACTAAAATTTCAAGATAAAATTGTGTTCTCCCTAAGTGTGCACCGTTGCGAAAGTTCATCGTTTTGAAGCACCACGTGATGATCGGGTGTGATAGACTCTACGTTCACATACAACGGGTGCAAGCCAGTGTTGCACATGCGGAACACTTGGGTTAAACTTGACGAGCCTAGCATGTACAGACATGGCCTCGGAACACAAGAGACCGAAAGGTCGAACACGAGTCATATAGTAGATATGATCAACATGAAGATGTTCACCATTGAAACTTCCTCATCTCACATGATGATCGGACTTGGGTTGGTGAATTTGGATCGTGTTACACTCGGACAACCGGAGGGATGTTGATTTGAGTGGGAGTTCTTAGGTAATATGATTAATTGAACGCATTTATCATGAACAGTAGTCTAAGTTACCTTTGCAAATTTATGTTGTAGATCAATGGCTCGCGTTGTAGCTCCCTGTTTCAATACGTTCCTAGAGAAAGACTAAGTTGAAAGATATTGTAAGCAATTATGCGGACTAGGGCCGTAGTCTGAGGATTGTCCTAACTGCTGCACAGAAGGCTTATGTCCTTGATGCACCGCTCGGTGTGCCAACCCATCTAGCTTCGTCTGTGGATGTTGTGAACATCTGGCAAACACGTTCAGATGACTACTTGATAGTTTAGTCCGTCATACTTTACGGCTTAGAATCGGGGCTCCTAAGGCGTTTTGAACACCATGGAACATATGAGATGTTCTAAGAGCTGAAATTGGTATTTCAGGCTCATGCCCGTGTTGAGAGGTATGAGACCTCTGACAAGTTCTTTGCCTACAAGATGGAGGAGAATAGCTCAGCCAGTGAGCATGTACTCAGAATGTCTGGGTAGTACAATCGCTTGAATCAAGTGGGAGTTAATCTTCCAGATAAGATAGTGATTGATAGGGTTCTCTAGTCACTATCACCAAGCTGCTAGAGCCTCGTGATGAACTATAACATACAAGGGATGGAGATGATCTCGGAGATGTTCGCGGTGCTTAAGGCCGCGAAGGTAGAAATCAAGAAGGAGCATCAAGTGTTGATGGTTAACAAGACCACTGGTTTCAAGAAGGGCAAGGGCAAGAAGGGAAACTTCATGAATGGCAAGCCAGTCGCCGCTCCTGTGAAGAAACCCAAGGTTGAACCTAAACCCGAGACTAAGTGCTTCTATTGTAAGGGGAACGGTCACTGGTAGCGGAACTACCCCAATAGATAAGAAGGCTGGCAACTTCAACAATAGTATATTTGATATACGTGTTATTGATGTGTACCTTACTAGTACTCCTAGTAGCACTTGGGTATTAGATACCGGTTCAGTTGCTAATATTGGTAACTCAAAACAAAAGCTACAGAATAAACGGAGACTAGCTAAGGGCAAGGTGACGATGTGTGTTGGAAGTGTTTCCAAGGTTGATGTGATCACCATCGCACACTCCCTCTACCTTCGAGATTAGTGTTGAACCTAGATAAATGTTATTTGGTGTCTATGTTGAGCATGAACATGATTAGATCGTGTTTATTGCAATACGGTTATTCATGAATAATAGCTTCTATGGTCATGCACCCAAGGTGAATGGTTTATTAAATCTCGATCATAGTGATACACATGTTCATAACATTGACACCAAAAGATGTAGAGTTGATAATGATAATACCACTTTCTTGTGGCGCTACCGCTTAGGTCATGTTGGTGTAAAGCGCATGAAGAAACTCCATGCTGATGGACTTTTGGAGTCACTTGATTTTGAATCACTTGACACATTCGAACCATGCCTCATGGGCAAGATGACTAAAACCCCGTTTTTCGGAACAATGGAACGGGCAATTGACTTGTTGGAAATCATACATACTGATGTGTGCAGCCCGATGAGTGTTGACGCGTGCAGTGGATATCGTTACTTTCTCACCTTCACCGATGATTTGAGTAGATATGGGTATATTTACTTGATGAAGCATAAGTCTGAAACGTCTGAAAAGTTCAATCAATTTCAGAGTGAAGTTGAGAATCATCGTAACAAGAAGATCAAATTCCTACGATATGATCGAAGGGGAGAGTATCTGAGTTATGAGTTTGGCAATCACTTAAGACAATGTGGAATTGTTTCACAACTGACGCCGCCTGGAACACCACAGCGTAATGGTGTGTCCGAACATCGTAATCGTACCTTATTGGATATGGTGCGTTCTATGATGTCTCTTGCCGATATATCACAATCGTTTTGGGGTTATGCATTAGAGACAACTACATTCACTTTAAATAGGGCACCATCTAAATCCGTTGAGACGACACCGTATGAATTATGATTTGGCAAGAAACCTAAGTTGTTGTTTCTTAAGGTTTGGGGCTGCGACGCTTATGTGAAAAGGCTTCAGCCTGATAAGATTGAACCCAAAGCGGACAAATGGATCTTCATAGGATACCCAAAGGAGACGATTGGGCATACCTTCTATCTTAGATCCGAGGGCAAAGTGTTTGTCGCTAAGAATGGGTCCTTTCTCGAGAAAGAGTTTCTCTCAAAAGAATTGAGTGGGAGGAAGATAGAACTTGATAAGGTTGTTGAACCTTTACTTCAACCAGAGAGTAGCGCAACACAGAAAGATGTTTCTGTGGCACCTACGTTAGTTGAAGAGGAAGCTAATGATGATGATCATGAAGCTTCAGATCAAGTTACTATCGAACCTCGTAGGTCGACAAGGGTGCGTACAACTTCTGAGTGGTACAGTAACCCTCTCTTAAAGGTCATGTTGTTGGACAATGGTGAACCTACGAGCTATGTAGAAGCGATGGTGGGCCCGGATTCCAACAAATGGCTAGGAGCCACGAAATCTGAGATAGGATCCATGTATGAGAACAAAGTATGGACTTTGGTGGACTTGCCCGATGATCAGCAAGCCATTGAGAATAAATGGATCTTTAAGAAGAAGACAGACACTGATGGTAATGTCACCATTTATGAAGCTCGACTTGTCGCAAAGAAGTTTCCGACAAGTTCAAGGAGTTGACTATGATGAGACTTTCTCACTCATAGCGATGCTAAAGTCTGTTGGAATTATGCTAGCAGTTGCTGCATTTTCATTTACGAAATCTGGCAGATGGATGTCAAAACAAAGTTTCCTTAACGGTTTCCGTGAGGAAAGGTTGTATGTGATACAACCAGAAGGTTTTGTGGATCCTAAGGATGCTAAAAGGTATGCAAGCTCCAGCGATCCTTCTATGGACTGGAGCAAGCATCTCGAAGTTGGAACATACGCTTTGATGAGGTGATCGAAGTTTTTGGGTTTATACAAAGTTTGCAAGAAACTTGTATTTACAAGAAAGTGAGTGGGAGCTCAACAACATTTCTGATAAGTATATGTGGTTGACATATTGTTGATCGGAAATGATGTAGAATTTCTGGAAAGTATAAAGGGTTGTTTGAAAGGAGTTTTTCAAAGGAAGACCTTGGTAAAGCTGCTTACATGTTGGGCATCAAGATCTATAGAGATAGATCAAGATGCCTGATAAGATTTTCACAAAGCACATACCTTGACATGATTTTGAAGAAGTTCAAAATGGATCAGTCCAAGAAGGGGTTCTTGCCTGAGTTGTAAGGTGTGAAGTTGAGTGAGACTCAAAGCTCGACCACGGCAGAAGAAAGAGAAAGGACAAAGGTCGTCCCCTATGCCTTAGCCATAGGCTCTATACGATATGCCATGCTGTGTACCGCACCTGATGTGTGCCCTGCCACGTGTCTGGCAAGGGGGTACAACAGTGATCCAGGAGTGGAGCACTGGACAGCGGTCAAAATTATCCTTAGAAAAATAAGGAAATGTTTCTCGGTTATGGAGGTGATAAAGAGTTCGGCGTAAAGGGTTACGTCGATGCAAGCTTTAACACTAATCTGGATGACTCTGAGTAGAGTTTCTCGGTTATGGAGGTGATAAAGAGTTCGCCGTAAAGGGTTACGTCAATGCAAGCTTTAACACCAATCCAGATTACTCTGAGTAGCAAACCGGATACGTATAGTGGAGCGGCCGTTTGGAATAGGTCCAAGTGGAGCATGGTAGCAGTTTCTACAGAATGACATAAAAATTTGCAAAGTACACGCGGATCTGAATGTTGCAGACCCGTTGACTAAAACCTCTCTCACAAGCAAAACATGATCAAACCCAAGAACTAATTGGGTGTTAATCACATGGTGATGTGAACTAGATTATTGACTCTAGTGCAAGTGGGAGACTATTGGAAATATTCCCTAGAGGCAATTATAAATTAGTTATTATCATATTTCCCTGTTCATGATAATCGTTTATTATCCATGCTAGAATTGTATTGATCGGAAACTCAAATACATGTGTGGATACATAGATAACAACATGTCCCTAGTAAGCCTCTACCGGACTAGCTCGTTGATCAAAGATGGCTATGGTTTCCTAGCCATGGACATGAGTTGTCATTTGATAACGGGATCACATCATTAGGAGAATGATGTGATGGACAAGACCCAAACTATAAACGTAGCATGTGATCGTATCAAGTTTGTTGCTATCGTTTTCTGCATGTCAAGTATATGTTCATATGACCATGAGATCATGCAACTCACTGACACCGGAGGAGTACCTTGTGTGTACCAAATGTCGCAATGTAACTGGGTGACTATAAAGGTGCTCTACAGGTACCTCCGAGGGTGTCTGTTAAGTTGGCATGGATCAAGACTGGGATTTGTCACTCCGTATGACGGAGAGGTATCTCAGGGCCCACTCGGTAATACAACATCACAAGAAGCTTGCAAGCAATGTGACTAATGAGTTAGCCATGGGATCTTGTATTATGGAATGGGTAAAGAGACTTGCCAGTAACGAGATTGAACTAGGTATGGAGATACCGACGATCGAATCTCGGGCAAGTAACATACCGATAGACAAAGGGAACTGCATACGGGATTAGCTGAATCCTTGACATCGAGGTTCGACCGATAAGATCTTCATAGAATATGTAGCAACCAATATGGGCATCCAGGTGCCGCTATTGGTTATTGACCATAGAGGTGTCTCGGTCATGTCTACATAGTTTTTGAACCCGCAGGGTCTACACACTTAACGTTTGGTGACGATATAAGTATAGTTGAGTCATTATGGTGGTTACCGAAGGTTGTTCGGAGTCCTGAATGAGATCCCGCACGTGACGAGGAACTCCAGAATGGTCCGGAGGTGAAGATTGATATATTGGACGAAGGGTATTGGAGTCCAGAATTGTTCTGGGGGTACCGGGTGATGATCAGCATGACCGAAAGGGGTTTCGGGGGGTCCCGACAAGTGTTGGGGGCCTCATGGGCCAAGGAGAGGGGGAAAACCAGCCCACTAAGGGGATGTGTGCCCCCTCACCCTTTCCCACATGACCAGGAGAGGTGGGGCGCCCCCCTCTAGGGTTTCCCTCCACCCGGCTTTCGGGGCAAGTCACCCTAGGGGAGATCCCATCTGCCCTGGCCGCCGCCCCCCTAGGGGAAACCCTAGGAGCGCCACCCCCTCCTCCCTTCCCCTATATATAGAGAGGTAGAGAGAGGGCAGCCGAACCCCTTGAGCACCCTTCTACGCCACGGTGCTGCCTCTCCTCTCCCTCGCATCCCTCTTCCTCTCCGTAGTGCTTAGTGAAGCTCTGCTGAGATTCCGCCACCACCACCGCCACCACGCCATCGTGCTGCTGGAGGACTCGAGCTACTACTTCACCATCGCTTGCTGGATTGAGGAGGTGAAGGCGTCATCAAGCCATACGTGTGTTGAACGCGGAGGTGCCGTCCGTTCGGCACTTGGATCGGGAGTTCACGGGACGGATCATGATTGGATCGCGAAGACGTTCGACTACATCAACCACGTTTCTTAATGCTTCCGCTTAGCGATCTACAAGGGTATGTAGATGCAATCTCTCCTCTCATAGATGGTCATCTCCTAGATTGATATTGGTGAGCGTAGGAATTATTTTGTTTCCCATGCAACGTTCCCCAACAATAACTGTTGCATGATGAATGCCATCCGACATAATTATCCATCACTGATCCATTGCCTACGAGCTTTTCACATATTAATCTTTGCTAAGTTACTTTGTCGTTGCCACTGTTACAATTACTACAAAATTGCTATTGTTACTTTTGCCACCGTTACCGTTACTTCCATACTACTTTGCTACTAAATATTTTGCTGCAGATATTAAGTCTTTCATGTGTGGTTGAATTGACAACTCAGCTGCTAATACTTGAGAATATTCTTTGGCTCCCCTTGTGTTGAATCAATAAATTTGGGTTAAATACTCTACCCTCGAAAACTGTTGCGAGCCCTATACTTGTGGGTTATCACTAGGTCGCCTTTCGCGAGAGTAGGGCTGGGTAGTGAGCCCCAAGCCTTTCACCTATGCCTGCAGCCAGTTACAAGGACCTGATAATGAAAAGGAGATTGGCAGCAATAGCAAAAACCATGGATCAGATTTTCAATTCTTAGGAAGTGGTAAAGAACTACAGTGGTTTAAGTAATTTTTTATGTGATTGTTTTTATTATATTAATTTGCTGCAACCCCTAACAATAAATGTATGAAATTTGTCGAATTTTGATTGACCTAACGATGGGCTTTGCTTCTTCAAACGCCAGTTGATCCGTAAACCATTTGATTTAATAAACAACATGTGTGTGTGTGTGTGCAGTTTTTTGTTGTTGTCTCGATCCTCATGACCATGTTTTGGTCCACCATATTGCCGCTCCATAGTTCTTCTTCCACCCTATCCTCGGTTATTGATGTCAGGCTAATAATTTTTCTTCCCAAAAAGAGGCTCTCTCCGGGAGTGCGTTAGGCAAGAAATGGATCACGTTTCAAAATTGAATCCATTAAATTAGCAATAATCCACGCTAGGGAGGCTCCGGTTTTGCAGGAAACATAAGACATACGTGTATGGACAAGAACGGAATACAAGTTTTTTTTTGAGAATCCACCCTTAGGGCACTTTATTCATTTGAGGGCAGAATTGAATCCGATTGTATAGCCTCAATCAAAACACAGAGGTTACATCAAACCGAGAAGAGAGTGCTTCGAGAGTCGGCGCCTCCCTAGCTGGCACACGGATGAGCTACGAAATTTGCTATTCTACTCACAAAACACAACTTAAACCCCTGCAAGTGGTGGAGATCAGCTTTCATCTCCCTTAGCACTTGACCTGCTACTGAACAAGCGTCTTCCTTCATCCACTGGTTGCACACATTCTGGCAATCTGTTTCAATTATCACCTTCGAAAAGCCCTTCTCTAAAGTCAACGCAAGGGCATCTCTGCAGGCCAGAGTCTCGATAACTAGCGGATCCCTTATGGATTCGTACTTTGTGAGCCTGCCAGCTAGAACAGACCATTGATCATCGCGGGCAATGACTCCAGTTTCTGCGGGCTCCTGTTGCACCGATGTAGCCCCATCCATGTTAATTTTTGTCCATCCCGTCTCCGGTGGAGTCCATCGTGGTCGCACCCAGTTCTGCACTGGTGCAACTTGTTCCGGCACATCCACTGCCGCTATGAGCTCCTGTATAATTTGCATAGATTTTGCTGGCTGATACTTAATCTCCTCATGAGCATATTTATTCCGATTAGACCAAATAGCCCACGTCACCGAGACAGCTACTGCTGCTTTCTCCTTGGATAAAAAGCTTGGATCCTATATATCTCTCATCCATGTAGCTGGATGTAGTCTCGGTAGTTCAATGCCAAAGAAATCATGCGCTGCATCCCGAAATAATACTGCGTGATCACATTGCATCAACACATGAAATAATGTCTCCTCCTCGTGTCCACACATCGGACAGAAAGCCGTTTTCGTGACATGTCTTCGCCGGAGTTCACCATAAGTAGGCATCATATTCATCAGAACGTGCCACCAGAAGACACATATTTTAGGTTGTAGTGCTGCTTCCACAACACCCTCTAGGTGTCCTCCTCACCATCAAACTGTTCACTGTAGACACCGTTGGGCACTGTCGCTCCGTCAATGCCCGGTAAGTAGAACATGCTGGAAAAAAAATCCTAAACTTTCCCACTCCCATGCCCAGAACTCCCCCATCGTAGATCTCGGCCTAGGCATGCTTAAAATAGCTTCAGCGTCCGGTGGGATAAACAACTTCCAAACTAGCTCCTTATCCCAATTCTCCGTTTCCTCTTCCAATAAATCATGAAACAATTGCACCGGTTCATCACTCAGCCGACATACTGGTTTCATTAAAGTTGTATCTGAAATCCACTGGTCATGCCAGATTTCTGTAGTACACCCATCCCCAACTCTTCGAATCAATCCTTCCGTTAGAAGCTCTCTTCCCTGCATGATTGCTTTCCAGGTTCGAGATGCATTCTTTGGGCAATCTGCAGCAAGGAAATCACAATGAGGGTAATACCTCCCCTTTAACACCCGAGCACACAGGCTCTCCGGTTTATCCATCAGGGGCCATGCTTGTTTTGCCAGCATACATTCATTAAATAGCTCAAGATCCCAAAAACCCATGCCACCTCTGAATTTTGACACTGAAATTTTCTCCCAAGATTGCCAATGCATCTGTAGAAGAGCTTAGATGTGCTCATTTGATAAGCTTTGATGTACTCTCTCTCCCCCTTTGACATCAATTTCCAAGAAGGGTACTTCTGGAACATGAGCCAAGTAGGTGTGGTCCTTGAGAGTCACTACAAAGCAGCAGGTATCTTAGGATGATGATAGAGGAAAGAATCACTGACTGGAGCTACAGAAAATAGGCAATACCAAATGACAGAAAGTTTTCTCAGAGTTGAAATCGGTGACGCCGATCTATTTCCATCGGTGGCTCCGAGATTGCAGAGCCATAGAGGGTGCTCATCGGTGAGACTGAGCTAGTCCATGTCGGTTGTACCGATGAACTATGTACAAGAGATCCTTGTATTTTGGTCTAGCCGATGGGCTTGGATCGGTGAGACCGAGTTCAACATAGAGCAACATTTTGTCAACTCAGCTCACTTGGCAAATGAAATCTCACAAGGATTTGCAAGGAATTGTGATAAAGATTTGCAATGAACTTACTACAGAATCATAGATGAAAAACATAAATTTAAAAGAGATCTAGATGAAGTTTTTTTTTAGAGGGAGACACAATGGTGAAAATCCCCAAGTGCAAGAAATCATCATAGCAATTTCCAAAGATGGAAGTGATAAGTATGGAGTGTCGAACCCACAAGGAGCTAAAGGTAAGATCAATATTCTCTCAAGTCCTATCTGCCACCGATACAACTCTACGTACACCGAGCGTTTGCTTTCATCTAGAAACGAGAAATAAAACTACGTTGTGGGTATGAAGAGGATAGCTTTGCAAGATATCGGAGAGCTAAAATATAAAAATAGGTCCTGTTAACATAAAGTTAGAATATATTACTATATATTATAAATAGCGAGTGTGGAATAATGATGGATCGATGTGCGGAATTATCCTAGGCAATTGTTAACAAGATCGGTAATCATTATTGCAATTTTATATGAGGGAGAGACATAAGCTAACATACGTTCTCTACTTGGATCATATGCACTTATGATTGGAACTCTAGCAAGCATCCGCAACTACTAAAGATCATTAAGGTAAAACCCAACCATAGCATTAAAGTATCAAGTCCCCTTTATCCCATACGCAACAACCCCCTTACTCGGGTTTAAGCTTCTGTCACTCTAGCAACCCACTATAAGCGAATCATGAACGTATTGCAACACCCTACAACGGGAATCCTTCACGTGTGCGCGGCACGGAAGGCACCATAGGACAGTACCAAAATAAAAAATACAACTCAAACCAATCTAGATCATCAATCAACCCAAAAGACAAAAGAAATCTACTCAAAACATCATAGGATGGCAACACATCATTGGATCATAATATGTGGCATAAAGCACCATGTTCAAGTAGGGGATTACAGCGGGGTGCGGGAGAGTGGACCGCTTAAAAGAGATGAGGAAGGTGATGAAGATGGTGATGTTGATGAAGACGATCACCACGGCGATGGTTCCCCCGGCGGCACTCCGGCGCCATCGAGAGAGAGGGTGAGAGGGTCTCCCCCTTGTGCTTCCTCCTCCATGGCCTCCCCCTAGATGGGGAGAGGTTCTCCCTCTTGTCCTTGGCCTCCATGGTGATGATGGCCCCCTCCGGCTTCCTCCTCCATGGCCTCCGGTGATGATGGCCCCCTCCGGCAGAGGCTTGCTGCGGCGAAACTTCCGATCTAGAGTTCTTTTCGGAGGTTTGGGCATTTATAAGAATTTTTGGCGTCGGTCTCATGCCAAGGAGGTGCCCGAGGGGCCCACAAGCCCTCAAGGCGCGCACAGGGGGTAGGGCGCGCCCCCTGGCTTGTCGACTCCCCGGGACTCTTCTAGTCAAGCTCCGGTGCTTCGGGGGGTCTCTTTTGGTCCATAAAAAATCACCGTAAATTTTCAGCCCATTCCGAGAACTTTTATTTCTGCACAAAAAATGACACCACGGTAGTTCTGCTGAAAACAGCGTCAGTCCGGGTTAGTTCTAATCAAATCATACCAAAACCATGTAAAATTGTTGTAAACATGGCATGAATACTTCATAAATTATAGATACGTTGGAGACGTATCAGCATCCCCAAGCTTAATTCCTGCTCGTCCTCGAGTAGGTAAATGATAAAAGAAATAATTTATGAAGTGTGAATGCTAGCAAGTGCACAAGTTTGATCAATGATAATTCCAATCACTTTTTCTAACATCATTATATATCATAAACAGTAGCTCATCTCATAAAACTTCTCATGATCAAGCAACAAGCTATTCACATGTTAAAGTATAGACCATAAAGTTTCTTGAAAACTAACAAACTATGCTTTCAGTCACCAAACAATTGCAATTTATCTTATTTTCAGGAAGGGTCTATGTAAGAGCTTTGATTTAACAAATTCCACATACTCAACTATCATATAGTCTTCCATGATTGCTAACACTCAAAGCATATTTTTAGAACAAATAGCATCCGTCGAACACAGAGAAAGATAGGGGCTTAATGTTTCGCCTCCCAACTTATTTATCATATAGATAATTGTCAACAATAATGATTCATGATCAAATATATTTGAATGGCCATATATGCTTGTATCTTTCCCCACCACATGATGCTTGCCAACTAAAGAATAATTGAGGTTGAAATAAGAAGGAATAATATTGACTCTTTTATGAAAGTAAATACATGAAAGTAAAAGATAGGCCCTTCACAGAGGGAAGCAGAGATTGTCATGTGCTTTTTAATTTTGGATGTGCAAACCCTTAATGCAAAGGAACGTCACGTTGTATTGCCCTTTGTGATAGCAACCTTTATTATGCAGTCCGTCGCTTTTATTTCTTTACCATCACAAGTTCGTACAACGCTTATTTTCCCTTACAATAAAAGATCATACATATTTAGGAGCAATTTTTATTGCTTTTTGCACTGATGACAACTTACTTGAAGGATCTTATTCAATCCATAGGTAGATATGGTGGACACTCATGGCAAGAAACGGGGTTTAAGGGTTTTGGATGCACAAGTAGTATCTCTACTTAGTACAAAATTTTGGCTAGCAAAAGGTCCTAAGCAAGCACCACATGTTGGAGGATCCATAACAATATAACTTCTATACAAATATACCCAAACATAACTCATTACGATGTCTTCCTTGTCCAACTTCAACTAATTTATATGTGAAATCTCTCTTCCTTCAATATTCTTTCATGAAACCAATGTTGTGTTTGCTAACTTTCAATAAATTTTACCACCTATACTTCTTATATGTGAAGTCATTACTCCCCATGGGATAAGCATATGAAACATATATAATTTCAGATTTATGATATTCAATTCATTCAACCATTTACTCGTAGGATATAAGTGAAGCACGAGAGTAAATGACAAACTACTCCAAAAAGATATAAGTGAAGAACTATGAGTAGTCAAGTAGTTAAATATCCATGTGAGGACTCTCTCTCATTAAAGATTTCAGATCCAATGATTTTATTCAAACAGCTAGTAAAATTAAAATACGCTCCAAGCAAAACACATATCATGTGACGAATAAAAATATAGCTCCGAGTAAGGTATACCGATAGTTTTGAAGACGAAAGAGGGGATGCCTTCCGGGGCATCCCCAAGCTTAGTTGCTTGTATCTTCCTTGAATTTTATCTTGGGGTGCCTTGGGCATCCCCAATCTTAGGTTCTTGCCACTCTACATTCTTCTCATATCGATATCTCACCCAAAACTTGAAAACTTCAATCACAGAAAGCTCAATAGAAAACTCGTGAGCTCTGTTAGTATAATAAAACAAATCATTCACTTGGGTACTGTCAAGACAAGATTCATAATTTTTTCCACATAATACTTACTGTACTCTATAATTTCCATAATTTATATTAAGCAATATAAGCCATAGAAACTAGAAAACAAGCAAACTATGCATCGAAAACAGAATCTGTCAAAAACAGAACAGTCTGTCAAGATCTGAATTATGCTCATACTTATGTTACTCGAAAACTTCTGAAAATTGGGACAACGTAGAAAATTTGTATATCAATCCTCTGTAAAAAATTCAGCGTTTTTCCGCGTTCCAGGGAATTTTAACAATTCTGTTACTGGACGCAAAAGTTTCTGTTTTTGCACAGAATCAAATCAACTATCAACCACACTATCCCAAAGGCTTTACTTGGCACTTTATTGAAACAAAAGCTATAAAACATGATTAATATAGTAGCTTAATCATGTGAACACACAAAAACAGTAGGGATAAATATTAGGTTGTCTCTAAACAAGAACTTTTCTTTAAAACCTTTTAGCTAAGCAGTGATATTTTAATGATACTCTTCCAAGCCCAATCTCGATGATAGTTTTATTCATACTCTAAAAGATATAAGTGAAGTTCATAGAGCATTCTACAATTAATATAGATTGACTAATATCCATGCTCAAAATATATAAGTGAAGCACACGAAGCATTCTATAAAGCCATACTCAAAAGATTTAAGTGAAGCACAAAGAGCATTCTATAAAGCAATGAAGGACTATCTCATACTAGCATGGTGCATAAAGGAAAAGAAAAAAAAACACAAAAGACGCATATCATCTGAACAAAACAAAAACCGAGGTATACCGATAATTGTTGAAGAAGAAAGATGGGATGCCAACCGGGGCATCCCCAAGCTTAGATGCTTGAGTATCCTTGAAATATTTACTTGGGGTGCCTCGAGCATCCCCAAGCTTGAACTCTTGCCTCTCCTTATTCTTCTCATATCCATAACTCCTCGATCTTTGAACACTTCATCCACACAAAACTTTAACAAAAACCCTCGTGAGATCTGTTAGTATAATAAGGCAAATCACTACCTTTAGGTACTGTTGTAAACTCATTCCAATTTCATATTAGCATTATATCTACTGTATTCCAACTTCACCATGGTTCATACCCCCCAATACAACCCATAGATTCATCAAAATAAGCGAACAACACATAGAAAACCGAATCTGTCAAAAATAGGAGAGTCTGTAGCAATCTGAATATTTACCATACTTATGTAACTCTAAAAATTATGAAAAATTAGGACAAAATAAATTTTTTGCATAGAAGTACTGTGTAAAAATATAAGGATTTTTTCACATTCCGGTAAAAAATGTAAATTCATGCACTACATCAAAAGTTTCTGTTTTTGCACCGCACATACCAAACAAGCAATTTAAACATTCTAAAGGTAAATCTTGGCACATTATTTTTATAATACAATGGATATATACAAGGGTATAATAATTTTTGAGAAACTTCCATGAAAAATTCTACATTGTTTCCATGAGCATGAACACAAGTGTTCAAGGTCGACCCTCACTTCTCCAATGCATAACCTTCCAATCACTTCTCTTTTTGAAAAAGTTTTTAAGCGTAAGAGGCAAGTAAATGTTTTTGTATTTTGAATTCTTTTAATTTTTTTGTTTTTTCACCCATAACTAAAGAAAACAAAAACAAAAGGGAAAACAAAATTTACTTAGTGAAGAAAGCAAACAAGCACACAAGAGAATATCAACCCCACGCTATTGCTCCCCGGTAAGGACGCCAGAAAAGAGCTTGGTAATCCCCAAGTGCAAGGAATCATTGTAGAAATTTCCAAAGATGGAAGTGATAAGTATGGAGTGTCGAACCCACAAGGAGCTAAAGGTAAGATCAATATTCTCTCAAGTCCTATCTTCCACCGATACAACTCTACGTACACCGAGCGTTTGCTTTCATCTAGAAACGAGAAATAAAACTACGTTGTGGGTATGAAGAGGATAGCTTTGCAAGATATCGGAGAGCTAAAATATAAAAATAGGTGCTTTTAACATAAAGTTAGAATATATTACTATATATTATAAATAGAGAGTGTGGAATAATGATGGATTGGTGTGCGGAATTATCCTAGGCAATTGTTAACAAGATCGGTAATCATTATTGCAATTTTATATGAGGGAGAGACATAAGCTAACATACTTTCTCTACTTGGATCATATGCACTTATGATTGGGACTCTAGCAAGCATCCGCAACTACTAAAGATCATTAAGGTAAAACCCAACCATAGCATTAAAGTATCAAGTCCCCTTTATCCCATACGCAACAACCCCCTTACTCGGGTTTAAGCTTTTGTCACTCTAGCAACCCACTATAAGCGAATCATGAACGTATTGCCACACCCTACAGCGGGAATCCTTCACGTGTGCGCGGCACGGAAGGCACCATAGGACAACACCAAAATAAAACATACAACTCAAACCAATCTAGATCATCAATCAACCCAAAAGACAAAAGAAATCTACTAAAAACATCATAGGATGGCAACACATCATTGGATCATAATATGTGGCATAAAGCACCATGTTCAAGTAGGGGATTACAGTGGGGTGCGGGAGAGTGGACCGCTTAAAAGAGATGAGGAAGGTGATGAAGATGGTGATGTTGATGAAGACGATTACCGCGGCGATGGTTCCCCTGGCGGCACTCCAGTGCCACCGAGAGAGAGGGGGAGAGGGTCTCCTCCTTGTGCTTCCTCCTCCACGGCCTCCCCCCTAGATGGGGAGAGGTTCTCCCTCTTGTCCTTGGCCTCCATGGTGATGATGGCCCCCTCCGGCTTCCTCCTCCATGGCCTCCGGTGATGATGGCCCCCTCCGGCAGGGTGCCGGAGAGGGCCTAGATTGATTTTTCGTGGGTACAGAGTCTTTTTTGCGGTGGAACTTCTGATCTAGTGTTCTTTTCAGAGGTTTGGGCATTTATAAGAATTTTTGGCGTCGGTCTCACATCAAGGAGGTGCCCGAGGGGCCCATAAGCCCTCAAGGCGCGCCCAGGGGGGTAGGGCACGCTCCCCTGGCTTGTGGACTCCCTGGGACTCTTGTGGTCCAGCTCCGGTGCTTCGGGGGTATCTTTTGGTCCATAAAAATCACCGTAAATTTTCAGCCCATTCCGAGAACTTTTATTTCTGCACAAAAAATGACACCACGGTAGTTCTGCTGAAAACATCGTCAGTCCGGGTTAGTTCTAATCAAATCATACCAAAACCATATAAAATTGTTGTAAACATGGCATGAATACTTCATAAATTATAGATACGTTGGAGACGTATCAAATGGCAAGAAAAACATGCAAATGGAAAAATCAACTAAGCAAAAGAACACTAGAGAACTTCATCTAGAGATGGTCGGTGACAAAGTCACCTGTGTTAGAGTATATTGACTGAGGAGTCAAGTGATAGCACTTGATCGTAGGTCATACTCATCGTTTAAGCTCAAAATGGGGTTACCATTTTTTGTTTAAGCATTTTGATGTATTCAGATCTTGTTGAGTTGCTTTAGCTCATGATTTGGAGTAAAGCTTCTCTAAGATGGAATGACATGCCTTGGGTTGTGGTGTTGATCTTGATCATGTAGTCGAACTTGTGTTGGATGCTCAAGGTTGATGTTGTCCATCAAGAGTTGGGAGCACCAATAGTAGTTGAAGTTCATCTTCCTACATGAGTTAGTCTAGCAAGGAAGAGCACTTGTGTAACAATCGTGAAATTTGACATATTGACATAGCCAAAGGATATGTTGAGTGAGTTCATGCTTCCTTGAGATCAACATCTAAACTATAGGAACTTGGTGATGTAGAAATTGCTTGGGATTGGCGTGACTTGCAATTTCCTAGATTGAGGCTCATCCAAGTACCTACATGGGTTAGATAACATGCAAAGGTGCAAATATATTTCCAAGAAAATTGATCATCATCATAAGAGAGATATCAAGGATTAGTCATTAGGAGGCTCATGCCTTGCATGTATCCAAATGGAGCTTCTACTCCAAGTTTGAGGCATCAATGATATTCAATTCACCTCTCAAACGGCAAAATATTTTCTCATCAAGTGGTTTGGTGAATATATCCACTAATTGCTTATCGGTACGAACATGCTTAAGATTGATGTCTCCTTTAGCAACATGATCCCGAATGAAATGATGATGAACTTCAATATGCTTAGTTTGAGAATGTTGCACGGGATTGTGAGCAATCTTAATAGCACTTTCATTGTCACAAAGCAATGGAACATGTTTCACATGTATCCCATAATCCTTAAGAGTTTGGGTCATCCAAAGTAATTGAGCACAACATGATCCGGCGGCAATGTATTCCGCTTCGGCAGTGGATAAGGATACCGAGTTTTGTTTCTTGGAGGACCAAGACACAAGGGATCTACCAAGAAATTGACAAGTAACCGAAGTGGACTTCCTATCAACCTTATCACCGGCATAGTCCGAATCGGAGTAGCCAACAAGATCAAAAGATGACCTCTTAGGATACCAAATGCCAAAGTTTGGTGTATGAATTAAGTATCTCACTATCCTTTTCACGGCCTTCAGATGACACTCTTTAGGAGCCGCTTGATATCTTGCACACATGCACACACTTAGCATAATATCAGGACGGGAGGCACATAGATATACTAATGAACCAATCATAGAACGGTAAACCTTTTGGTCAACCGGTTTGCCATCCTTAGTCAAGTCAAGATGTCCACTAGTAGGCATGGGTATTTTCATACCTTTGCTTTCTTGCATGTTGAACTTCTTGAAAAGATCATTGGTATACTTTGTTTGTGAGACAAAGGTACCTTCCTTAGTTTGCTTGATTTGCAAATCAAGGAAAAATTTGAGTTCACTCATCGTAGACATCTCAAACTTCTCCGACATTAGCCTTCCAAACTCTTCACTAAAATGGGGGTTAGTAGAACCAAATATGATATCATCCCCAGAAATTTGGCACACAAATAATTCTCCATTAACCCTTTTAGTAAAAAGCGTGGAATCAATTTTCCCAATTTCAAAGCCTTTTTCAATAAGAAACTTGGTCAAGCATTAATACCAAGCTCTAGGGGCTTGTTTAAGACCATAAAGAGCTGTATGAAGTTTATAGACATGATTAGGATTCTTGGGATTAACAAAGCCGGGAAGTTGTTTAACATAAACTTCCTCCTCAATTTCTCCATTTAGAAAAGCACTTTTAATGTCCATTTGGTATAAAGTGATATTATGGTGATTGGCATAGGCAAGTAAGATGCGAATGGACTCAAGTCTAGCAACAGGGGCATATATCTCACCATAGTCCATACCTTCGACTTGAGTGTAGCCATGAGCGACGAGACGGGCCTTGTTGCGTACAACTTGTCCATCTTCATCTTGCTTATTCCAAAACACCCATTTGGTTCCAATGACATTGTGATCGTCGTTGGGATTTTCAACCAATGTCCACACTTGATTCCTCTCGAAGTTGTGTAGCTCTTCGTGCATAGCATTTACCCAATCCGGATCCTCAAGAGCTTCTTCTACCTTCATAGGTTCAACACTAGAAATGAATGAGTAGTATTCACAAAAGTTAGCCAAACAAGTTTTAGAGCGAGTGATTCTCCCGGTTTGAATTTCATCGAAGATTTGTTCCACGGGATGATCTCTTGTGACTCTTGCTCTGACTCGTGAGAGCTTTTATTTGGGTTGGGGTGGAACATCCTCTTCATTGTCTTCTTCTTCTTCTTCTCCTTCGTTGTTGTTGGCGTTATCGTTCTCTTGTGAAGGTGGAGAGGGAGGTCGAGGTGGTTCATCTTGTTGCACTTCCTCATCTCCTCCGTCTTGACATGTCCCACTTGTGGATGCCTCCAAGTCAACTTGTGGTTCACCTTGATGTGAAGTTGAGGCTTCCTCTTGAATGGATGAAGTACTCTCCTTCACCTCTGTTGGACGAATCTTGCCAATGGACAAATCTTGGATTGCTTCCGAAGGATCTTTGTCTCCTACATCAATTGGCAATTGCTCTACTTGCGAGCTGTTAGATTCATCAAACTTCACATCTACCGTATCTTCAGCCTTTCGGGTGAAATTGTTGTAGACACGGTAAGTGTGAGAGTTTAAGCCATAACCGAGTAGGAATCCTTCATGAGATTTAGGAGCAAATTTCGTGCGACGATGCTTATCAAGAATGTAACACTTTGAGCCAAATGCTCGAAAGTATCCAACTTGGGGTTTGTTACCGGTGAGAAGCTCGTATGCTGTCTTGCCGAGAAGCTTGTGAAGATATAGTCGATTCGTGGCATGACAAGCTGTCTCAACCGCTTCCGCCCAAAAGTGTCTTGGCATCTTGTATTCATCAAGCATCGTTCTTGCCATCTCGATAAGTGTCCGGTTCTTCCTCTCAACAACTCCGTTTTGTTGAGGCGTGTACGTAGCTGAGAACTCATGTGAAATCCCTTCTTTGTCAAGAAAGGTATCCACATTGGCGTTCTTGAACTCCGTTCCATTATCGGTTCGAACCTTCTTGATCTTCACTTCAAATTGGTTTTGGGCCTTCTTAGTGAAGTTCTAGAAGATCTTTTAAACCCGCGATTTGTCATCAAGAAAGAACACCCACGTAAATCTTGAAAAGTCGTCAACAATGACCAAACCGAACGAGTTACCACCGAGACTCTTGTAGGCATTGGGACCGAAAAGATCAATATGAAGTAGCTCAAGCGGTCTTCTCGTGGTCATGATGTTCTTCACGGGATGACTTCCTCCAACCTGTTTTCCTGCTTGACAAGCACTACAAAGTCTATCCTTGTCAAATATGACATCTTTAACACCAAGTATATGATCACCTTTAATAAGCTTATCAAGATTTCACATGCCCACATGACCTAACCTTCTATGCCATAACCAACCTTTAGAAGATTTTGCAATTAAGCAAGTACGAGGTTGGGCTCTCTTAGTGAAGTAAACAATGTATAGATAACCTCTACGAATACCGATAAAGGCCATATTATGATTATCTCTATGAAACACTTGGCAATCTACTTCATTAAATAGAACATTGAAACCAAAGTCGGCTAGTCTAGATACGAAAAGGAGATTGTAGCCAAGAGATTCAACAAGCATAACATTTTGGATAGAGCTATCGTTGCAAATGGCCACCTTACCAAGGCCAAGTACCTTACCCTTGGAGTTATCTCCAAAAGTTGCATACTTGCATGGGCCGTCGTTTTTGGCAAGCTCACGGAACATGTCCTTATCTCCGGTCATATGATCAGTACATCCACTATCGAGAATCCATTCTTTCCCTCCGGCCATGTAACCACGAAGGTTAGCCATAAGACCAAAATGTCTCATCGACTCCTCAAGGTTAAAGTCACTATCTTCATCTTCATCATAATATCCATGCTCAATATCATCATGTAAGTGATCATCACCTAGAGCAAGTGATTCATTAGATTTATGACCATGACAATGTGCATGCTTATGAATTCTAATAGTTTGTGAAATGATGCTACTAATGACTCCAACATTTCCTTTGGCACACATAAGGTCACAAAGCTCAAATAGACATTCATCAAACTTAGGATCACTAGGGTCCATATTTTGAAAAGCAATTGACTTTTGAAGAATCTGAAGGAAATATGCCCTAGAGGCAATAATAAAGTTATTATTTTATTTCCTTATGTCATGATAAATGTTTATTATTCATGCTAGAATTGTATTAACCGGAAACTTGATACATGTGTGAATACATAGACAAAATAGAGTGTCACTAGTATGCCTCTACTTGACTAGCTCGTTAATCAAAGATGGTTATGTTTCCTAACCATAGACATGAGTTGTCATTTGATTAACGGGATCACATCATTAGGAGAATGATGTGATTGACTTGACCCATTCCGTTAGCTTAGCACTTGATCGTTTAGTATGTTGCTATTGCTTTCTTCATGACTAATACATGTTCCTATGACTATGAGATTATGCAACTCCCGTTTACCGGAGGAACACTTTGTGTGCTACCAAACGTCACAACGTAACTGGGTGATTATAAAGGTGCTCTACAGGTGTCTCCGAAGGTACTTGTTGAGTTGGCGTATTTCGAGATTAGGATTTGTCACTCCGATTGTCGGAGAGGTATCTCTGGGCCCACTCGGTAATGCACATCACTATAAGCCTTGCAAGCATTGTAACTAATGAGTTAGTTGCGGGATGATATATTACGGAACGAGTAAAGAGACTTGCCAGTAATGAGATTGAACTAGGTATTGAGATACCGACGATCGAATCTCGGGCAAGTAACATACCGATGACAAAGGGAACAACATATGTTGTTATGCGGTTTGACCGATAAAGATCTTCGTAGAATATGTGGGAGCCAATATGAGCGTCCAGGTTCCGCTATTGGTTATTGACCGGAGACATGTCTCGGTCATGTCTACATAGTTCTCGAACCCGTAGGGTCCGCACGCTTAAAGTTCGGTGACGATCGGTATTATGAGTTTATGTGATTTGATGACCGAAGTATGTTTGGAGTCCCGGATGAGATCGGGGACATTACGAGGAGTCTTGAAATGGTCGAGAGGTAAAGATCGATATATTGGAAGGCTATATTCGGACATCGGAAAGGTTCCGAGTGATTCGGGTATTTTTCGGAGTACCGGAGAGTTACGGGAATTCGTATTGGGCCTTAATGGGTCATACGGGAAAGGAGAGAAAGGCCTCAAGGGTGGCTGCGCCCCTTCCCCATGGACTGGTCCGAATTGGACTAGGGAAAGGGGGCGCCCCCTTCCTTCCTTCTCCTTCTCCCTTCCCCTTTTCCTATTCCATGTGGGAGGTGGAATCCTACTAGGACTAGGGAGTCCTAGTAGGACTCCACACCTTGGGCGCGCCCTGTGAGGGCCGGCCTCCTCCTCCCTCCATCCTTTATATACGTGGCCAGGGGGCACCCCATAGACACAACAATTGATCATTGATCTCTTAGCCGTGTGCGGTGCCCCCCCTCCACCATAATCCACCTCGATCATATCGTAGTGGTGCTTAGGCGAAGCCCTGCGTCGGTAGCATCATCATCACCGTCACCACGCCATCGTGCTGACGAAACTCTCCTGTGAAGCTTTGCTGGATCGGAGCTCGCTGGACGTCATCGAGTTGAACGTGTGCTGAACTCGGAGGTGCCGTGCGTTCGGTACTTGGATCGGTCGGATCGTGAAGACGTACGACTACATCAACCGCGTTGTGCTAACGCTTCCGCTTTCGGTCTACGAGGGTACGTGGACACACTCTCCCCTCTCGTTGCTATGCATCACCATGATCCTGTGTGTGCGTAGGAATTTTTTTGAAATTACTACGTTCCCCAACAGTGGCATCCGAGTCTGGTTTTATGTGTAGATGTTATATGCACGAGTAGAACACAAGTGAGTTGTGGGCGATACAAGTCATACTGCTTACCAGCATGTCACACTTTGGTTCGGCGGTATTGTTGGATAAAGCGGCTCAGACCGACATTACGCGTACGCTTACGCGAGACTGGTTTTACCGCCGTGCTTTGCACACAGGTGACTAGCGGGTGTCAGTTTCTCCAACTTTAGTTGAACCGAGTGTGGCTACGCCCGGTCCTTGTGAAGGTTAAAACAACACTAACTTGACGAACTATCGTTGTGGTTTTGATGCGTAGGTAAGAACGGTTCTTGCTCAGCCCGTAGCAGCCACGTAAAACTTGCAACAACAAAGTAGAGGACGTCTAACTTGTTTTTGCAGGGCATGTTGTGATGTGATATGGTCAAGACATGATGCTATATTTTATTGTATGAGATGATCATGTTTTGTAACTGAGTTATCGGCAACTGGCAGGAGCCATATGGTTGTCGCTTTATGGTATGCAATGCAATCGCCCTGTAATTGCTTTACTTTATCACTAAGCGGTAGCGATAGTCGTAGAAGCAATAGTTGGCGAGACGACAACGATGCTACGATGGAGATCAAGGAGTCGCGCCAGTAACGATGGTGATCATGACGGTGCTTCGGAGATGGAGATCACACGCACAAGATGATGATGGCCATATCATATCACTTATATTGATTGCATGTGATGTTTATCCTTTATGCATCTTATTTTGCTTTGTTTGACGGTAGCATTATAAGATGATCTCTCACTAAATTTCAAGGTAAAAGTGTTCTCCCTGAGTATGCACCGTTGCCAAAGTTCGTCGTGCCGAGACACCACGTGATGATCGGGTGTGATAAGCTCAACGTTCATCTACAACGGGGGCAAGCCAGTTTTGCACACGCAGAATACTCGGGTTATACTTGACGAGCCTAGCATATGCAGATATGGCCTCGGAACACTGAGACCAAAAGGTCGAGCATGAATCATATAGTAGATATGATCAACATAGTGATGTTCACCATTGAAAACTACTCCATTTCACGTGATGATCGGTTATGGTTTAGTTGATTTGGATCACGTGATCACTTAGATGATTAGAGAGATATCTATCTAAGTGGGATTTCTTGAGTAATATGATTAATTGAACTTAAATTTATCATGAACTTAGTCCTGGTAGTATTTGCAAATTATGTTGTAGATAAATAGCTCGCGTATAGCTCCCCAGTTTTATTTTTGATATGTTCCTAGAGAAAACTAAGTTGAAAGATGATAGTAGCAATGATGCGGACTAGTTCCATGATCTGAGGATTATCCTCATTGCTGCACAGAAGAATTATGTCCTTGATGCACCGCTAGGTGACAGACCTATTGCAGGAGCAGATGCAAACGTTATGAACGTTTAGCAAGCTCGATATGATGACTACTTGATAGTTTAGTGCGCCATGATTTACGGCTTAGAATCGGGACTTCAAAAATGTTTTGAACGCCACGGAGCATATGAGATGTTCCAAGAGCTGAAATCGGTATTTCAGACTCATGCCCGTGTCGAGAGGTATGAGACCTCTGACAAATACTTTGCCTACAAGATGGAGGAGAATAGCTCAACCAGTGAGCATATGCTCAGAATGTCTGAGTACTACAGTTGCTTGAATCAAGTGGGAGTTAATCTTCCAGATAAGATAGTAATTGACAGAATTCTCTAGTCACTATCACCAAGTTACTGGAACTTTGTGATGAACTATAATATGCAAGGGATGACAAAAACGATTCCCGAGCTCTTCGTGATGCTGAAATCAACGAAGGTAGAAATCAAGAAAGAGCATCAAGTGTTGATGGTTAACAAGACCACTAGTTTAAAAAAAAAAGGGCAAAGGGAAGAAGGGGAACTTCAAGAAGAATAGCAAGCAAGTTGCTGCTCCCGGGAAGAAGCCCAAGTCTGGACCTAAGCCTGAAACTGAGTGCTTCTACTGCAAAGGGACTGGTCACTAGAAACGGAACTGCCCCAAGTATTTAGCAGATAAGAAGGATGGCAAAGTGAACAAAAGTATATTTGATATATATGTTATTGATGTGTATTTTACTAGTATTCATAGTAGCCCCTGGGTATTTGATACTGGTTCAGTTGCTAACATTAGTAACTCGAAACAGGAGTTGCAAAATGAACAGAGACTAGTTAATGACGAGGTGACGATGTGTGTTGGAAGTGATTCCAAGGTTGATAAGATCACCATCGCACACTCCCTCTACTTTCAGGATTAGTGTTGGACCTAAATAAATGTTATTTGGTATTTGCGTTGAGCATGAATATGATTGGATCATGTTTATTGCGATACGGTTATTCATTTAAGTTAGAGAATAATTGTTGTTCTGTTTAAATGAATAAAACCTTCTATGGTCATACACTCAATATAAATGGTTTATTGAATCTCGATCGTAGTGATACACATATTCATAATATTGAAGCCAAAAGATGCAAGGTTAATAATGATAGTGCAACTTATTTGTGGCACTGTCGTTTAGGTCATATTGGTGTAAAGCGCATGAAGAAACTCCATACTGATGGACTTTTGGAATCACTTGATTATGAATCATTTGATGCTTGCGAACCATGCCTCATGGGCAAGATGACTAAAACTCCGTTCGCCGGAACAATGGAGCGAGCTACGGACTTATTGGAAATAATACATACCGATGTATGCGGTCCGATGAGTATTGAGGCTCGCGGCGGGTATCGTTATTTTCTGACCTTCACAGATGATTTGAACAGATATGGGTATATCTACTTAATGAAACACAAGTCTGAAACGTTTGAAAAGTCCAAAGAATTTCAGAGTGAAGTAGAAAATCATCGTAACAAGAAAATAAAGTTTCTACGATTTGATCGCGGAGGCAAATATTTGAGTTACGAGTTTGGTCTTCATTTAAAAAATGTGGAATAGTTTCGCAACTCACGCCACCTGGAACACCACAGCGTAATGGTGTGTCCGAACGTCGTAACCGTACTTTATTAGATATGGTGCGATCTATGATGTCTCTTATCGATTTACCACTATCGTTTTGGGGTTATGCATTAGAGACAGCTGCATTCACGTTTAATAGGGCACCATCTAAATCCGTTGAGATGACACCGTATGAACTGTGGTTTGGCAAGAAACCTAAGCGTCGTTTCTTAAAGTTTGGGGCTGCGATGCTTATGTGAAAAAGCTTCAGCCTGATAAGCTCGAACCCAAATCAGAGAAGTGCGTCTTCATAGGATACCCAAAAGAAACTGTTGGGTACACCTTCTATCACAGATCCGAAGGCAAGATATTTGTTGCTAAGAATGGATCCTTTCTAGAGAAGGAGTTTCTCTCGAAAGAAGTGAGTGGGAGGAAAGTAGAACTTGATGAGGTAGTGGTACCTTCTCTTGAATTGGAAAGTAGTTCATCACAGAAATCAGTTCCAGTGATGCCTACACCAATTAGTGAGGAAGCTAATGATGATGATCATGAAACTTCAGATCAAGTTACTACAGAACCTCGTAGGTCAACCAGAGTACGTTCCGCTCCAGAGTGGTACGGTAATCCTGTTCTGGAAGTCATGTTACTAGACCATGACGAACCTACGAACTATGAGGAAGCGATGATGAGCCCAGATTCCGCGAAATGGCTTGAGGCCATGAAATCTGAGATGGGATCCATGTATGAGAACAAAGTATGGACTTTGGTTGACTTGCCGGATGATCGGCAAGTCATTGAGAATAAATGGATCTTCAAGAGAAAGACAGACGCTGATAGTAGTGTTTCTATCTACAAAGCTCGAATTGTCGCAAAAGGTTTTCGACAAGTTCAAGGTGTTGACTACGATGAGATTTTCTCACTCGTATCGATGCTTAAGTCTGTCCGAATCATGTTAGCAATTGCCGCATTTTATGAAATCTGGCAAATGGATGTCAAAACTACATTTCTTTAATGGATTTATTAAAGAAGAGTTGTATACGATGCAACCAGAAGGTTTTGTCAATCCTAAAGGTGCTAACAAAGTGTGCAAGCTCCAGCGATCCATCTATGGACTGGCGCAAGCATCCCGGAGTTGGAATATACGCTTTGATAAGGTGATCAAAGCATATGGTTTTATACAGACTTATGGTGAAGCCTGTATTTACAAGAAAGTGAGTGGGAGCTCTGTAGCATTTCTGATATTATATGTGGATGACATATTGCTGATTGGAAATGATATAGAATTTCTGGATAGCATAGAAGGATACTTGAATAAGAATTTTTCAATAAAAGACCTCGGTGAAGCTGCTTAAGTATTGAGCATCAAGATCTATAGGGATAGATCGAGACGCTTAATAAGACTTTCACAAAGCACATACCTTGACAAAGTTTTGAAGGAGTTCAAAAAGTATCAGTCAAAGAAAGAGTTCTTGCCTGTATTCAAGGTATAAAGTTGAGTAAGACTCAAAGCAAGACCACGGCAGAAGATAGAGAGAGAATGAAAGTCATTCCCTATGCCTCAGCCATAGGTTCTATAAAGTATGCCATGCTATGTACCAGACCAGTTGTGTGCCTTGCTATAAGTTTAGCAAGGAGGTACGATAGTGATCTAGGGATAGATCACTGGATAGCGGTCAAAGTTATCCTTAGTTACCTAAGAGGACTAAGGAAATATTTCTCGGTTATGGAGGTGATAAAAGAGTTCGTCGTAAAAGGTTACGTCGATGCAAGCTTTTACACCGATCCAGATGACTCAGAGTCTCAATCTGGATACATATTGAAAGTGGGAGCAATTAGCTAGAGTAGCTCCGTGCAGAGCATTGTAAACATAGAAATTTGCAAAATACATACGGATCTGAATGTGGCAGACCCGTTGACTAAACTTCTCTCACAAGCAAAACTTGATCACACCTTAGTACTCTTTGGGTGTTAAACACATGGCGATGTGAACTAGATTATTGACTCTAGTAAACCCTTTGAGTGTTGGTCACATAGCGATGTGAACTATGGGTGTTAATCACATGGTGATGTGAACTATTGGTGTTAAATCACATGGCGATGTAAACTAGATTATTGACTCTAGTGCAAGTGGGAGACTGAAGGAAATATGCCCTAGAGGCAATAATAAAGTTATTATTTTATTTCCTTATGTCATGATAAATGTTTATTATTCATGCTAGAATTGTATTAACCGGAACCTTGATACATGTGTGAATACATAGACAAAATAGAGTGTCACTAGTATGCCTCTACTTGACTAGCTCGTTAATCAAAGATGGTTATGTTTCCTAACCATATACATGAGTTGTCATTTGATTAACGGGATCACATCATTAGGAGAATGATGTGATTGACTTGACCCATTCCGTTAGCTTAGCACTTGATCGTTTAGTATGCTGCTATTGCTTTCTTCATGACTTATACATGTTCCTATGACTATGAGATTATGCAACTCCCGTTTACCGGAGGAACACTTTGTGTGCTACCAAACATCACAACGTAACTGGGTGATTATAAAGGTGCTCTACAGGTGTCTCCGAAGGTACTTGTTGAGTTGGCGTATTTCGAGATTAGGATTTGTCACTCCGATTGTCGGAGAGGTATCTCTGGGCCCACTCGGTAATGCACATCACTATAAGCCTTGCAAGCATTGTAACTAATGAGTTAGTTGCGGGATAATGTATTACGGAACGAGTAAAGAGACTTGCCAGTAACGAGATTGAACTAGGTATTGAGAAACCGACGATCGAATCTCGGGCAAGTAACATACCGATGACAAAGGGAACAACGTATGTTGTTATGCGGTTTGACCGATAAAGATCTTCGTAGAATATGTGGGAGCCAATATGAGCATCCAGGTTCCGCTATTGGTTATTGACCGGAGACGTGTCTCGGTCATGTCTACATGGTTCTCGAACCCGTAGGGTCCGCACGCTTAAAGTTCGGTGACGATCGGTATCATGAGTTTATGTGATTTGATGACCGAAGTTTGTTCGGAGTTCCAGATGAGATCGGGGACATTACGAGGAGTCTCGAAATGGTCGAGAGGTAAAGATCGATATATTGGAAGGCTATATTCGGACATCGGAAAGGTTCCGAGTGATTCGGGTATTTTTCGGAGTACCGGAGAGTTACGGGAATTTGTATTGGGCCTTAATGGGCCATACGGGAAAGGAGAGAAAGGCCTCAAGGGTGGCTGCGCCCCTTCCCCATGGACTGGTCCGAATTGGACTAGGGAAAGGGGGCGCCCCCTTCCTTCCTTCTCCTTCTCCCTTCCCCTTTTCCTATTCCATGTGGGAGGTGGAATCCTACTAGGACTAGGGAGTCCTAGTAGGACTCCACGCCTTGGGCGCGCCCTGTGAGGGCCGGCCTCCTCCTCCCTCCATCCTTTATATACGTGGCCAGGGGGCACCCCATAGACACAACAATTGATCATTGATCTCTTAGCCGTGTGCGGTGCCCCCCTCCACCATAATCCACCTCGATCATATCGTAGCGGTGCTTAGGCGAAGCCCTGCGTCGGTAGCATCATCATCACCGTCACCACGCCGTCGTGCTGACGAAACTCTCCTTTGAAGCTTTGCTGGATCGGAGCTCGCTGACGTCATCGAGTTGAACGTGTGCTGAACTCGGAGGTGCCGTGCGTTCGGTACTTGGATCGGTCGGATCGTGAAGACGTACGACTACATCAACCGCGTTGTGCTAACGCTTCCGCTTTCAGTCTACGAGGGTACGTGGACACACTCTCCCCTCTCGTTGCTATGCATCACCATGATCCTGTGTGTGCATAGGAATTTTTTTGAAATTACTACGTTCCCCAACAGAATCGCATCTAGATTTTTCAAGGAATAATTTGGAAAGCGTTCCTCAAGATATTTCCATATAGTATAAGCACATTCATAGGTAGGCAAGCATACAAGCAAATTTCTAGGCAATCCTCTAATGATAAGATCAATAGTTCTAAGATTGCGAACCATGTCAAGATACTCATCAGGAGTAGGATGCAACGGATCAATAGGAGGCACATAAGGGCTAGTAATATACTTGTTCAAATCATATTCATTGAAAATCTCAAGCATCTCATTCTTCCAAGAACTAAAGAATTCTCCGTCAAGCATAGGCATTCTACGTCTAATACTCCCGATCGTAGACTCATCTATCTTCCTCCAATTGCGATTAAACCAAAGCAATGGAGACCAAAGCTCTGATACCAATTGAGAGGATCGAGAAGAGGGGTCTAGAGGGGGTGATTAGACCCTTCACAAGCAAAAGTAGCAGTTTTTAGATTCTTCAAGTTAAGGTAGAGTTCTAGGACAAGTTTAAGCATTCACAATACATTTCAAGCAAGCATGACAAGAGTATATGCAGCGAAAAGAGTAAAGCATGCAAATTGCAAGAAAGTAAAGGGATGGGATTGGAGTTTGCAAACGCAATGAAGACACGGAGATTTTTGGCGTGGTTTCGATAGGTGGTGCTATCGTACATCCACATTGGTGGAGACTTCAACCCACGAAGGATAACGGTTGCGCAAGTCCACGGAGGGCTCCACCCACAAAGGGTCCACGAAGAAGCAACATTGTCTATCCCACCATGGCCATCGCCCATGAAGGACTTGCCTCACTTGGGTAGATCTTCATGAAGTAGGCGGTCTCCTTGCCCTTACAAACTTCTTGGTTCAACTCTACATCTTGACGGAGGCTCCCAAGCGACACCTAACCAATCTAGGAGACACCACTCTGCAAAAGGTAATAGATGGTGTGTTCACGATGAACTCCTTGCTCTTGTGCTTCAAATGATAGTCTCCCCAACACTCAACTCTCTCTCACAGATTTGGATATGGTGGAAAGATGATTTGAGTGGAAAGATGATTTGAGTGGAAAGCAACTTGGGGAAGGCTAGAAATCAAGATTCTTGTGGTAGGATTGGAATATCTTGATCTCAACACATGAGTAGGTGGTTCTTTCTCAGAAAATGTATGGTGGAAGTGTAGGCACGTTTTGATGGCTCTCTCACATATGGAGAAGGGGGTGGAGGGGTATATATAGCCTCCACACAAAATCCAACCGTTACACACATTTGACCAATCTCGGTGGGACCGAATGGGTAAACTCGGTGGGACCGATTAGTTCAAAATTTGAACGTTAGGAATCTCGGTGGGATCTACTGGAACAACTCGGTGGGACCGATGTGCTAGGGCTTAGGACAAACATCATCTCGGTGGCACCGATTGCATCAACTCGATGAGACCGAAGTGAAGGAATAAGGCAACAGAGAGAATGTCAAGCCAACTCGGTGAGACCGATCACATATCTCGGTGAGACCAAAATAAATGCAACAAGTCACAGTGCGTATCTCGGTGAGACCGATCACTTATCTCGGTGAGGCCATCTCGGTGAGACCGAGACCCGTATCGGTGAAACCGAATTGCTAGGGTTTCTGGCAGTGGCTATGTCATATGAACTCGGTGGCGCCGAATAGAAAGAATCGGTGGGGCTGAGTTGGAGTTTAGGGTTTTGATATATTTGGATGGAGAAAGTGGTTGAGGATTTAGGAGCAATATCACTAAGCATTTGAGCAAGCAAGCCATTAAGCAACACCTCATCCCCTTTTAATAGTATTGGCTTTTCTATGGCCTCAATGTGATCTTGGATCACTAAAACAAAGATGAAGAGTCTTGAGCTTTAGCCAATGTATGTCCTTAGCATTTTGAAGGGGTTCCACATCCTCTTGTCCATTCCATGCCATTTGTTGAACTTGTCTGAAATACACTAGATAAAAGTATTAGTCCAACAAGAGATATGTTGACATTAATTACCAAAATCACCCAGGGAGCACTTGTGCTTTCAAGTAGGCCATGCCACCAATCACTGCGACTACACGCTCTGGTCCTGGTCCAGGTGTGGCCCTCATTCACGTCCTTGGCGCCAAGAAGCCTCTCGACGGTGAGCCGCGGTGCCATGAGGCTTGTCCCGCACGGTCTTAGCCTCAACGAAACTTCCCGCGAAATAGCCACAGGCGCAGCCGCGGCGGCAATGCCCTCTGGCAAGTAGCACGCGTTGCCCGTGCCCTCGACGTCCAGTGGCGGCACAGCGACAGGAACCGAAGTCCGCTCGACCCCCCTCTCCCTTCCTTGGGCCATCTACATTGCAGTGTTGTTCCCATCCATGACCAAGATTTGGTGCCGGTGAGACGGAGTGGAGAGCTCCAGAAGGACGACAAGTGAAGGGCGATGGGTGAGGGTACTGATAGGAGATGGGAGCGAGCATCCGGAGGCAGTGGGTGAGGGGAGGCAGAGGATGGCATCCTGGGCAGAGGAGTATATGGGATTTGGGGAGGAGGAACACATCCTTTTTTTTACTAGCAAAAGAGCACGTGTGTTGTAACAGGAGAAAAAAAATACCATACATCCCAAACCCAGTAGTCATGACTCAAGACGCTAATAGGTCCACGTCCTTTATTTCAACACATGGCATCACATCTGTGTTTCCTCTTATCCTCCCTCCCCCCCTCGCCGACGATGGTCTTAGTGCTCACACAATCACAACACATTTGAATGTGGTCAATCACAACACATTTGAATGTGGTCAATCACAACACATTTGAATGAGAAATCCATTTTTTGTGAGGTTTTGACAAGGCGTGCATGCGTGGTTATAGATGGGTTCTTTCGCCTCCAATCTGGTTTTGCTGAGGTGTTAATTTCCAATCCAAATCTGCACCGGTACAAAAGAAAGGCAAATCATGCAGTATTGATTAAGGTTTCACCCCAAAAAGCATTTTGAAAATGGTTAACAGGTAAACTAAGATCATATTCAAATTGTACATATTTTTCTAATCAAATTCCATATATAACATGTTAAGTTTGGAGTCAGGGTTTAAAAGATATGAATATTTTTAAAAAGCATTTGATATGGACTACGGGTTGATTAATCCAAAATATCCCGCGGGGGGGGGGGGGGGGGGGGGGGGGGGGGGGGGGGGGGGGGGGGGGGGGGGGGAGGGTGTTACCCACAAAAGCTAAAATCCGACTTGAAACTGAACTGTGGGTTGATTAACAGAAACATTAGTGGGTTTTCTACAAAAGCAAAAATCTGACTTAAAACTAGACAGCGGGGTTATTCTTAGAAAAGGCAGGGCCTTTTCTATAAAATGAGTGACGGACTGTAGAAACAATCATCTCTTTATTAGTAGGTATAGATTTAACCATGCAAGAGCGAATGCGGGACATGGGTGTGGAACCTTGTCCGCTCCCTCTGTGGTCTGCCGTGTAAATTGCTAAAGGTCCTTTTAGCCAAGGGTTAAACCAGTCTGGATAGTTAGATGTTTTAAGTGGATCTGATCGTGAGGTGGTCAGTGCTTTGTGTAGGTTAAGTGGGATGCACCTAAGAAAGAAATTGTTTGTTCTGTTATAACTAGTAGAGATAGGATAAATTTGTTTGCAAAAGCTGGTCAAGTGGACAAGTGGTCATGAACACTCACATTGATCGGGTTAAGTGGGGTGCACCTAAGAAAGAAATTGTTTATTTGTTAGAAAAAAGAAAAAAATGTTTGCTCTATTATAAATAGTAGAGATAGGATACATTTGTTTGCCAAAGATGGTCAAGTGGACAAGCGGTCATCAATGCTCACGTTCATCGGGTTAAGTAGGGTGCACCTAAGAAAGGAATTGTTTCCTTGACAGAAAAAAAGAAAGAAATTATTTGCTCATTTATAAGTAGTAGGGATATGATACATTTGTTTGCCAAAGATGGTCAAGTGGACACGTGGTCATCAACGCTCACGTTGATCGGGTTAAGTGGGGGGCACCTAAGAAAGAAATTGATTCTTTGTCGAGAAAAAGAAAGAAATTCTTTGCTCTGTTACAAGTAGTAGAGATAGGATACATTTGTTTGCCAAAGCTGGTCAAGTGGACAAGTGGTCATCAACGCTCATGTTGATAGGGTTAAGTGGGGTGCACCTAAGAAACAAATTGTCTCTTTATCGAAAAAGAAAGAAAGAAATTATTCACGCTTTTATAAGTAGTAAATGGAATGCATTTGTTTGCCAAAGCTGGTCAAGTGGACAAGTCTCTCACATTGATAGGGTTAAGTGGGTTGCACCCAAGAAAAAAAATGTTTCTTTGTCGAAAAAAGAAAGAAATTGTTCGCGCTTTTATAAGTAGTAGAAGTAGAGTACATTTGTTGCCAAAGCTGGTCAAGTGGACAAGTGGTCATCAACGCTCATGTTGATAGGGTTAAGTGGGGTGCACCTAAGAAAGAAATTGTTTCTTTGTCAAGAAAAAAGAAAGAAATTGTTTGCTCTTTTATAAGTAGTAGAGATATGATATATTTGTTTGCCAAAGTTGATCAAGTGGACAAGTGGTCATCAACGCGCATGTTGATAGTGTTAAGTGGGGTGCACCTAAGAAGGAAATTGTTTCTTTGCCAAAAAAATAAAAATAAATATTAGAGATGAGATACATTTGGTTGCCGGTCAAGTGGACAAGTGGTCATCAACGCTCACGTGATCGGCTTAAGTGGGGTGGACCTAAGAAAGAAATTGTTTCTTTGTTGATAAAAAAGAAAAAAAAATATTTGCTCTTTTTAGGGAATAGAATATATTCGTTTGCCAAAGCTGGTCAAGTGGACAAATGGTCATCAACCCTCAAGTGGATCGGACCCTTCACCCAGAAAAGAAACAAAGGATGTTCTTGACGAGTCTAGCAAGAACACCTTTGATCTTCAACCACCACGAGCTGGCTATGCATGCAGCATGCGGAGTGCCACGTAACACTAAACAGGTCATCGAGGGCATCGATCGTGGCCACCTCGCGCACGGCGTTTAGACCAGCCACGCGCGTGCCTACATGGCACCAAACATCTCCCTCAACTTTTTTTTAAAGACAAAGGCACCTGAAGGCGCCATTTATTTATATTCAAACACACCTTATATCCAGGATCGTGAAGTCCGTGTCCAGCTTAACTGAGGAGCAACTCGGGACATGCATGGTGCACTATTAATTAATTAATTAATCTATACCTACTATTAAAGGGAGGTGATATTCTTGGTTTCGTCCCGCTTCGTTTGGTCCTGCTTCAATTAATTTCACGTACGCTGTTTGGTTTCGTTACTTGCCAACCGTTTTGGCCCAGCGGAGAAAGCCCACCTGGCGGCGCACTGAGGCCCAGGTCTGGAGAGCTGGCAAAAAATAAAATTGCCGATGGGAGGGTTCGATCTCATAACCTGCGAACCGCTACGCACAGTTTGTCCAACTGACCCGGCTAGAGATATGAGAGGATTTTTTTCTCCCGTTACAACGCACGGGCCTTTTTGCTAGTTAATTAATTAATGATGACCAACTCTCCCAAGACTTTTTGAAGTACTACCTTTATTTTTAAATATAAGCTGTTGGGCAGTTTAGAGGTACTAGAACACACAACATGGATCGGGAATGTATGCAAGGATGAAACTCGAAAGCTCTGTCAAGAAAAAAAAACACTCTCTCTTTTTGGTAGAAAGAAACTCAGTCTCTTTATCGGTATTGGTAGCTAGCGAACGTTCGCTGTAGGGGTGGCAAGCGAACCATATATGATGACAGTTTTAGTTGAAAAACGAGATCAAACGATGATGATAGTTTTTAAGCGAAAATTGCCTTATCAGAGAGAAGCTGTCATGTCGCCTTTGACGAACGTTCGCTAGGTATGAGGTCCCTCTTTATTACTACATGAACCCAGAAGAAAAAAGCTCGACCCACCACCTTTGCGATCTCGACCCATCACCTTTGTCTTACCCTCGCACACGCTTACTAGTACCATTATCGCCATCTAGAGCAATGTTACACGTACATAGGTGTCCAGATTAATTGACATAGTTCATCAAGATCAGATGCAACGACGATCGAAAGCTCTGTGCCTCTGTCTCTTTATTGCTACACGAACCATGCACGCAGAAAAAGGAAGCAAGTCGAGAACTCAAACACGGTTGGCTACGGCCGCACGCCCGCACGCACGTACTTGACCGAGCCATCAGGCGGAGGCGGCGAAGCCCTCCTCCTCCTCACCGGCAGCGTCGGCGCGCTGGGCGTTGGTCCTGAAGCAGCTGAAGCGCCGGATCTCGCCCACGTTGCCCGCCGGCTTGGGCGCCCTGGCGAGCTTCTCCATGGACCTGGCGAACTGCCCGAAGAAGGCGTCCTTGCTCCGGGCGAACCGCTTCACGATGGCCGCCGTGGTCTTATTCTTGACGAGCGCCATGTCGGAGGTGAGCACGCCTTGGTTGAACCCCAGCGCCTTGTAGTACCCGTTGTCGAACAGGTCGGGGGTGACCACGTCCAGGTTCTGCAGCCGGTCCGGGTGCTTGCTACAGTTAGCCGCCAGCTTCCTCGAGAAGGTGTCGTCCGCGCGCTGGGACCGGTCGGCGAAGCTGTCGCAGTGCGACCGCCCGATGGTGTGCGCGCCGGAGAGCGCCACGAGGTCGGCCACGTCGCCGAGGCCCCGGGTGCCGAAGGACTCCACCAGCGCGGCCACGCTGGCCGTCATGGGCGACGGGAGGTCGAACACCTTTTTCTGTGACGCCGGGGCCAGGCTGTCGAGGTTGCCCTGCGGCACGGAGAACCAGGGCCCGCCGGACACGACGATGCTGTCGCGGGTGGCGAGCAGGGTGATGTCGGCGCATGACACAACGGACCCGCAGGTGGCGTGCACCCTGGCGCGGATGGACTCGATGAGCTGCATGGCGCGCGGCTGGATGGTGAGGTTGGGGCGCAGCGCCGTCTCGCGGGCGGAGGTTGTGTTGAGGAGGATGGAGGCGTCGCAGCCCTGAGGGAAGCAGTCGTGGAAGTAGAGCCGGAGCAGGCCCGCCGCCAGCGCCAACTCCTGCCGCACCGCCGCCTCCACGGACGACCGCACGATGCCGTCCAGCTGCGGGCACGACGCGGCGTGGAAGCCCGGAGAGACGCCGACGTCGCCGGTGAAGACGGGTAGGGACATGGCCGGGGAGACCAGCGCGGCGACGGTGGCCAGGACGGCCAGTACTACTACTGAGCTGCTGGTCGCCATGGTTTCTTTGGTGCGGAGCATGGCTGAAGCTAGCTTGACTGGGCTTTGTGGCGTCCTCACGGCAACCAGTGGGCGTCATTTATAACGGGAACCAATCAATACAACCGGGTGAGACGCAGAGCGTAGACACAGCGGCAACAATCCGGGCTTAAGATCACGCACCAACTAGCAACTACTCCCTTCGTCTGTTAGCTGTAATCTTGATGTTTTATGTATCTGCATGTTCATTTCATTTCTGCATGGGTTAGCGTTGTGTAGGGCCAATGCATTAGCAGATGTACGCCTGCGCAACGTAGTCAGCTGGAAGCATGTACCGAGGAGTGCCGAGGTGGCGCGTGAAGCGGACATCGCCGTGTGAGAAGCACGGCGCTGCATGCAAGCTGGATAATGCTGTTGAAAGTAAAAGTGATTGAAGGAAGGAAAGGCTATTGATTTCATTGATTCTCAAGATATATATACACTCTGAAGAGGCGCCTTGTAGATGCGGTAGTTACAATAGAGATGGGAAGGAAAAGAACGCGTCCGTACGGACACATGCGTCCGTACGAGGCGTCTGTTCGGTGTTGGACACACCTATTCAACTAATGACGGTTCGTTAATTAACCCGTGTTAATTAACTAACATGTAAATCTATTCCTAACACTCCCCCTTGTACAACACCTCTTCTTGAATAATACATTACCGAAGGCTTCTTGTATATTCGTCATTCATCTTGAGAAATCCTTGTATAGTCTTTAAAGTCTCCTCCAAAAACCCTGTGGAAAAAATATGAGGAGAATAGTGTAGATATGTTGCTAAAACTCCTTTAAACCCAATGGGGAAAATAATAAGGAGAAAATGATGCAACATATAATGATTATTATCTCTTGATAACCCATGTGAGAAAAACCTTTTAAGAAGGAGAAAACTCATCGACGAGTTTAGAGAACAATTAATATGTCTTGAGTACTTCCTTTAAAAACCCCGGTAGGGAAAATAGAAAGTATGACATATGATCTTTGAGAAGATATTGCCTCATTAAAAATCATTATGAGAAACTTTGAGATAAAACTCATAAGGGAAAAGAGTGCGATCTGATATGCCATTGAAAACTTCTTTAAAACCCAGTGGGAAAACATAAGGAGAAAATGATATGGCATATATGGACACTTGTGTTTATATTGTCTCGTTAAAAACCTTTTATGAGAAACCATTAGGGAAAAACTCATGAAGGGAAAAAGAGTACAATATATGCAATCTGATGATTGTTAACATGTTATATTGGGAGATTACTCCCCCCGAACTTTGCAAATCTAGAGGATATGTTATACCAGTTCCATTGACACGATCATGACATTGTGAATAATCTGTTGGATTTTCACAGTATTTTATTTGCAAACTGTTGTCTCACTTTTCTATAATTCGCGAGGATAAGAAATTCAAGCAATGTGATTTATGATATTGCTCTTCATATAACATGTAGGTATTGAGTAACACAAGTGGTAGTATCTTGATAAATCAAGTTATGTGATTCAAATGAATCTCAACCACATGACTTTGAGTGTGGTTAATCATTCTGCTGAGCCATGCATATTTTGCAATGCTGTTAGATAAAACAATTATGTCAAAAATGATAAGTGAAAGTAGCCATTAAAGTCTATTTAGATGACTTCCATAAGAAGGCTATTCCAGTCAACTCAGTCATTGATATTGCATTGTTGGGATCAAATAAGTAGCCAATGTCATTATATCATATCATGGTCATATCTTGATTTTCCTGATGGAATTGTCCAAGATTTATTGTGATCTTGAGATATAAGTTGATATTCCTTATATCAACCATATACCTTTTGTTGGGGTTGCACTCTGAACAAACATAGCAATTATTGTGTCAGGCCTGATGTAGTCTGCAATTATATGAGTGTGTTGGTGTTAGTGAGACGTAGAACTTTAGGTTCTGATATCACTTCATTATCACCCCTAGATATGAATGGGTTTGTACCCTATCAGGGGTAGTATGACCATATTGCATGTCTTTTATTGGTATGATATATCCACATTGCACTTCTCGTATATGTATTGGATATATGTAGACTGATATGTATTCTTGAGAGAATGCTCAAGTTGTAAACTTAAGCTAAATTTGGTTGAATCCAAATTTTCCGTCTTGAGATGATTTTGTTTATGTTTAGGTCTTGTATAGACATTGATGATGAGGTCATCAATATGCACTGAGGTGATGAAAGGAAATCAAAATTGGGATTCCTTTATTAAACATGTAAATAATCATCATTATTCGAGTAATCCTTTTGAAGAAGGAACTCATTTAGTCAGTAGTACCATATGATTTCCGACTATTTCAAGTTAGAGTGACTTATAAAGTTTTACACAAAACTTGTTGCGATTTGCTTTTGGATTCGGAAGTATAAGCCCTTCAGGGACTTCAACAGAGATTTCCGAAATGAGTGACTCATATGAATATGTAGCCACTTCATCCATCAACTGCATGGATAATATTATTATTTTTTATTGCCAATGATATTTAGTATCGAAACATAATTCCACTCATACCAAGAGGTTATGTTACATCGTAATCGATGTCGGCTCTCTGCGTGAACCCTTTTTGCTACAAGCCTCGTTTTCTCACCACCTCATTGACTTTGTCTATGAATGAGAAGTTTTTAGTATTCCATATGGAAGATGCTTATGAGGAGTAGGTATTACTGCGGTAAATACCACTCGTTTGTAGAGCGAGTGCTATTCTTCATTACTTGCTTCCTTTTATGTGAACCAATATGAGTGCGAGAGGCACTCTACCATGGATTTTGGTTCAGGGCCCAAAAGGTTTTAGCAATTTGAGAATAAATATATGTCGACAAATGTAGTCTTTAGTTTATATGATTCTGATGAAATCATTGAAATTTGTGGATAATATATTTATTCCTTTTTAACTCCTTGTGATTTCCTACAACAAATGGAGTCAAGGTGTTTCGATGTCCCAGCACCAAAAACTTTGTGCACATTTATGCCGGGCTTTGGATGATGAGCATCCAGTGAGGTGTCTTTCAACTTGATGATGAATTACATTTACTGGTTGGGGATCTAATTTCCTCTGTTTCCGCGGAAGCATATGAGAAGTTATATCTCGTGTTGTCATATTTTCTCCCCCTCTTGCTCTCATTTAGGGAGAAGAGTGGTTTATCAGGTACCTCCACTCTTTCTGACACTTTACTGCAGGAATATAGAATTTAGTGACACCTTATCATCAGTAAATGTATGTGGCAGATTTGCAATGTGTTGCAAATATATGATACTCTAAACTTCTAGTTCAGATTCTTTGAGTACGTGGATATAAGGATTAAATGTCAATAACATTTCTAATTTATTTCTCGGCATTCTTTGTGGTACTTATCTCCCCCTAATGCCAGAAAATATCCTTATTGCTGATGCAATCAGCATACGGGCTATTAATAATTTTGATTGACGGATAAATTGTTATTCCTCACATAGATCACTAATTTTCTGTGAGTGCCCATTGATGTACGCTGGAGTGGTGATATCGGTATGGAACCGAATTATCGCAGATGGGAAATACTTTGTTTATTTCCACGTAGTTACTACAAGGGGAAAGTAGTATGATATGCAGTTGGTATGATTTAGATCATACTAACGGTGTGTAAGGCCGTATGTGTCCAGCAAGAGGCTGGTAAATTTACAATTCTTTAAAAGTGGTTATGTAATTCATTTGACTATCTTTGATAAGAAATTTAGTTAAACCATTCTGGGTATGTACATAGGGTACTGAATGCAATCAGAAAATTCTCGTAAAATGAGTTCAACGACATTGTCCATTCGAATGGGCTTATCCTTTGTTCAGGAGAATTTGCTCCTACTTTGAGAAGTTAAGAAATTTATTGGGTAAGATCAGGGTTGTGTGTGATAAGAGACACACTTAAAAACATTTTATGAATGTGTATATGAGTACCATGAAGTGTCAAAATTACCCCAGATAATGGTTCAACATTCCACATATATCTTTTGAATGTGTTCAAGGAAGAATAAGTGGCTCATTTAGAATTTTAAGGTGAGAGTTCCCTAAAACAGATTTCCCCTATGGCACATGTGGTGCACATATAATCTGATGATATGGGGAATATTTTGCAACTTGTTATGTTGTGACCAACAGAATTGTCAATAATTTTCTAATCATCCCCAAACCAGGATGGCTAAGGCTATCAAGCCTAATATTTAATTTAGTAATACTTAGAAAACCATTGTGTACGCAACAATATTGAGTATAAATTGAAACATGCATTCAAATTTATCGAATATTGTATCCAAGGGATATGATATTGGACATTTTACTACATGTAGTATTACAAGTATAGGCTAATAATATGTTGGGATAATTAGGAGATTACCTGAGGTCTCCGATATTATTGAGTGCAAATGTATTCATCCTCCATTTTCTGCACTAGATTTTGGTCCTCCTTCTGATGAAGATTCCGAGAACAATCCTTTACCAGAATCTGGTTGTTATTTGCAAATTTTCAAATTTATCCCATTGAACTTATTGGCCTTTTAATAAATTTGTGGTGTGGTTCGACCATATGTCTGAGGGTCTGGTAACCATAGGTACAATATTTATATAACCACACATTTGACAAACTTGAGAGTTGTCATTGTGATCATTTGAAAATGATATATTCCCTATTAAGAGGTAATTTTGTCTTTGGTTGTCTATTAGCCTCCACTTTACTTCGTATTCCTCATGGTTCTATTTTGTGACCACTGACTTGCATAGTATTCGCAGTACTAGCAAATATTTCAAATAATTGGTATAGCACCCGTTGGGTGAATCTGATGATTTTAAGAAATTATATGCTTCTTTACCATGGAAATGGTAATACCATCATAAGAGGATCAAGGGATCTCAACTTGAAGTTGATTAAGTGAGAGAGTTGTGAGCTGCGGTAGACTTGAGGTCTTGAAAAACAAATGGGTGATCATTCGCGATGTGCTCATGGCAGCATGTTTCTCTTAAGTGAAATATTCGAGATGAATAAATATTCATCCATTATGTACTTAGTTTGAGAACTAAGTGAAGTTGGTGACACATAAAATGCATATGAGCGTTGCAACTTTAGAGTCACCACCAAAAACATATACGTTGCATGTTTAACATTGGTTAGTCACTATGAAAGTATAACCACAATGTGATGTGGACACTGCAAAAGTGTTGAGACACTCAATCGTTGTCATATATTATGGGATCCATCTTGATGGATGAACGACACTATAATTAGAAATAGTGACATAGGCTCAACTTTCATGTATTAGAAATAGTGCCGGGTGTAATGCTTAAATCTTTTAAGTAATAAAGTGCCCCTTTTTGAAAAAATAGAAGGTAATTACCGGGGTATGCATATGTTTGCGTAATTCCCTACGACTTATTCAAGCAAAATGAGGCTTGAATAATTGATATTGGTAGATAATACCATTCAACATGTAATGGTCATGCATGAATTTACTATGATAGTAAATCATTTTAGTGAACAACAACAATTGCTTCGGAGGAGCAAATATTGGAATACCTGATGCTTTATAACCATATGTGTAGACCTCAATCTATAGGATAACACTTTGAAGATAATCACCAATATGGTGTAGATCTCACAGTAATAGAAAACATAGTCTGACTTTTGCCAGTAGATGTTCATAATTCTATTACCTTATGTTATGCTAAATGTATAAAATCACTTTGAAGGTAATCATATGTCAGAGTGACAACATGTAGACCTTGCAGTAATAGAGGATAGTCTGTAAAAACTTACAGTAGATGCCAGTATTACCTTATGATATCTTGAGGTAGTCACATATAATATTAATATTTGGAAGAGCACTTGAAGGTAGTCATCTTATCAAAATGACAAGACGTAGACCTCACCGTAGTGATGGATAATCTGCAAATTATGCAGTAGATGCCATCGATACCTTGTGATTCGCAAATAAAATATGATGTAGTCATATTAAGTATGACACTTCCCAATCCTTGTTTCGAATTTACATCATGATTTGCAAGAAGAAGAAGAAAATCAATTGCAAAACAATAGTTGTTGCACTTATTGTAAAGAATAGTACTAGTATCTTGGGGTCCATTGCAGATGTAATGGTCGACCCATCCAAAAACATAGGCTCAATGCCTTAGACTCAACCAATATGATCTAGTAGGTATTAACCAAAATCTAAAACAATAAGCCTTGATTGGTTGTATTCAAGTAATATTAAGTCTGATGACTCATTTACCAATAAAAGAAACTAGAAGGGCTTAGTCTCAAATGGCGAAGGGATAAGGTTTGTCCTAATCTCTCTCTTCCCCGTACGGTTAACATCCCATGAGGATTTTCTCCAGAGAGAGAGAAATATGGCCACATCCATTTGCATCGGGAGAGAGTGGACGCGCCGGTCGTTGGTTGCCTCCGCCACCGCCGGGGAGTGTGTCTACACCTGGAGTGACACGGTCAAGCGTTGGCCGCAGGCCACCGCCTGTGGTTGTGCGGCCGCATCGTCGATCTTGCCGCGAGGATGAAGCGGCCGAGGGCCGGCATGTGCTCTGCTCTGTGAGTCGCCCCGCCTTAGGACGGGCTGCCTCGTCTGGAGCGCGTCGCCGCTGCCACCGCCGCAAGACAGAAAGCACTACTGTTGCAGCGCCGTTGCTCGTGTGGGCGCCTACCGCTGTTGCCGGAGCGTCTAATTAGACTGAAGGGCATCGCACCAGATCCGCTGCTGCACCGAGAGGAGCCAGGCCGAGGGGAGCGTCGCTGCGCCGATGCGCGCCACTGCCTCCTGTCCCGCAGCGGGCTGCAACGATGAGACTCCGCGCGCGTGCCGGAGGGTGTCGCTGCGGAGGGTCGGCCATGGCCATATCCCCGGCGCCGCCGATTTGCGCGGATGTGAGCCTTTTCTTGTTCTGCTCTTTTTGTTTGTAGTTCACGATTGATCAATTCTTCGTGAGATTTGTGTGAGCGCATATACATACAGGAGAAAAACAATTCATTGTTAGATTATTCAGACTTCTCCAGTCATCGTCTGCGGCAATTGCAGATCGCCGGAATGGCCTCCGCTCTCGGTAGAGTTGCTGCGTTGGGACTTGGGAGGCTGGGTCATTGTCAGATGGCCACTGACCATAGAGAGGCCTTGCCATTTGCCGCCGCTGCCGTTGGCAGTCATGTGGCGGATTGAAGCGCCGGAGGGCTTCGCTTCGACGCGTCTACAGAGGAGGGCGTCGTCGACCATGGAGTGCCTCAGCCGCCTGCATCGCGCGCTGGTGGTGCGCCGCTGGAGCGCTGTCGAGGCCGAGGGTCCTTGTGTCCTTGGCGCCGGAGGGAGTCGCCGCCACAGCCGTGTATCAGGCCGATGGACAGGGGCGCTGGTGCCGTCGAGTTCTTGGCCTACTTGCTCTGTGGAAGAGGCGTGCGTGATAACGTGTTGAAAGTAAAAGTGATTGAACAAAGGAAAGGCTATTGATTTCATTGATTCTCAAGATATATATACACTCTGAGGAGGCGCCTTGTAGAGGCGGTAGTTACAGTAGAGATGGGAAGGGAAAGAACGCGTCCGTACGGACACATGCGTCCATACGAGGCGTCTGTTCGGTGTTGACACACCTATTCAACTAATGACAGTTTGTTAATTAACCCGTGTTAATTAACTAACATGTAAATCTATTCCTAACAAATGCAACGGGCTGCATAGACGGAGAGTTAGTTGTGTGTGAGCCGAGTGACTCGATCAAGTGGTTAGCTTGTAGAAGTATTTGTTAGCCGGTGTGGTGTTTGCATGTACCTGCATTAGTGGAGTAGCCTCACATGTTCCGGACGCGGGCTAGTCAGTTAGTTAGTGGTGTTAGGGCACTTTATTCATTTGAGGGCGGAATCAAATCTCATTGTACATCGTCAATCAGAAACACAGGGGTTACGTCAAAACTGAGAGAAGAGCGCTTCGAGAGCCAACGCCTCCCTAGCACACGTATGAGCTACAGAATTTGCTATTCTACTCACAAAACACAACTTAAACCCCTGCAAGTGGTGGAGATCAGCTTTCATTTCCCTTAGCACTTGACCTGCTACTGAATGAGCGTCTTCCTTCATCCACTGATTACAAGAACTTGTTCGTTTGGTGGAGCTATCAAAACATAGTGCTTCAGAAATACTTCCTCCGTTCACAAATATAAAACATTTTTTGTCGCCTTTCTTTTTCCTTTGGCTTGAACTTGAACCTGAGCTGCTACTGTTGTGGGATGTTTGGTGCGGTTGTTTTATAATATAAAACGGGGGGAAACCCTTATTCGTAAATATAAAACATTCTAACCCCTTTCTAATTCAGATGTATATAGGCAGATTGTAGTGTGTTTGTTCACTCAATTTAGTTCATACATAGTCCATATTGAAATATCCAAAACAACTTAGCATCTGTGAATGGACGGAGTAGTACGCAAGTAATACAAAGTTCTTACGCATGTAGTACAAATGCCCGATGCTGTTCCATGTGAAAAAGCAGTCTTAGACCAAAGCATTCATTGCCAAAGAGGTCAAGAGAAACATACAAAAGTTAAATACCAAAGACGGAAGAGAAAGAACTAGAGTCTCTTTTGTTTTGCGAAAGAGAAAGAACTAGAGTCTACTAGAAATAGCGAGGCAGGTAGCTTGAGGTACACCCATCAGGGCTTCTACGTTGAATAATCTGTCGATCACGTTGTAGTTTTTCATGTATTACATTAGGTAGCTTGAGGTACACCCATCAGGGCTCCTGGAGGCGAAGCCGAGGTCCCTCTTATCCACCTCCGAATACCTCTCGGACGAAAGTCCTAAATTCAGATTGGATTGGGCGGCGGCGGCGTCTTGCACGTCGTAACCTCCATGGAGGCGCCGTCTTGGGAGGCTCAGTTGTTCGGGGAGAGGTGCTAGGGGTGGTGGACTCCGCGTAGCTCCAACAGCGGCGACGGTGTGGAGGTTGGCAGGAGGAGCGGCGTTGTATCTACCGCGTCGATGACGACGAGTATTGACGGCATGGTGCAGCTGCATATCGGCGACTGATGCGGCTGGATGGACGAGCGCAGGGCGGTGGAGCTGTCTGGTGCCATGGTGGCGTCGACGGCAGCGAGACCGGGCAAGGTTGATGCAGCAGTACAACACTGAAGATGGATTGGTGGCAGGTGGCTGCGGCGGCCTCATACTCGGCAGGCGTCCTGGTTGAGGAGTGCGCCGGACTGGTAAGTGCCCCATACCCGGCAGGCGTCCTGGTTGGGACCTCAGGTCTTAGATGTTAGGTTTGGATGCGAGGTCTATTTGGTATTAGGCCCAGACTATCAGTGCCCCTTCATCAACTGGTTAGGAGTAGCGACAGATGTTGCCTAGACGGTGGCTTTAGTCTTACTGTTGTATGACTTTGTACGGTCTTGTGTGAACAATTAATAAAGTGGCTGCATGCATCATCCAGATGCAGAGGCCGGGGGTCATCCTCCTTTTCTAAAAAAAAAAAAAACATTGGCAGCCAACGGATACTAGAGAGTAAGGAATGAGAGGCATCGCGGAAGAAGTGTGTTCTCTGGCTAGCCACAGAAGCTCGTGTTGGCATCAAGGCATCACTGGGGGTCATGTTGGTTCTGGTAGAGAGATTAGGACCTCCCTACCGCAGGTACGTGCAAATTAGCGATCATCGTGCAAACATTTTTTTTTGAAACAAATTCTCTGAACATTTAAGAATATTAAATAGGTACAATCCACATAAATACATATGCATGACAGGATGATTGAAGTAGGTAGAGAAGGAAACCGTGTTAGCAAACACATGGGAGGAGGCATAGAGAAAGAAACAAATGCACGCAATGATACATATTTTAGGGCATCTTCAACGCCGCTCTCAAACCACCCGCAACTGTCCGAACAACGCGATCTGGGCGTGTTTTGCCATCCAACGCGATTCTGTATCGGTTTGCTCGGAGGTCCGGACGTACTTTTTCCTGCAAACCGAAGACACACTAGGGGGGCTTTGCGGGCATCCAGACCGCTGCCACGTGCGCGCCTGGCAACCGCGCTCGGCAAACCTGAGATTATTCTTATTCATCGCATGGTATCATGACTTAAATTTAAGACAAGTAAATGCTATGATGATACACTCTGCTACGCTGTGCTACAATAGTTTAATGTCCCTCAATGTTTCACTCACTAGGACCCGATAATGGAAAGAGATTGGCAACAACAACCAAAGGCATCAATGAGATTTTCAATTCTTAGGAAGAGGTAAAGAACTACATTGGTTTAAGTAATTTTTGATGTGCTTGTGTTTATTAGATTTTTTTTTGGAAGAACAGAAGATCCAATAAATCTATACCTTAATAGTAAAGGGGCTATTGCTTCTTGCGGTACGTCACGAAACTTGACTCAAAGTTACAAAATTTACCAACCAATGCCACCTATAAGTGATAAAAAAATGTTTCACACAGGGGAATCTCCCGTCTAGCCCGGCCCATGCAGCAGGGACCTTCTAAACCGCGCTCTGCGCGCTAAGAGAAGACGCAGCCCATTTGGGCCGGCATATGTCCAGGCGGCCTGTTTTTTAAATTTCTTTTTCTTTAATTTTTCTTTTTCTTGGGATTTATAAGAAAATGTTTGCTTATTCATAAAATGTTTGAATTTTTGAATTTTTTTTGGAAATCAAAAATTGTTCATGACTTTTTAAAAAGTTCGTTTAGTAAAAAATGTAAATGAAATTAACAAAATTTCGCCAATTCAAAAGATGTCCATGAATGAAAAAATATCCTAAAATTCAAAATGTTCGTGACTTACAAAATATTTATTCATTCATAAAATGTTCGCTGATTGAAAAAATGATCATCCATTTAAAAATGTTCGTTAAATCAAAAAAATGTTTGTTAAAAAATTGTTCCACCAATTTCCAAAACAACATTCGTCCATTCTAGGAATGTTCGCCGATTCAAGAAATTTGTTAAAAAATCCACAATTTTTAAAAAATTGTTTCCAAATAGTATAAAATGTTCATGAATTCAATAATGTTCTTGATTTTAGAAAATGTTCGAAAATTTGTAGAGGTGTTCATGAATTTGAAAAATGATCACGATTTCAAATATGGTCACGAGTTTTAAAAAAATGTTCATGATTTCATGAAATTAAGAGTGATAGTGTATCTCGGTGAGGCAGCAAAATGTGATCATGGCCATTGGAGATTATGGTTTTTTTCTCTCGTTGCAACGCACTGGCCCTTTTGCTAGTTAGCAATAATCTATGCTAGGGAGAACCCGGTTTTGTAAGAAACATATCACGTTTTGTCCCACAAATGCTGTTAAGAAAGTAAAACTATTCCTACAAAAGCAAGGTTGAGCTAAGGTGGATCATAATTTAAAGTACTTGAACTACCAAAACGTCATATATTTAGGAACAGATGGAGTATCATATATTAGTATAGCGTATGATATTTCCTTCACAATGCATAGTATCATAGCTTGGTATTATAGTGACCTCATTTATTGCTATGCATGACACATACTACTATATCATTCAATATGATACGATATCATATCATGACACTTAATCCTCTCTTTGCACATCTAATTGTGTCATCTCAGCAAAAATGCCTAGTTGACTTGCATGATACTGCCTATGATACTTTTATTGTGGCCAGCCTAAGGAAGCTGTTTTTGGCGCGCGCGCACACACACACAAATGGTTGAGATCTCCGTACGTGACATACCATGTACATTCAGGTTCCATACCAAAGTATTTGGCGTCTCAAATTACAAAAATATCCATAGGTGACATTATATACACCATCTGCCAATCCCTGTTTTGGCGTAGTGGCTGCCAGCATTGGCCAGGAACGGGAAAAGCATGTAGGCTAGACAGCGCCAGTGGGGGTCCGTAGAAGAACTAGTAGTACGTGCGCAGCGCGAGTCGTGGCCCAGTTATTAATTAAGCACTGTAAATAATTACGGGCTAGCTGCTATGGCAGCGCTGCGGTCGTCATGCGCGGCGATGGAGGCCATGGCGAACTCGAACTGCTGGAGGGAGATGTTGGTGGAGAGGGAGAGGAGCTCCCTGGCCCCGTCCATCCCCCTGAGGCTGGCGACGCTGCTGGAGCCGTCCAGCCCGATGTGGGCCACGTGCTCCACGTCCGTAGGGAACCCGATCTGGATGCCGTCGTCCTCCTCCTCCTCGTCCTTGTACAGCTCGAAGATGTGGGACAGGTTCCTGAAGCTCTTGATGAGCTTCCTTATCCCGGCCAGCAGGAAGACGTCGCGCCTCGCCGCCGCCTGCTCCTGTTCTTCCGCGGATGCGGCGCCCTTGCCGGCGACATCCGCCGCCGCCTCCTCCTGATCTCTCGTCGCCACTGCATGCACGCACCAGACAGAATTATGTCGATCCGTTGGGTGCGAGAAGGTACAAAAAAAAAATCCACTCTTACCTGGAACTGGAGCGTCGACATGGCTCGTCGCAGCAGCATCGTCCGTGCTGATCATCGATGTCATTCTGGAGTGCTCTCAGGAGGCGAGGCGGGAAAGAGTGCCGTGAGTGCCTCAGTTTGGTGTCTGGTCTTGTTATATAGAGAGAGGAAGTGTGGAGTGCAAGGGAAGGCAGTCAAAGAATGGAGGTGGTTATGGTGGTTTATGTGGATGTAAAGGTGGGGTAGTTGCACGTATGAGTTCAAGTTGGTTGTAGTGCCTCTGCCTCAAGGCCGGGTAGAGCGGAGTGGCTGGTAGGCCTCGTTAGGTGCTGCAAACCTCACGCCAAGTTAACTGCACTTTTGTCTTTATTTAGTTTCAGTTAGATTTCAGTTTGTTCAGTTCATAGTCTGAATAATTAGTGCAGGGCTTGGTGTGAGTCAGCGACATGAGGTCCTGGGATGGCACGATGCTAGTACAAGTCTGCTGCACTGCTGGGGTTGTCACTCTGCCCATGTATTCAGTAGAGTAGACAGGAGACGCTCGGTAGATTGCATCGTTTTTGGCCTCTCTCCATTTGTGGCTCAACTGGGACAAGCTGAGTGGATGCACGCAAAAAAGCCATGTTATGCATATACCCTCTCCGAAATATAAAAGACCTTTTAGGTCGCTATTTCAGTGATCTAAGAGCAACTTCAACGCGGCGACCTATTTCGTCCGCGAGCGTCCGTTTGGGTCGCGGCAGACAGAAAAGTCGGCCCAACGCGCCGACCTAAACGGACGCGCGCCTGTTTTTCGTCCGTCTGCCGACCCATTCCCGGCCCATTTTTGAGCCTCATTTGCGTCGGCACGGACACGAGACGGACGCGCGCGGTGTCCGCCTACACCCCCTGGCCCGTCAGTCGGTGGCAAAGCCTCCACCATTTCCCTCCACTTTCCCCAACCCCCCCCCCCCCGCCCGTGCGCGCTCCCGCCGCTCGCCATGGACGACGACCTCGATGCCGCCGCCGGCCTCGCCTCCCTCGCCTCGTCCGGCATCACGACCGCCCCCTCCGACAAAGGCATGCCCCATGCCCCCCACAAGACCGCCACCGCGCCCAAGAAGAAGAAGAAGCTGACGCCCGAGGAGCGGGCCAGGGAGTCGGCGAAGAGAAAGGACTAGAGGCACGCGGCGGACGCACGGGACGAAGCAGCGGCCGCCAGCAGGAGGACACCGCCGCCCGCGTCACGGCGGCAACGAGGGAGGCGCTATTGTACCTACGGTTAAACCCTGGCCAGCACGGGCTCGTCAACGCCGTCGTGGCCGCGGCCAGCACCGGCTCGTCTGCGTTCCCTCGAATGGTGCTGCCAGAGTCACCCCGTGCGTCGGCGACCCACCCGATTCCCGGCTTCCACATCTACCCGCAAGCCTCCCGATTCTCCTGGGAATGCTCGCCGGAGGTGAGTGTGGTGGCGCCTTCCACGCCCGCGCCTGCGCCGATCGACCTCAACGCCACACCAGTAGTCGGTGGCTCATCATCCGGTTGGGTGAGGAAACACGCGTAGGAGATGCCAGCCGACATGCTCCCCGGTGCCCGCAACCTGTTCAACAGAATGTCGGCGGCCGGCGACGACGAGACGGCCGACCGTTTCATGGAGAGCATCATCTTCGAGGGTGGTACGGCGGCTGGCTACGATCCCGATGAGACACAAAGCCAGGACGGCCGAGGGCCGTTCACGCCATCTGTCGGTGTAGTGAACAGGGGGTGTTCATTACCCCTGGACACGCACCGACGAGTTGCAGCCCCCAGGCGGGAAGGGCATGGCAGGGGAGCGAGCCTTCCTGGGAGAAGACAACTGGGAACAAGCACAAGACTATCCAAAAAGCATTCGAGTCAATAATTGGAAGGCAGAAGACCAAAGGCCGAAGCCCCGGCAAGATTCTTGCTGGTGAGCCCCGGCAAGATTTTTGCTGGTGAGCCCCGGCAAGATTCTTGCTGATGAGCCCCGGCAAGATGATCCCGGCAAGCTTGGTCCCGGCAAGATGACCCCGCCAAGCTGCCACCGCTCCAGTGCAGCGACCAAACCTGTCAGATGGGTTTTGTCCTCCTGGATGCGTGTCAAGGCACCAACGGCGGGTGGGTATAAGCGGTGCTGATGGGACGGCCCCTTTTTCCATCCCCAAGAAGCTAAGGGACACCTAGACAGAGCATTTAATGCCCTTGTCCTGAGCCGTCAGTGATAAGCATGTAAATGCTGTAGCAACTTTCCACCTCATGTAAACACTGCAGCTACTTTACACCTCAATGTATGTATATTTTGCCACTGTGGTGACCCCTTTGAGCATATAAAAGGAGGCCCAAGGCAACTGCTACAGAGGAGGAGAACTTCTGGCCCATTCTGCATGCGTAGCTGCTCTTTGAACGTACTGTTCATTGCGAGCGCTTCTGAAGGCTGGGCTCAAGAACATCAATAAGAACACCAAGCAGGAGTAGGGTTTTACGCTGATCAGCGGCCCGAACCTGGGTCAAAACCTCATGCGTCGATCATTGGTTCTGCTCTTTGCGTATACCTCTCCCCCCGCCGAATCGTAAAGGGGTCTCTCGGGATCCCATAGGTGTCGTACCCCGACATCTTTGGCGCGCCAGGTAGGGGGATCGAGGTTGCGCGAACCTGATCCAGCGGTCGGCGCGTCAGCTTCATCGTCCATGGCGACTTCGCTCCACATACGGAAAGCTAAGTTCTAAAACTTTAATGCTTTTTGCTGATTTGATTTTATCCATGATGATGTTCTTTGCACATAACATGTGCGCAAAGGAGCACTCTTGAGACATTCTGCGCTCCGGGTTGTTCGGGTCTGCCTAGCAACACCTATGCAGCCGCGTTTGTTCTTGGAGTGTGAAGCTCTCGAGGAGGCGGCGTCCTCGATAGGCTGCTAACTAGGATCCATTCCTAAGCGCCATTGACTAGGACGTGCGCGATCGAGATGCATTCCGGCAAGCGTAGGGGACAACTGTGCAAAAACAAAAACATGTGGAGAAGAGCTCTAAATAAAGTTACGCACAAGTTAAAATGCTTTTAAGATGCTAATTAACTTGTCGTATTTAAACGCAGTTGTGGCCCGGGGGATGGCAGCGTCCTCTGGACCAATCTTCTCGACGTCGAGAATGACGAAGTTCTCCGCCATAAGCCTTCCTGGCAACAAGCTTGCCGGAAGCCAGCGTCGAGAACGACGAAGTCCTCCGTCATGAGCTTTCCCGGCAACTCCTTGCCGGAAGCTAGCGTCGAGAATATTAAAGTTCTCCGCTAAAGTCAAAAGTTTCCCGACAACCGCCCTTTGAGCAAAAAATAAGCTCGGAGGCTGGCAGCACCCTCGCAAGAAAAGCTAAGTTGCCAAGATTTATTACATTCATTTTGCTATCCTCACTTTCTTCTTATACCTACACGCGAAGGAGCCCTCTCGGGGCTAATTGCGCCCCTAGTTGTCTCGAGTCCGCTCGACAATTTAGGTGGCTGGATAAGCACCGAGGAGGTAAACCTTTCTGGGAGGCGGCGTTCCCGGCAAGTTGCTTAGGACCCGTTCCTCAAGCACTGCCGACTGGAGCATGCGCACCGGAAAGCTTTCCGGCGAGCGTGGGTCGCCTTGATTAATTCTTTGTCCTTGTACATCAACCTGCACGCGGAGGAACCTTGTCGTGGTTAGCCCGCTGTGACGACCCCGGCTTAATCGTGCACTAATCATACACGCAAATGCGCACGATCAAGCCTAAGGACTCACTTGAAGATATCACAACACAACTCTAAAACATAAAATAAAGTCATACAAGCTTAATATTACAAGCCAGGGCCTCGAGGGCTCGAATACAAGCTCGATGGCATACAAGCGTCAGCGGAAGCATTAGATATCTGAGTACAGATATATTACAGAGAGAGAGATAAGCCTTCACAGAGGCGGGGTAAAAATAAAAACTACGATCGAAAGGCGTAGGCCTCCTGCCCTGGACCCTCCGATCCTACTCCTGGTCGTCGAACGGCTCCTCGTAGTAGTAGTACTCGCCAGGCGGATAGTAGTACTGGTCGTCGGCTGGGGCTTCTGGCTCAGGGGCTCCGTCGTCTGGTGGCATCAAATGGAAAATGGGGGAAAAAGAAAATAAAGCAAACGTGAGTACTCATCCGAAGTACTCAGCAAGCAAGGATCTACACTACATATGCATCATTGTCAAAGGAATGGCTGTATATGTGGACTGGGCTGCAGAAATGCCAGAGTAGAGGGGAAAAGCCTAGTCCTATCGAAGACTAGCACCTTCAACAATCTTCGACAGTCTTGCAGCATCAGGAGAGAGCAGATGAACATAATGTAAAGTAGTAGTAGTAATATTATCAACCTCGACCTGAGATCCTTTCTCGACTCCCTGCGAGAAAGCAATCCCAGAGCCGTACTATCCAATTCTCATCACATGTTCTAGTTGTACCGATCGGGATACAACTCCGAGTGTCCGTTACCGTAGGACAGGCTATCGATAGAAGTTTCTTCCCTGCAGGGGGCACCAACTTACCCACCACGCTCGCTTAACTCCGGCCGGACACACTTTTCTGGGTCATGCCCGGCCTCGGCTAAGCAACACGCCGCAACCCGACCAAATACCTAACAGAGAGGTCAGCACGCCGGACTAACCTATGCCCCCAGGGGTCTTGGGCCATCGCCCCGGGAACTCCTGCACGTTACGTGCACCGCCGGTGAGCAGACCTAGCAACCCCTTATACAAGCGCGGTTGCGTTTCCAGTCCAACCCAGCGTGTGCCGCATCAGTCGCTGACGTCAATTAAGCTCCGGCTGAAGTATACGACGCAGAACGCCCATACTATGCCCACGTGATGGTTAGTGCTATCGGGCCAGAGGCCCCTCGGATCAAATATCCAAACTGTAGTGGATTAGGAGCGCGCGGAAACGAGCAGAGACTCACGATCGATGTGACCCCGTCGCCCCGTCTCGAGGACTTGCGGCAAGGGCTAAGAATGCCCGGCCACGCCTCGTAGTTATCTCGCGGGCACCATCCAGGTCAACCCGACTCCACATCACTTCGCAATAAGCTCGCGCGGGTACCCCTCAGGGCCGACCCGTCTTTAGTATCGTGGTTCATCGTCAAGTCATAATATCCAAGGTAACTGTGTGTTTGACACCGAAGGGAACCATGAGGAATCACCCTCGATGGAGTTCCCGCTCGATGTTATCATCAAGGTGAACGAAGGAGGAATCACCCTCGAGGTCCACACTTGAGAGGTTGCGCGACGATGTCGTTATCGGGGGTGGTGTAGGAGGAATCACCCTCGCTTACCACGACCGAGTAACTAACCTACAAGGTTAACATCAGAAGTGCTAACGAGGTATCACCCTCGGCACTCGACGGTAACCCAGCAGTGTCGGCAACTAAGGGGTAGTGATGTGCGGTGCCAGGGTCTGGTCCTCAATCCCGATGATCGGGTCTTCTGATATCCAGCAGGGCAGTCGGGATCAAGGGGGGTCTCTGTCGTGTCTCTACCCAGCCTATACTAAGCAGTCTAGGATAACCAGTAAGGTAGCAAGGCAGGTTACAATAAACAGGCTATGCAACAGATATAGGAAACAGTAGCAACAGCAGTTCTAATGCAAGCATAAGAGAGAAGAGAGTAGGCGATATAGGCATGCTCAAAATGGGGGTGCTTGCCTGTTTGCTCGGGGGCAAGGGCAAGGTCTTCAGTGGTATCGTCGGGGACGTAGTCGTACTCCTGTGCGGCGTCTGCCTCGGGAGCTACGTCAACGTCGGGGTCTACCGAGAGAGAAGAGGGGGAAGAAACAGGTAAACATAATGCAAACAAATGCAACACGGTGCGTGTGATGCTATGATGCAGTGCAGGGTTGCCTATTTATGCATCTAAGTCATTTTAGTTATTTTTAGAATTATTCTAGGATTTAATATCCGACGTGTGTGCACTATTCATCTGCCGGATTCGGGTCCGGAGTTACGAGTTCTTCTACGTAGGAGGTTCCGATGGAGAAACAGACGGCACGATCAGACTCGTCTCGTCGTTCTGAGCAACTTTCATGTTTTAACTTTTTCGATCCGAGCTACGGTTTAAAAGTTATTAATTTTTAAAGATTATTTGAATTTCTGGAATTATTTTATTTATCAGAAAATGAATTATGACGTCAGCATGGCGTGCTGCTGACGTCAGCAAGTCAACAGTCGGCTGACTAAGTCAAATATGACATGTGGGTCCAGTGGGACCCACATGTCAGCCTCTGTTAAGATTAACAGTGGATTAATCCAGTTAACAGGGTGATTAGAGGGGTGGGCCCCACATGTCAGTGAGACATTAGGCTAAATTAATTAATTCTAGTTAATTAAGTGCTTAATTAGGTTAATTAGCCGCCGGGGCCCACATGTAAGAGAGAGGGGGTGAACAGTGCCGCGTTGACTCTGGTCAACGAGGTCAAAGTGGGGTCCCAGGGCCCACCAGTCAGTGGCCCAGGTGGTGCCACGTGGGTGCCACGCCAGCGCGGCGACCGGAGACGCGCCGGCGACCTTCCCAGCGGCGGAAGTTCGCCGGAGCTGCCCGGAAATCCGCTACGCTGCGTCAAATCGCCCGCAACCACTTGCGTTCGATCGGTCTCTCGCCCGCGCATCTAACTACGGTGGTAGTTCGACCGAACACGGCCTCTAGCGACGGCGGCGAGCGGTGGAGCGGTCGCCGGAGTTCGGGCTTCGACGAATCCTTAGCTAGGGGGTACGGGAGAGCGTGTGCGCGGGCGCGTTCGACTCCTGGAAGCAGTAGGAACAGAATGCCGTGCTCAAACGAGCACGACAGGGGCCATGGCCACGGCGGCGCGGCGAACCGCGGCGTCGGGCTCACGGCGTCGTCGGCTGCTAGCTACAGGCGACGGCGGGCAGTGCAAAGAATAGGAGAGAAAGGCTGGAAGCTCACCGAGCGGCGCAAGGTGGCCCGTGTGAGGATTAGGAGCTGCAGGGGTCGAGGTCGTCGGAACCGCGCCGGAGATGCAGAAGAGGGGCGCGGCTCGATCCGCGCAACGTGGAGCTCCTCGGCCCCAATCAACGGCGCCCAAGGCCGTGGCAGTCCATGGCGATGGCGCAGGACATGGCAGAGCGGCAGGCAGGGCTCGGTGGCCGCGGGGACGAACGAGAACGGCGGCGGTGGCGCTCGGACGCCTCGGATCTGAGGGGGAAGGAGGCAGAGCGAGCGAGGGAGAGAGATGGGGAATGCCAGGGGAAGCCAGGGGGGTCGAGTGGCTCCGGCCTTATCTCCTCCTCCTCCCTGTAGCGTCGGTGGCGCCGCGGTGTCGCCGGCCGACTGGCGCGCGCGCGCGCGGCCACGGCGGGGACGACACGGGGAGGAGGGAGACGAGGTGGGCCTGCTGGGCCGCGACTCGGGGCACTGTGCACTAAGGCCCAGTGCACAGTGTCCCGCTTTTGATTTTCTGTTTTAGCTTCTCCTTTTTCTTTTATCCTTTTCTGTTTCAAAATGTTTAGGGCACTTGTGCACTTTCGAAAAATGTGGGAGTTGGCCCAAATATTGCAATGCAATATTAGCTCTCACCAAAAAGTGGTTTGGACAGTTTTGGAGTTCATTTGAATCTGCAATGATTTTAAATGAATTAATATTGCTGTTTTGGATGCTGTTTCATCTTGTTTGACTCATCAATCATATTCCAAAAATGTTGGTTATGATTTTGCCATGACCACTGGATTATTTGCTAATTAAATAACATTTCTCCAGCAGAGTTTGATCAACCTTATATTTCACTTATGAATTTAAGTTGATTTTAAAAATGGAGTTGATTTACTTTGGTTAACCACTATGTTTAATCACTGCATATGATATGACTTGGCATTATTAACAGTTGATCATGGTGGCTATTACATAGGGGTGTTACAAGTTCTCCTCCACTAAAAGAAATTCTCGTCCCGAGAATTTAGGAGGTAGAAGGAAAGAGTCCGGGATATTCTTCCCGAAGATGATCCTCACGTTCCCAAGTGGCTTCATCTTCAGTATGATTCGACCATTGCACTTTCAGGAACTTGGTCGTCTTCTGACGAGTACGACGCTCAGCTTCGTCGAGGATGCGGATCGGATGCTCCTTATAGGAAAGATCATCTTGTAGCTCGAGCATCTCATGATCCACTGCACGGTGCGGGGATTCCTTGAAGCACTTTCGGAGTTGCGACACGTGGAAGACATCATGAATATGGGAGAATTGCGGTGGCAACTCCAATTGATATGCCACCTGTCCACGTCTAGCCATGATGCGGAAAGGACCAATATAGCGAGGAGCTAGCTTGCCCTTGATTCCGAAACGACGGGTGCCCTTCATTGGAGTGACACGAAGGTAAGCTTGATCACCAGGTTGATAGATCACACCCCATCGCTTGCGATCATAATTACTCTTCTGACGGTCTTGAGCTGCTTTGAGATTCTCCCGGACAATTCAGACTTGTTCTTCGGCATGCTGAATGATGTCCGGTCCAACAAGAGGTCGTTCCCCAGTTTCTGACCAATTCAGAGGGGTTCGACATTTACGTCCATAAAGAACCTCAAATGGGGCCATCTTTAAGCTGGCTTGATAACTGTTGTTATAAGAGAACTCGGCATACGGGAGAGATTCCTCCCATTTCTTATCGAAGGATATAACACAGGCTCGAAGCATGTCTTCAAGCACTTGATTAACGCGCTCAACTTGTCCTTGAGATTGGGGATGATAAGCTGAACTCCAGGTAATATGAGTTCCCATTGCTTTCTGGAAACTTTCCCAGAAATGGCCAGTGAAAATACTGCCACGGTCTGAACTGATTTCCTTGGGAATACCATGGAGTGAAACAATTCTGGCAATGTACAGTTCTGCTAGCTGGCTAGCGGTGATAGTCTCCTTAACAGGTAGGAAATGAGCAACCTTGGAGAGTTGGTCGACGACGACAAGAATGGCATCGTGACCCTTCTGAGACTTGGGAAGACCAGTGATGAAGTCCATTTGCACTTTATCCCACTTCCATAGAGGAATAGGGAGCGGTTGCAGAATTCCAGCAGGTTTCTGATGTTCTGCCTTCACGCGACGACAAACGTCACACTCGGCAACATAACGAGCAATATCCTGCTTCATCCTAGACCACCAGTACCTTTGACGAAGATCTCGATACATCTTGGTACTACCCGGATGGATAGACAACGGTGTATCATGGGCCTCCTTCATGACTTTGTCAGTCATCAGCTCGAAGCGAGGTACTACGATGCGGTCTCTGAAATATAATGTACCATCTTCAGCAACTGAGAAATCCCGATACTTAGCAAGGTGAAGCTCCTTCTTCATCAAGTCAATTTCAGCATCTTTGGCTTGCGCTTCTTTAACAGCCTTCAGAAGGTCTGGCTGTACCACAAGGTTATTAAGAGAACCCTGGGGAACAATTCGCAGATTCAGCTGAGTCAGTTCTGCGTGAAGACGAGGTTGAGCTTGCCTAACCATGAGGTTGTTGCAATATGACTTGCGACTCAGGGCATCGGCCATTACATTAGCTCTGCCCGGGGTATAAGAAATACCGCAGTCATAATCCGCAATAGCTTCTAACCATCGTTGTTGTCGGAGATTAAGATCCGGTTGAGTGAATAAGTATTTCAGACTTTGGTGATCGGTATAAATTTCACACCGATTACCCAGAAGGTAGTGTCGCCATAACTTCAATGCATACATCACTGCTGCAAGTTCAAGATCATGCACTGGATAATTCTCTTCATGTGGACGCAATTGACGTGAAGCATATGCAATTACTCTCCGCTCTTGCATTAGGACGCAGCCTAATCCCTGACGAGAGGCGTCACAATATATGACAAAGTCCTTGCGAGAATCAGGAGGAGCAAGCACTGGAGCAGAAGTGAGCTTGTCCTTGAGGGTTTGGAAACTTTCCTGACACTTGTCTGTCCACTCAAACTTAACGCCTTTGTGGAGCAGATTAGTCAGGGGCTTGGCGATCTTGGAGAAGTTCTCGACGAATCGGCGACAATAGCTGGCTAGACCGAGAAAGCTTCGGACCTGCTTGGCATTCTTCGGAGGAGTCCAGTCAAGGATAGCCTGAACACATTCCGGGTTAACGGCAATACCGTCCTTGGAAATCACATGTCCAAGGTAGGTCACTTCAGGAAGCCAGAATTCGCATTTAGAGAACTTGGCATATAATTGGTGCTCTCGAAGTCTCTCCAGAACTAGTCGAAGGTGCTCAGCATGTTCTTCTTTGTTCTTCGAATAAACCAGAATATCATCCAGATATACCACGACGAATTTGTCGAGGTAGTCCATGAATATATAATTCATTAAGCGGGAGAAGGTAGCGGGAGCATTCGTCAGACCAAATGACATGACGGTGTACTCGTATGAGCCATAACGAGTAACGAATGCAGTCTTCGGAATATCCTCTTCGCGAACACGGATCTGGTGATAACCCAACCTCAAGTCGAGTTTAGAAAACACCGAAGATCCAGCGAGTTGGTCATATAAATCGTTGATCCGGGGAAGTGGATATTTATTCTGAATGGTTGCCTGGTTGATAGGACGATAATCTTGAACCAGACGGTTAGTTCCATCCTTCTTCTTAACAAAGAGAGAAGGTGCTCCCCAAGCAGAGTAACTAGGGCGGATGAAACCCTTCCTTAAAGATTTATCAATTTCCTCCTTAAGCTCGATGAGGTGGTGCGGAGGCATCTTGTAAGGACGCTTCGCAATAGGAGTGGTGCCAGGCTTCAAGTCGATGACGAACTCGACAGCTCTAGCAGGGGGTATTCCTGGTAGTTCTTCTGGAAAAACATCTGGGAAGTCACAGACCACTGGGATATTCTCGATCCCATCAAGTGGAGAAGCATTCAACGCGTTCAAGGCATAAATTTGAGCCTCAGTGTTCTGGGTAAGGTGAGCTTGATAGTTCACTATCTCGTTCGAGGGATGTAGAAAGTGTACCACTTTAGTGGCACAGTTGATTGAGGCGTAGTGGGCCTTCAACCAATCCATTCCCAAAATAAGATCAATACCAGAGGAGTTGAGAATAATGGGGGATGCTCGGAACTCTAACCCTTCGATATTAATCACAACATCAGGGCTAACCAAGGAGGTTTGACAGTGTCCCGCGGGAGTATTTACTCGTATCTTTTGGGGTAGCATATCACATTTAACTTCATGCATGAGTGCGAATTTATCCGACATAAATGAATGCGATGCTCCTGAATCAAATAAAACGGATGCAGGTACTGAATTAACGAGAAGTGTACCCATCACAGTATCTGGTTGATTTGGAGCTTCAGACATGTTGACGTGGTAGTACTGCCCACGACCATAAGAAGGTCTGGCATTATTGTTGCGCTGCTGAGGAATACCACGGCCAATTCCACGTCCAGCAGAAGGGAGAGCTAGTTGATTCTGATTCTGAGAACAGTCTCTAGCACGGTGACCTGGCTTGCCACACTTGAAGCATAGTCCGCTGTCAGGACGAGGTGCTGGAGCTCGAGGTGCTGGAGTTGGCAGAGGCTGTCTCGGTGGTGGAGGTGGCAGACGTGGTGCAGCATAAGAAGGTCTGTTCGCAGGAGCTGCTGAACGGAACATGCCTTTGGGGAACCAGATGCGTCGCTTCTGGGAAGACGAGCCCGAAGATGAGCCCGACTCACGGGTGCGTCTGGACGCTTCCTTGTGCTTCTTAAGTCCAGTTTCAACCATGATGGCCTTATTCACCAAGGTGGCGAAATCAGGATAATCTTGGACAAGAAGGGCTAACTGAATGTCATGGTGCAGTCCTTCACGAAACTTCTCCTGTCTGCGTTCATCAGTAGGAATGTCCTCTTCAGCGTAACGAGATAAGTCTAGAAACTCGCGCTGATAGACTTCCACAGTCTTGTTGCCCTGAACAAGATTACGGAACTCGGCCTTCTTCCGAGCTATGACAGCTTGAGGAATGTAGCGGGCACGGAAAGCAATCTTGAACTCTGCCCAAGTGACGACAGTACCAGGCGGCAGAGTCTGTCGGTGAGTGGCCCACCATTGGGCTGCGGGACCCTTAAGAAGATATGTCGCAAAAGTGACATAGTTAATTTCGGCGACACTAGCAGACTCCATCTCATGAGAGATATCACGCAGCCAGTCATCGGCATCCAATGGGTTGACTGTGTTGCGGAAGAAGGATGGGCTGAGCCGCATAAATTCTGGCAAAGTGATGGAGAAAGGCTGCTGATTAGCATCAGGACGAGGGAACTGCTGCATAATTCCCGTCATAAACTGGCGGTTGAGTTCAAACTGTTGCATCATCGCTGCCATGTAATCAGGTGGTGGCGGCGGTGGCGGGTTGTTGTCAGCCATCCTGCTATTCCAACAGGGGTATTTCAGCGATAGCTTATGCAAGTGTTTAACAATAAACATGAGGTAACTCGACATTATTGAAAGGGTGCAATAGATGCTAGAAGTAGTCATTAAGACGTACAGATCCATGCATAGTCGGTTACATTCGGGCAGCATAACGGCGCAAATTGAAAAGCTAGACATGCTAGGCGGCGCGCAGGCACGCGGTAAGGAAGTACACAACGGGACATAGCAAGGGCTACATCAGCGTCGGAGAAAACCACTGAAACGGGGTAACTGCAAGTGCGGACGATGGACGTTCGTCGCAGAAGGATCCTGCGCTCCATGGGCACTCTGATGCAGAACCCGGTCTCGAGAAGAAAGAAGAGGTCCACGTGCAGGCGTGTGACCTCCCACAGCAGGCCAGACGATCCCTGATGGCATCTCAGTCCTGCTCGGGTAAAGAATGTACTCCGGATGCATCCCTGCACGAACAGCTGGTAGCAACTGTGTCATAGCCTCGTAGTAGCGTGCTCGAGTGGCAAACAACTCAACAGCAAGTGCACGAACAGTGCGATCCAAAGCCTGAGCATAGTGGATCAGAACTCGCTGATCATAGCGACGAGGCTCGTACGGGGCACAGATAGCCGTGTAAAATCCAGTAGCATCTCCAACAGGTGCATACGGAATGTACCGATACTCAGAGGCATCCAAGTCAGCACTGAACTGTCCTCGAAGTCGTGCGACGGCAGAGTAAGCAGCATCATGGACTGCCATCTCAATCGTCACGCCGATACCGTGAAAACGGTGAAGCTCAGTGTCAGAGTTATCCTGCTGATCGTAGATGCGAACATCAGCATAGTACTGCTCCTGGTTGAACTCACGATAAACCTCATAGACCATGTACTCGGGGCACCAGCGGTATCCCAGCCTGATCAAGAGGGCGATCAGAACAGCTGGAAACCCAGGGACGTCTCGAGCACAGGTGCGAAGCACGAGCTGCGTCGTAGGACGAGGGGGAAACAGTCGATCCATCTGAAATAAGAAGTTCAGAATTGTCGTAAGACATTGAGAAATATAACCGATCTCAAAAGGAAAGGTTAAACAAAACAATGGAAAGGAAATGATTATCAGACTAATCAGATCAATGACAGGGAAATCGCACTGAATCCAGCTCTCCGGGTGGATAGAATTAACGAGATCCTAAATGTCGGTGTTAGTAAATTTTATTAAACCCGAATAGATGAGAGATTAGAATCCCAGAGTAAAGATCGAGGAATAAAAGATCCTAATACCACCCAGTTGGCGACGTGGGCCCGTAAGCCACACAGCCAAGTTAGTAAAACAATTTTTGACCACTAGACTCAACTTCGGCCGAGGAATTGGAAAGGGGGATCTCCTAGAGGCAGTCGGCTCTGATACCAACCTGTGACGACCCCGGCTTAATCGTGCACTAATCATACACGCAAATGCGCACGATCAAGCCTAAGGACTCACTTGAAGATATCACAACACAACTCTAAAACATAAAATAAAGTCATACAAGCTTAATATTACAAGCCAGGGACTCGAGGGCTCGAATACAAGCTCGATGGCATACAAGCGTCAGCGGAAGCATTAGATATCTGAGTACAGATATATTACAGAGAGAGAGATAAGCCTTCACAGAGGCGGGGTAAAAATAAAAACTACGATCGAAAGGCGTAGGCCTCCTGCCCTGGACCCTCCGATCCTACTCCTGGTCGTCGAACGGCTCCTCGTAGTAGTAGTACTCGCCAGGCGGATAGTAGTACTGGTCGTCGGCTGGGGCTTCTGGCTCAGGGGCTCCGTCGTCTGGTGGCATCAAATGGAAAATGGGGGAAAAAGAAAATAAAGCAAACGTGAGTACTCATCCGAAGTACTCAGCAAGCAAGGATCTACACTACATATGCATCATTGTCAAAGGAATGGCTGTATATGTGGACTGGGCTGCAGAAATGCCAGAGTAGAGGGGAAAAGCCTAGTCCTATTGAAGACTAGCATCTTCAACAATCTTCGACAGTCTTGCAGCATCAGGAGAGAGCAGATGAACATAATGTAAAGTAGTAGTAGTAATATTATCAACCTCGACCTGAGATCCTTTCTCGACTCCCTGCGAGAAAGCAATCCCAGAGCCGTACTATCCAATTCTCATCACATGTTCTAGTTGTACCGATCGGGATACAACTCCGAGTGTCCGTTACCGTAGGACAGGCTATCGATAGAAGTTTCTTCCCTGCAGGGGGCACCAACTTACCCACCACGCTCGCTTAACTCCGACCGGACACACTTTTCTGGGTCATGCCCGGCCTCGGCTAAGCAACACGCCGCAACCCGACCAAATACCTAACAGAGAGGTCAGCACGCCGGACTAACCTATGCCCCCAGGGGTCTTGGGCCATCGCCCCGGGAACTCCTGCACGTTACGTGCACCGCCGGTGAGCAGACCTAGCAACCCCTTATACAAGCGCGGTTGCGTTTCCAGTCCAACCCAGCGTGTGCCGCATCAGTCGCTGACGTCCATTAAGCTCCGGCTGAAGTATACGACGCAGAACGCCCATACTATGCCCACGTGATGGTTAGTGCTATCGGGGCAGAGGCCCCTCGGATCAAATATCCAAACCGTAGTGGATTAGGAGCGCGCGGAAACGAGCAGAGACTCACGATCGATGTGACCCCGTCGCCCCGTCTCGAGGACTTGCGGCAAGGGCTAAGAATGCCCGGCCACGCCTCGTAGTTATCTCGCGGGCACCATCCAGGTCAACCCGACTCCACATCACTTCGCAATAAGCTCGCGCGGGTACCCCTCAGGGCCGACCCGTCTTTAGTATCGTGGTTCATCGTCAAGTCATAATATCCAAGGTAACTGTGTGTTTGACACCGAAGGGAACCATGAGGAATCACCCTCGATGGAGTTCCCGCTCGATGTTATCATCAAGGTGAACGAAGGAGGAATCACCCTCGAGGTCCACACTTGAGAGGTTGCGCGACGATGTCGTTATCGGGGGTGGTGTAGGAGGAATCACCCTCGCTTACCACGACCGAGTAACTAACCTACAAGGTTAACATCAGAAGTGCTAACGAGGTATCACCCTCGGCACTCGACGGTAACCCAGCAGTGTCGGCAACTAAGGGGTAGTGATGTGCGGTGCCAGGGTCTGGTCCTCAATCCCGATGATCGGGTCTTCTGATATCCAGCAGGGCAGTCGGGATCAAGTGGAGGTCTCTGTCGTGTCTCTACCCAGCCTATAATAATCAGTCTAGGATAACCAGTAAGGTAACAAAGCAGGGTACAATAATCAGGCTATGCAGCAGATATAGGAAAACAGTAGCAGTAGCAGTTCTAATGCAAGCATAAGAGAGAAGAGAGTAGGTGATATAGGCATGCTCAAAATGGGGGTGCTTGCCTGTTTGCTCGGGGGCAAGGGCAAGGTCTTCAGTAGTATCGTCGGGGACGTAGTCGTACTCCTGTGCGGCGTCTGCCTCGGGAGCTACGTCAACGTCGGGGTCTACCGAGAGAGAAGAGGGGGAAGAAACAGGTAAACATAATGCAAACAGATGCAATACGGTGCGTGTGATGCTATGATGCAGTGCAGGGTTGCCTAATTATGCATCTAAGTCATTTTAGTTATTTTTAGAATTATTCTGGGATTTAATATCCGACGTGTGTGCACTATTCATCTGCCGGATTCGGGTCCGGAGTTACGAGTTCTTCTACGTAGGAGGTTCCGATGGAGAAACAGACGGCACGATCAGACTCGTCTCGTCGTTCTGAGCAACTTTCATGTTTTAACTTTTTCGATCCGAGCTACGGTTTAAAAGTTATTAATTTTTAGAGATTATTTGAATTTCTGGAATTATTTTATTTAACAGAAAATGAATTATGACGTCAGCATGACGCGCTGCTGACGTCAGCAAGTCAACAGGACGGTTGACCAGTCAAACCTGACATGTGGGTCCAGTGGGACCCACATGTCAGCCTCTGTTTCTTTATCCAGTGAATTAGTTTAATTACCAGGATTAATTAGGGGGGTGGACCCCACATGTCAGTGAGACATTAGGTTAATTAGTTTATTTTTATTTCTAATTTGTTTTAACTAATTAAACAGGAAGGTGGGGCCCGCCTGTCAGCGGCTGGGCCGGTCCAGTCAGCAAGGCTGACTGGTCAACTGGCCGGCCGGGCCCCTGGGACCCACGGGTCAGTGACCCAGGTGGTGCCACGTGGGTGCCACGCCAGCGCGGCGACCGGAGACGCGCCGGCGACCTTCCCAGCGGCGGAAGTTCGCCGGAGCTGCCCGGAAATCCGCTACGCTGCGTCAAATCGCCCGCAACCACTTGCGTTCGATCGGTCTCTCGCCCGCGCATCTAACTACGGTGGTAGTTCGACCGAACACGGCCTCTAGCGACGGCGGCGAGCGGTGGAGCGGTCGCCGGAGTTCGGGCTTCGACGAATCCTTAGCTAGGGGGTACGGGAGAGCGTGTGCGCGGGCGCGTTCGACTCCTGGAAGCAGTAGGAACAGAATGCCGTGCTCAAACGAGCACGACAGGGGCCATGGCCACGGCGGCGCGGCGAACCGCGCCGTCGGGCTCACGGCGTCGTCGGCTGCTAGCTACAGGCGACGGCGGGCAGTGCAAAGAATAGGAGAGAAAGGCTGGAAGCTCACCGAGCGGCGCAAGGTGGCCCGTGTGAGGATTAGGAGCTGCAGGGGTCGAGGTCGTCGGAACCGCGCCGGAGATGCAGAAGAGGGGCGCGGCTCGATCCGCGCAACGTGGAGCTCCTCGGCCCCAATCAACGGCGCTCAAGGCCGTGGCAGTCCATGGCGATGGCGCAGGACATGGCAGAGCGGCAGGCAGGGCTCGGTGGCCGCGGGGACGAACGAGAACGGCGGCGGTGGCGCTCGGACGCCTCGGATCTGAGGGGGAAGGAGGCAGAGCGAGCGAGGGAGAGAGATGGGGAATGCCAGGGGAAGCCAGGGGGGTCGAGTGGCTCCGGCCTTATCTCCTCCTCCTCCCTGTAGCGTCGGTGGCGCCGCGGTGTCGCCGGCCGACTGGCGCGCGCGCGCGCGGCCACGGCGGGGATGACACGGGGAGGAGGGAGACGAGGTGGGCCTGCTGGGCCGCGACTCGGGGCACTGTGCACTAAGGCCCAGTGCACAGTGTCCCGCTTTTGATTTTCTGTTTTAGCTTCTCCTTTTTCTTTTATCCTTTTCTGTTTCAAAATGTTTAGGGCACTTGTGCACTTTCGAAAAATGTGGGAGTTGGCCCAAATATTGCAATGCAATATTAGCTCTCACCAAAAAGTGGTTTGGACAGTTTTGGAGTTCATTTGAATCTGCAATGATTTTAAATGAATTAATATTGCTGTTTTGGATGCTGTTTCATCTTGTTTGACTCATCAATCATATTCCAAAAATGTTGGTTATGATTTTGCCATGACCACTGGATTATTTGCTAATTAAATAACATTTCTCCAGCAGAGTTTGATCAACCTTATATTTCACTTATGAATTTAAGTTGATTTTAAAAATGGAGTTGATTTACTTTGGTTAACCACTATGTTTAATCACTGCATATGATATGACTTGGCATTATTAACAGTTGATCATGGTGGCTATTACATAGGGGTGTTACACCCGCGCTCTAGCTTCGCCTCGAGTCCGCTCGGCAAGCTTAGCAGCTGCGTTCTGGCCCGGCAAGTCGCCTTGCCGGCGGCGGCGCTTCCAACAGGCTGCTAAAGACCCGCATCTAGCGCTCGCGGCCAACATGTGCACCGGCAAGGTTTCCAGACAGCGTAGGGACTAAAATAAGTGCAAGGACTGAATTAATCAAGGGGGAAGCATACATTCATTCAGCATAAAGTAACATGCATTGCATGCATAAAGATTGATTTAACTAAGATAAATTGCTTCTTTATATGCGCCATTGCAGCAATAGGCCGGCAAGACGGCAGTGAGACATTCGCGGTAGACGGCTGCGGCAGCAGGGGTGACTATAGGGATCGAGCACCGCACCCGCAGTACCCTATATGGGGAAAGCTCGGGGACTGGCTCCTCGTCGCACAGTGTGGCACTTCCTTTCGGGCACACGACTCCTGTTGTCGTCCTGTTCTGTCTGCCCACGCTGCCGGCAAGCCCAAGGCCCGGCAAACCACAAGCTCTCTTGCGTCATGACCAACATGCAGTTAAAAGTCAAGAGTAATGGTTACTTCTCGCCGCACGTGTACCGGTGCATGTTATTGGGCCTAGCCCAGACAAACACTGTGCGTGTTTGTCCGGCCCAGGCCCGGGGGCTCCTGTCGGTGTAATGAACAGGGGGTGTTCATTACCCCTGGACACGCACCGGCGAGTTGCAGCCCCCAGGCGGGAAGGGCATGGCAGGGGAGCGAGCCTTCCTGGGAGAAGACAACTGGGAACAAGCACAAGACTATCCAAAAAGCATTCGAGTCAATAATTGGAAGGCAGAAGACCAAAGGCCGAAGCCCCGGCAAGATTCTTGCTGGTGAGGCCCGGCAAGATTTTTGCTGGTGAGCCCCGGCAAGATTCTTGCTGATGAGCCCCGGCAAGATGATCCCGGCAAGCTTGGTCCCGGCAAGATGACCCCGCCAAGCTGCCACCGCTCCAGTGCAGCGACCAAACCTGTCAGATGGGTTTTGTCCTCCTGGATGCGTGTCAAGGCACCAACGGCGGGTGGGTATAAGCGGTGCTGATGGGACGGCCCCTTTTTTCATCCCCAAGAAGCTAAGGGACACCTAGACAGAGCATTTAATGCGCTTGTCCTGAGCCGTCAGTGATAAGCATGTAAATACTGTAGCAACTTTTCACCTCATGTAAACCCTGCAGCTACTTTACACCTCAATGTATGTACATTTTGCCACTGTGGTGACCCCTTTGAGCATATAAAAGGAGGCCCAAGGCAACTGCTACAGAGGAGGAGAACTTCTGGCCCATTCTGCATGCGTAGCTGCTCTTTGAACGTACTGTTCATTGCGAGCGCTTCTGAAGGCTGGGCTCAAGAACATCAATAAGAACACCAAGCAGGAGTAGGGTTTTACGCTGATCAGCGGCCCGAACCTGGGTAAAAACCTCACGCGTCGATCATTGGTTCTGCTCTTTGCGTATACCTCTCCCCCCGCCGAATCGTAAAGGGGTCTCTCGGGATCCCATAGGTGTCGTACCCCGACACCATCGACCTTTGATCAAGCTGGCATGCTGGCATGGTGCCGGCACTTAGGGCGACGGCATGGCTGCTGGCATAATCTACGGCCGCGTGCCTTTTCAAATTTGTGCGCGGAAATGAAATGGGTCGCGGGCGTTGGGCGCACTGCCGACCCAAATGTTAAACAGGGCGGACGCCAAGCGGGCGGCCGACCCAAAAGGACAAAATGCGGATAAAAGCGCCGCCTGTTTGGGTCGACGTGTTGGAGTTGCTCTAAGGGCATTTCCAGCGCCGACCCGCAAATTTGCTCCGGCATTCGTCCACGGACACGAGTGCGGGAGACGGCCATCCAACTCTGCCCGCATACATTTCGAGTTGGGTTTCAAGTAACCAAACGAAATTCATACAAATACAACAAATTTTCATATAAACCGGACGAAATTCATTAGATTTCGAATATTTAGGACAAAAAAGTGGCCCGATCATAAACCTATCATACGGGGCGGCCGTCGTCCACTTCCTTTGTATTCCGCATCGGCGGCCACGTCCTCCATCTGCCGTCTCCATGAACGGCGGCGGGGTTCAAGACCCGTGACGCTTCAAGCCGGCGCCAATGAGACGCCAGCATCCGCTCTGGGCCGACGTCATTGCGGAGCGGTCGCTCTACAACGCCATGAATGTAGGCAGCTGGCGCCGGGCGGGAACACACGCGGGAGAGGGAGGAGGGTTTTGGGTGGGCCAGTGCGGTCAGACGTGGACGTGGTAGTGGTCCGGGCGCCCGCAAAGCCCCCCTACTTTGTCTCCGGTTTGTGGGGAAAAAGTGCGTCTGGACCGCCGAGCGGACCGATACAGGCAGTGGTGGAGCTTGAACTGAATTCTTGGGGGGGGGGGGGGGATGGGTTGGGGGCGAAGAATATGTGTTTTGGGCTGATTTTTTCTCACACATGGGCCTAATGCTAAGGGGTATTTCATAAAAAAAATCCTTGGGTTGGGGGAGGGGGGACAACCCAGGTTGGCCACTGAGAAGCTCCGCCACTAGATACGGACCGCGTTGGATGGTAGAAGTAGTTTGATAGCCTACATATGAGCTGCTTGCATTAGGGAAGTAATTTTCCACTCCCTTTGGTTGTCGGTTTGGGCTGATGCACCACGCGGCATTTGGTTGCATACCTAAGGCCCGAATTGGACCGATTAAGAGTTAACAGCTACACATAGATATGACACACATAATTACAGTAGAGTAGATATATAGAGCTATTCGTCTACGTGAAAAACATAAACACGTCTCACGAGCCCGCATAGGGCTCGCATCTCCTCCGCCCCTCCTCCTTCGCCAGCGAGTCTCTCCGCCTCCGCCACCTCTTCCTCCGCCCCTCCTCGCGCCTCTTCGTGTCTCTCCTCACGTCGCCCCCGCGGGCGGCCGGGGAGAGCCCCAGATCCGCCGCCACCAGACCCCCTCTCCTCGCCATGTACCACCTTAAGGATAAAATGCAAGACTGTTAGGAACCAAAAACCTAAAGCCACAAATTAAAGCACTTAGAGTAGGAGAGAATTAAGAAAGAAGATTGGTCAATAACTCACTTCAAGATGAATAATAAAGAAGTAAGATCTTCCATGTGCCATGTGTGTAGGACATGTGTTTCAGTCAGCGGTATCAAGTGGCACACCAACCCTTAGTTGATGTCAGGTTCCCTTCTTCTGCATATATATAGGTGGCAGGCAACACAAGCTTCACCGTTCATTCAGGCACGGCCAACACTTGATAAAAACTGATACCATGTACAATTCCTTACATCGGCATAAGCGTGTGTATAGGTTGATACCAAAAAAATGAAGGAGAAACACATAGAATTATGTGGCGTCGGAAAAAATAATCATGTGCCTATGGGTGGCTTTGCAGAGCTAGAATGCCACGAGCCACGAGAAGTTGCCCAAGAATACGTATTACATGTGATTATCCATCCACGAGCCATGGATGAACCTAGCTAACCAACATAGGTCGAGGGGCACACTAATCGTTGTCATGTACTCAACTGGTAAGAAAAAAGCGATGAAATTACAAAACAGTAAAACGGAACCACCTACAAGCCACCACAGCGTTTTAACATCTTCAGCCGTCGGATCAACAATAGTAACGGACAGATCGCTCCATGTTCACCGAGCGTGGCTTGCGGTTTTCACCTCGTCACAATCCGATCTCTACAAGCAGATGTAAGTGGCAAATAAATGGCGTCCACAATCCCGTTTAGTTAGTTTTTGCTAGCTTGATAGTTCATTTTTCTCAAACAAACAAAAAACCTTTTTGAACTATCATATCATAAGTGGACTTTAAACAGGATTAAACGGGACCCGGTTGACATCCCTAGGCCGCTACTCGGCGGAAGGTGAGCTAGCGATCACCTCGTTCGTCGGGCCGATCAGCCGCAAAAAGGGTCCCTAAAGCCCAGCCGATCACCTCGTTTGTGGTTCCTATTAATTTGGGCATAGGCCGCCTAGGTTACTTCAAGTGTAAAAATACCATCAGTACCCTCAAAAAAAAAAGTACAAGTGATGACGAGACACGAGATAAAGAAAGTTCTTTTTTGGGTGCAGAAAAAAAAGATAGAAAAAAAGTTAGGTAATTTTTTTAACACGAAAATTAGGTAGTAATGCTTGCAGTTGTCTCTATATTTTTCTTCTAGATGGCTGCACTACTAGAAAAAGGTCTGTTAGTGGCGCACATATTTTTGCCATTAATGACGCACTATAGGTGCGCCACTAGTAGTAACAAATACTAATGGCGCACCTCTGGTGCGCCATTAGTATTGCAGGTAATAGTGGCGCACCTTGTAGTGCGCCATTACTATTGCTACAGGTGCGCCACTGATAACTTTTTTTTTTGAATTTTTTTGAATTTTGAAGGCGGGAAAATAGTAGTGGCGCACCGTCTAACCCCCACCGTGCGCCATTGCTATTTTTGAATTTTGAATTTGGATCTGGATCTAGATCT
>CM022299.1:542528133-542777665 GCA_011799875.1 Thinopyrum elongatum
ATGCTCAGCGACAAGGCTTGTACAAAAGTTGGTTGCCGGGGGCTGAGCCCGGTAGCCGCGCCTTACGGGTCGAATTTTTGAAGATGCTCAATATTCCATGAGTTTTGTATTTTGATGCCATCTTCTGTCTCCAGACGGACTGCGCCAGGTCTGATGACTTGTACTACCCGGTAAGGGCCTTCCCACTTTGGCGTCAACTTGTTGGAACCGTTGGCGGACTGAACGCGCCTAAGGACAAGGTCGCCTTCCTCAAGGCTCCGGGCATGAACCCTACGGCTATGATAGCGGCGCAGGGCTTGCTGGTAGCGTGCAGCATGCACAGCGGCCCGGAGAAGATCTTCCTCGAGGAGCAAGGCATCATCATGCCGTTGCTGCTCTCGCTCTACCTCATCGTAGGCAAGTACTCGAGGTGACCCATATATGAGTTCCGTGGGGAGCACTGCTTCCACCCCATACACTAGGGAGAAGGGAGTCTGTCTGGTAGCTCGATTTGGTGTCGTCTGGAGGGACCAAAGCACAGCCGGCAGCTCATTGATCCAGCGCTTGCCGCATTTTTGCAACTTGTCAAAAGTTCTCATCTTGAGCCCGCGGAGCACTTCAACATTCATCCTCTCAGCTTTCCCATTGCTCTGTGGATGAGCAACAGAGGCAAAGGAGACCTTGCTTCCAAGGCTTTGGACATACTCCATAAAGGTGTGGCTCGTGAACTGGGTGCCGTTATCGGTAATCACTCTGTTGGGTACTCCAAAGCGGCACACCAATCCTTTCAAGAACTTGAGAGCTGATTGCGCGATCACCTTCCTCACTGGCTCCACCTCAGGCCACTTTGTAAACTTGTCGATTGCTACGTACAAGAATTCAAAGCCTCCGGTAGCACGGGGGAAGGGGCCCAAGATATCGAGCCCCCAGACTGAGGATGGTCAGGACAAAGGGATCGTTTGGAGAGCTTGAGCTGGTTGATCAATGTTTTTGGAATGGAACTGGCAGGCTTCACACTTGGTGACTAGCTCAGTTGCATATTGGAGGGCCGTGGGTCAATATAAAACCTGCCGGAAGGCTTTTCCGACTAGGGCTCTTGATCCAATGTGAGAGCCACACACACCCCTGTGTATCTCTGCCAACAGCTTCAGCCCATCTTCCCGGCAAATGCACTTCAATTTCACACCGTTCGGTCTCTTTATGTATAGTGTGTCATCGACAAACTGGTACATATTGGACCGTCGGGCTACTTCTTCAGCTTCTTCTTACTGTTCAGGAAGTTCTCCTGTTTGAAGGAAATGGACTATGTGCTGCTCCCAAGTTGAAGCCTGTGGCTCGACAACAAGGACTAAAGGCACCTCCTTGTTCGTGGGAGCGCTCACCTTGACCGCAAGAATCTGTGGTTCTGTAGGAGGGTGTTGCTCACCAACCGAAGCGAGGTTACCCCCAGCAGCCTCTCTACCAGTAGTTTCGGGAAGTCCTGTCGGGAAATGCTTGTCAGGGTTCAACTTTCTCCTTTTTCTGGTCATTGTTGAAGGGGACACTGACGGTTGAGTTAGATGGAGGACAAAAGTCCCTGGTTCCACAGGAAGCTTTTGCGCGGCGCACTTTGACAAGTGATCAGCAATGCTATTCTCCGCACGTGGCACGTGCTCTGCTTGTAATCCATCAAAGTGCTCTTCCAACTTTCTCACCTCCTCCACATATGCCTCCATTAACGGACTCTGATAATCTTTGTTGACTTGCCTCACCACGAGTTGAGAGTCTCCACGGATAATCAGTTTCTTGATTCCCAGCTCCACTGCAATTCTGAGTCCGGCAAGGAGCCCCTCATACTCAGCAGTGTTGTTGGTGGCCTCCTCCTAGGCAAAGTGCATTTGAACCACATATTTGAGATGCACTTCAGTGGGCGCGACAAAAAGCACGCTGGCTCCAGCGCCCTGCAGCGAGAAAGCACCATCGAAATACATGATCCACTCCCGAGGCATCTCTTTGCTGGGGAGAACTGTCTCTGGTACTTCTTTGTCTGGAGTGGGCGTCCATTCTGCAATGAACTCCGCCAATGCCCTGCTCTGAATAGTTGAGGTGCTCTCATATTTCAAGCCAAAGCTTGACAGCTCTAGTGCCCACTCGACTATTCTACCTGTGGCTTCGGGTTCCTCAATATGCGCTGCAGTGGAAAACGGGTGACAACTATGACCTCTCGGGCTTGGAAGTAGTAGCGCAGCTTCCTCAAGTCCATGATAAGGCCAAAGATCAGCTTTTGTACTCCAGAGTACCTCGACCTGGCCCCCTGTAGCAGGGAGCTGACAAAGTACACTGGTCGTTGTACCACTTTCTTCCTTGCCGCGGTCTTGGGATTGCCTTCGCTGGTCTGCCTCACCTCTCACTGGTTTGTGTCAAGTCCTGCCATGGGTGCTTCGGCTCCATCTCTGGAGGGGTTAGTTGCGGCGACTACTTCCTCATCCACTTCTTGCTATGCCACCAACGCTGCACTAACCACTTGATTCGTTGCAGTTAAGTATAGCAACAACGGCTCTTGTGGTTTAGGCATGACTAAGGTGGGAGCAGAGGAAAGGTAAGTTTTCAGGTTATGCAGCGCTGCTTCTGCTTCCGGGGTCCTTGATGTCTACTATGCAACTTGTTCTTGTAGACTCGTGTTGGGCCTCCAAGCGCAGAGTTTTGTAGGACAGTAGCAAATTTCCCTCAAGTGGATGACCTAAGGTTTATCAATCCGTGGGAGGCGTAGGATGAAGATGGTCTCTCTCAAACAACCCTACAACCAAATAATAAAAAGTCTCTTGTGTCCCCAACACACCAAATACAATGGTAATTTGTATAGGTGCACTAGTTCGGCGAAGAGATGGTAATAAAAGCGTAGTAATGATAATAGATATTGATTTTTGTGATAGGAATAATAAAAAACAGCAAGGTAACAGGTAACAAAAGTGAGCACAAATGGTATTTCAATGCTTGAAAATGAGGCCTAGGGTCCATACTTTCGCTAGTGCAATCTCTCAACAATGCTAATATAATTGGATCATAAAACCATCCCTCAATGTGCGATGAAGAATCACTCCAAAGTTCTTATCTAGCGGAGAACATAAGAAGAAATTGTTTGTAGGGTACGAAACCACCTCAAAGCTATTCTTTCCGATCAATCTATCCTAGAGTTTGTACTAAAATAACACCAAGCTATTCTTTCCGATCGATCTAACCAAGAGTTCATACTAAAATAACACCATATGATACACATCAACCAACTCTAATGTCACCTAGATACTCCAATGTCACCGCGAGTATCCGTGAGTTGACTATGTGATATGCATCAAACAATTTCAGATTCATAATACTCAATCCAACACAAAGAACCTCAAAGAGTGCCCCAAGATTTCTACCAGAGAAACAAAGACAAGAACATGCATCAACCCCTATGCATAGATTACCCCAATGTCACCTCGGGAATCCGCGAGTTGAGTGCTAAAACATATATCAAGTGAATCAATATGATACCCGATTGTCACCACAGGTATAAATAGCAAGACATACATAAAAGTGTTCTCAAATCCATAAAAGTATTCAATCCGATAAAACGAAATCTCATAGGAAAAACTCAATTCATCACAAGATAGAGAGGGGAAAACACCATATGATCCGACTATATTAACAAATCCCGCGATACATCAAGATCATGACATCTCAAGAACACGAGAGAGAGAGAGAGAGAGAGAGAGAGAGAGATTAAGCACATAGCTACTAGTACAAACCCTGAGCCCCGAGGGTGGACTACTCCCTCCTCATCATGGTGGCTGCCGGGATCATGAAGATGGCCACCGGTGATGATTTCCCCCTCCGGCAGGGTGCCGGAATGGGGTCTAGATTGGTTTTTCGTGTCTACAGAGGCTTGCGATGGCGGAACTTCTGATTTAGGGTTACCCCGAGGGTTTATGGAATATTTGGCAATTTATAGGGTGAAGAGGCGGTGCGGGAGGCCACCGAGGTGGGCACAACCCACCAGGGCGCGCCTGGGCCCCCAGGAGCGCCCAGGTGGGTTGTGCCCCCCTCGGGGCACCCCTCTGGTACTTCATTGACCCAAGTTCTGTCTTCTGGTCCATAAAAATTCTCCAAAAAGTTTCACTGTGTTTGGACTCCGTTTGGTATTGTTTTTTTGCGATGTAAAAAACAAGCAAAATAGCAACTGGCACTGGGCACTATGTCAATAGGTTAGTCCCAAAAAATGACAAAAAGTTGCTATAAAATAATTATAAAACATACAAGAATGATAATATAACAGCATAAATACTTCATAAATTATAGATACGTTGGAGACGTATCAGCATCCCCAAGCTTAATTCCTACTCGTCCTTGAGTAGGTAAATGATAAAAGAAATAATTTATGAAGTGTGAATGCTAGCAAAGCGCATAAGTTTGATCAATGATAATTTCAATCACTTTTCCTAGCATCATAACAGCAACTCTTTCTCGTAAAACTTATCATGTTAAAGTAGCAACCAATTCACATGTTAAGGTTCAAAACATGAATTCTCTTGAAACTCAACAACCTATGTTCTCAGTCACCAAACAATTGCAATTCAACTTATTCAACAAAATCTAAGTAAGAGCTCAACATACTCAATCATCATATAGTCTTCTATGATTGCTAGTACTCAAAGCATATTCTTAGAACAAATGGCATCCATCGAACACAGAGAAAGACAGGGATTAATATTTCGCCTCCCAACTCATTTATCATAGAGATAATTGTCAACAATAATAAATCATGATCAAATATATTTGACTGGTCATATGTGCCTAGATCTTTCCCCACCACATGATGCTTGCCAACTAGAGAATAGTTGAGGTTGAAATGAGAATTCATACTATTGACTCTTTGCATAAAAGTAAATACTGAAAAGTAAAAGATAGGCCCTTCACAGAGGGAAGCAGAGGTTGTCATGCGCTTTTTATTTGGATGCCCAAGCTCTTAACGCAAAGGAACGTCATGTTATATTGCCCCTTATGATAGCAACCTTTATTATGCAGTCCGTCACTTTTATTACTTTGCCATCACAAGTTCGTACAACACTCAATTTTCCCTTAAAATAAAAGATCAAACATATTTAGGAGCAATTTTTATAGCTTTATGCACCGATGACAACTTACTTGAAGGATCTTATTCAATCCATAGGTAGGTATGGTGGACACTCATGGCAAGAAATTGGGTTTAAGGGTTTTTGGATGCACAAGTAGTATCTCTACTTAGTACGAATTTTTGGCTAGCAAAAGATCCTAGGCAAACACCACATGTTGGAGGATCCATGACAATATAACTTCTATGCAAATATACACAACGATAACTCATTATGTCGTCTTTCTTGTCCAACTTCAACTAATTTGCTCAAGTTTGAAAATAATTAATGGGTATTCACAATCATAGAAGATGTCCAAGATAATATATTTGCATGTGAAAGTTCTCTTCCTTATACTCATCATTCATGAATTGCTTGTATGACCAATATTGTGATTGTCAAGCTTCAAAAGATTTCACTTTCTAAACCCAATGTGAAGCTACCACTAGGCATGATATAATTTCAACTTCATGATATTCAATTCATTCAACAGTTTACTCATAGGATATAAGTGAAGCACAAGAGTAAATGACAAGCTACTCCAAAAAGATATAAGTGAAGATCAAGCGAGTAGTTAAGTAAATAGGTAGCTGATTGTGGACTCTCTCTTATTTAAAAACTTTCAGATCTAAGTATTTATTAAAACAGCAAGCAAAACAAAACAAAATGACATTCCAAGAATAGCACAACTCATGTGAAGAAGCAAAAACTTAGGCTCAACCGATACTAACCGATAATTGTTGATGAAGGAATGTGGGATGCCTACCGGGGCATCCCCAAGCTTAGATGCTTGAGACTTCTTGAAATATTATCTTGGGATGCCTTGGGCATCCCCAAGCTTGAGCTATTGTGTCTCCTTAATTCCTTTTATATAACGGTTTCCCTAAATCTTAAAAACTTCATCCACATAAAACTCAACAAGAACTCGTGAGATAAGTTAGTATAAATCAATGCAATAACCTTATCATTCTCTACTGTAGCAAATCACTGAAATTATTATTCAACATTGCATACTAAATGCCTCTGCATATTTAATACTCCTATCCTCAAATAGAACCATTAAACAAGCAAACATATGCAGACAATGTAAACATAAGAGCAATCTGCCAAAACAGGACAGTCTGTAATGGATGAAGAAGTAACCATACTTATTTAACTCAAACAATTCTGAAAAATTTACCACACTGTATAAAATTTATCATATCTTATTGTGCAAAGAAATTCAACATTTTATCACATTCTGACTTTTCTCGGGAATTTTTGCAACAGCGACAAACTTTCTGTTTTGAAACAGCAACTCATATACTTGCAAAATAAGCATGGTAAAGGCTATCCTTGACATTTTTATTGAAATGAAAGATGCAAAACATTATTATAAATAGCAGCAAGAAAATACAAAGAAAAAATGACGCTCCAAGAAAAACACATATCATGTGATAAATAAAATTATAGCTCCAAGTGAGGTTACCGATAATGTCGGACACGAAAGAGGGGATGCCTTCCGGGGCATCCCCAAGCTTAGTTGCTTGGATCTTCCTTGAATATTATCTTGGGGGTGCATTGGGCATCCCCAAGCTTAGGGTATTGTCACTCCTTATTCTCCTCATCTCGATATCTCACTCAAAACTTGAAAACTTCAATCACACAAAACTTAACGGAACTTCGTGAGATGGGTTAGTATGATAAAGACAAATCATTCACTTTTGTACTGTCAAGATAAGATTCATAATTGTTCCCACATAATTCCTACTGTACTCTACAATTTCCACAATTTATATTAAGCAATATAAGCCATAGAAACTAGAAAACAAGCAAACTATGCATTGAAAACAGAATCTATCAAAAACAGAATAGTACGTAAAGATCTGAATTAAGGTCATACTTATGTAACTCCACAAATTCTGAAAATTTAGGAAAACGTAGGAAATTTGGGTACACATCAACTGTAAAAAAGTCAGAATGTTTCGACGCTCCAGTGAATTTAAACAATTATGTTACTGGGCGCAAAAGTTTCGGTTTTTGCACAGAATCAAGTCAACTATCATCCAGACTATCCCAAAGGCTTTACTTGGCACTTTATTGAAATGAAAGCTATAAAACATGATTACTACAGTAGCTTAATCATGTGAACACACAAAAACAGTAGGTAAAAGTGTTGGGTTGTCTCCCAACAAGCGCTTTTCTTTAATGTCTTTTTAGCTAGGCATGATGATTTTAATGATGCTCGCATAAAAGATAAGAATTGGAACATGAAGAGAGCATCATGAAGCATATGACTAGCACATTTAAGTTTAACCCACTTCCTATGCATAGGGATTTTGTGAGAAAACAATTTATGGGAGAAAGAATCAACTAGCATAGGAAGACAAAATAAGCAAAACTTCAAGATTTTCAACACATAGAGAGGAAACTTGATATTATTGCGATATGTAAAAGCATATGTTCCTCTCTCATAATAATTTTCAGTAGCATCATGAATGAATTCAACAATATAACTATCACATAAATCATTCTTTTCATGATCCACAAGCATAGAAATTTTCTTACTTCCACATAAGCAAATTTATTCTCATGAATAGTGGTGGGAGCAAACTCAACAAAATAAGTATCATGTGATTGGAAAGTAAAATCATGATGACAAGTTTCATGGTTATCATTATTCAATATAGCATACATGTCATCACCATAATCATCATAGATAGTGTAACACCCCCAGTTGTTAGCCACAGTAATCCCCTTTTGATAATGCCATGTCATCATGATCAACAGTGCTTAATCATCATTAGTGCCATATCTCATTTCAAATTCAAATTCAAATTCAAATGGAAATTCCAACTTAAAGTGAAAATAAAAGTTATTCTAATCGAGGAACTAAAATGTTTAACATGTTGCAAATATTCCCAAAGCATTTATAAAAATAACAGCAACATTAATTAAAATATTTAAATGACTCTAATAGCAAGAAACAGTAGCAAAACAGAAGTATTTAATCCATTTATATTTAAATAAAATCCAAATGAAATTATCTGGACTTCAATCCTTTTTATAACAGTGGGTAATATTGCACTGAAATTTTTTGGCTAGTTCACATATTTTTACAAATTGCATTGGAGCTAAAACAAAATAGAAAACGGAAGAATTAAAAGGAACAGAGTAAAGAAAAGAGGAAGAGATTAAAGTAACACTGTGCACTTACCGGCCTGCCCAACACAGTGCCGGCCCAGCCCAACACCTCCCGTCCCCTTCCCCTGTTCACCCGTGCGCGCCGCTGTCGCCTCTGCAGAGCTCGCCGCGCCGGACCCTCTTCTCCACCGCAACAGCGCGTCGCTGCGCCCGTCCCTGGTCGGTTAAGGCCCCCCTCGACCCTCTGGACACCCCAGCCACCCCTCCTTGCTCTCCATAGCCTTGCCCCCTTCCTCCCCGATCGTCGCCTGAGCGCGCCCGTCGCCACCGTCGCCATCCACCGTGGCAACCGAGCTCCCCTCGGACAACCACCGGGTCACCGAGATCCACCGCATCGCCTACGACCCCCTCACCGAGCCACGCGATCGGACAAGCCCCACGGCGGCGTCTTCGACCTCGTCTTCAAGATTCGGCCGCCGAGATCACCGGCGACCGTACGCCGTCGTCTGTGCCACCCCGAGCTCGCTGACCACCCCTACGCCTCCCCCCATGAGCTCCCCTTCCTCCTCGATCTCTCTCCCCTCTCTCCCACGACCCGTAGGCTAGATCCCGTGCGCGCCCAACTCCGGCCGCCGTCCGTGTTCGATGCCGCCGTTGTTTAGGGCCACCCCAGGCCGCGTCGCTAGGCTAGGTGGATGCGGCTCCTTCGCCCTGTTCGAACGGTGTGCTCTGCCACCCGTTTGGTCGCCGAAACGGTGAGTTCCACTACCGCCGCCGCGGCTGTAGTCGCCGGTGATTAGCCACCGGTTAGCCCCGTCGTTAGCCACTAATGACCATAATTAGTCTAACCCCTAGCCCTATGACAAGTGGGACCCATAGCTTAATTAATCCAGTCAGTTAAAATTATAAAACTATTAGTTTTAGTCTGAGTCACTGACATGCGGGCCCCATCGGACCCGCTGACCAGTCAACCCAGCTGACTGGGCAGGCCCAGTCACTGGCAGGTGGGTCCAGTGGGCCCCTTTGACCAGTCAACATGGACAAAGCTGACTGCTGAGTGAGCTTTGACCGGCCCCACTGTCAGTCACAAAGCACACTGCTGTGTACGTTTCAGTGGGTGCACTTAGCGTTTTACCCCATTTATTTTCGAGTTAATATTAAATCTGTAAATTCCAGAAATTAACAAAAACTTTAGAAAATCATATCTTTTAATCCGTAACTCCGATGAAAATAATTTATATATGAAAAATGACCAGAAAAATGAGACGAATCCGAATACGCTACCCACATACCTGTTAGATGCCTCTAACTATCTGAACATGCAAATTTTTGCCTATTTTTGATAAATGAATAGTGCTTGGCCTTTATAAAATAAATCCAAACAAATTCCTAAAATAACTAAATGACTTAGACATGTCTTCAGGCAACCCTGCACTGCACGTTAGCATAGCCTGCTTCGTGTTGCTTATGTTTGTCGTGTATTTATTTGTTTCCTCCCCCTCTTCTCTCTCGTTAGACCCCAACACCGACGTCGTCCCCGAGACCGACGCAGCTCAGGTGCCCGACGACACCGTTGACAACCTTGCCTGTGCCAGAGCAACCAGGCAAGCACGCCCTCGTTGAGCATACCGATATCGCTTATTCTTTCTCTCTCATGCTTGCATTAGAATCACTGCTACTACTGCTTTACCTATTCTGATGCATAGCCTGTTTATTGTAACCTGCTGTTGAAACCTTACCTGCTTATCCTAAACTGTATAATATAGGCTGGGTAGAGACCTATCAGTGACCCCACTTGTCCCGACTGCCCCGATGGATTATCAGAAGACCCGATCAACGGGATTGAAGACCAGACCCCGGCACCGCACATCACCCCCTTAGTTGTAACGACACTGCAGCATTACTATCGAGTGTCGAGGGTGATACCTCGTGTAGCACTTCTGATGTTAACTCTGTAGAGTAGCTATTCGGTCGTGGTCATCGAGGGTGATTCCTCCTTCCCCACTTCCGATAACGACGTCGTCGTACAACATCTCAAGTGTGAACCCATCGAGGGTGATTCCTCCGAGTTCACCTTGACAGATACATCGAGTAGGAATCCAACGAGGGTGATACCTCGGATTCCCTGATGTTATGGACACACGGATACTTGGACTGTACTATTGTTACTTGGAAAGGTGGGTCGACCCTGAGGGGTACCCGCGTGTGATGTGAAGACGGGTTGACCTGGATGGTGCCCGAGTGAGAATACGAGGCATGGCCGGGCATTCTTGGCCCTTGCCGCAAGTCCTCGAGACGGGGCGACGGGGTCACATCGATCGTGAGTCTCTACTCGTTACCGCATCCCCAAGGTACTAACGATTTGGATATTTGATTCGAGTGGGCCTCTGGCCCGATAGCACTAACCATCACGCGAGAATAAATATGGGTACTCTGCATCGTGGCATCAGCCGAAAGTTCTGGCAGACGTCCAGTTCAGCATTGTGGCACGGTCGGATCGTGCTGACCATCCGAAGCGGTGCTGGTATCCACCCTGCACTCAACGGCCCGGAGTGCACAGGGCGATGGCCCAAGACCCCTGAGTGCTTAGGATGTAGACCGGCGGGGACCACTCTGCTGAGCTTTAGGTAGGGTTGCGGTGTGTCATTTGGCCGAGGCCGGGCATGACCCAGAAAAGTGTGTCCGGCCGGAGTTAAGCGAACGTGGTGGGTAAGTTGGTGCACCCCTGCAGGGAAGAACTAATCTATGCATAGCCGGATCCTCGGTAACGGACACTCGGAGTTGTATCCTGATTGATACAATTAGAATTGGATATTATGGCTCTGGGATTGCTTCTCGCAGGGAGTCGAGAAGGGATCTCAGGACGAGGTTGATGACTGTATGGCTCTGGGATTGCTTTCTCACAGGGAGTCGAGAAAGGATCTCTGGGTGAGGTTGAGACTTATCGATACTACTACTTTATATTATACTAATCTACACTCTTCTAATGCTGCAAGACCCCTGAAGATGCTAGTCTTCGATAGGACTAGGCCTTCTCTCTATTCTGGCATTTCTGCAGTCCACTCCACATATACAGCCTTCCTTTGATAATGTTGCATATGTAGTGTAGATCCTTGCTTGCTGAGTACTTCGGATGAGTACTCACGATTGCTTTGCTTTCTTTTTTCCCCATTCCCTTTTGATGCAACCAGATGACAAAGCCCCTGAGACAGCTGCCCCCGCCGACGATCGCTACTACTACCCCGAGGGTGGATATTACTACGAGCTTGCCGTCGACCAGGAGTAGGATCAGAGGGTCCCAGGCAGGAGGCCTGCGCCTTTCGATCGTAGTGTTTTTCTTTTGCCCCGCCTTTCTAAGGGCTTATCTGTTTCTGTTTCATGTTTGTACTCACATATCTGACGCTTCCGCTGACGCTTGTACGCAAGCTTATGTATTCGATCCCTCGAGGCCCCTGGCTTGTAATATAAAGCTTGTATGACTTTATTTATGTTTTAGAATTGTGTTGTGATATCTTCCCGTGAGTCCTTAGGCTTGATCGTGTGCATTTGCATGTATGATTAGTGCACGATTGGGCCGGGGGCGTCACAAGTTGGTATCAAAGCCGACTGCCTGTAGGAACCCCCTTTCCAACTCCTTGGCCGAAGTTGAGTCTAGTGGTCCAAAACTGTTTTACTAACTTGGCTGTGTGGCTTACGGGCCCACGTCGCCAATTGGGTGGTATTAGGATCTTTTATTCCTCGTCTATACTCTGGGACTCTGATATCTCTTCTATTTGGGTTAAATGATTTTGTTAACTCTGCCATTAGGATCTCGTAACCACTTCCTCCCGAAGAGCCCCTCACTCCAGATGATTGCTTGGTGCACCAGAAGATTCTGAAGATACTCTCCGATGTTTTCCCGAGACCCTTGTGCCCTTCGCCGTTGCGATCCCTACCATCGATTAATCCTTATGGGTAACGACCTACAATTGTCGTTCATACCTTCATCCCCAGTTGCTCTTGTTATTACAAGATGCCCTGAAATACTATTCGATCTTACGGAAATACTCAGTAGCCTATTGCTCTTGTTCCTCCTTATCTGCTTGCATTATGGTTACTTCCATATTGTCTAGCAATACTCATTAGCATCCTTTGTCATCGTAATTCTGAGCATTTGATTCGATATGTTTGTGAATGCTCGCAATCATCAGTCGTAATTAAATTTCTTCCGGCTCAGACGTCATTTTTAACATGAGCTGGATCTCGATCGATCAAATAGCCATCGCTTGTACCCTTAAGCCTACTCTACTTACCCATCCTTAATCAGAGCGTTTGTTTCTGATCCCTTGATTTGGAAATCACAAATCCTTTGCAATTGAGCTTTGAATTAGTCAGTTGATTCTATAATCCAGTGCCTTTGCTTTGTTTCGTCCTCTGATTGTGTGCCGATGCTCACATCAACCCCGATATGGACGGTCAGATCCTTTGCTAAATTATTATTCGACAGTGTCCTTTGTATGCAAAAAACCTCAAGTTCTTCTCTGATACATAATGCCATTGGTAAATCCTATTCTCTGATTCGTCCAACCCTGCTCTGCTTTCGAGCTGGTGATAATTACTCTCGAAGCTTGTGGTATATGTTTCTAAGATGCCCCGATGGGTTGAACCTATGCCTTCCTTAATCTGTGTGAACCCGAAAGTTTTCCAGGGTTCATACTCCTCTAGTAAATCACCATGTAGGCCTTCGCACTCAAATCATTTTTTTATATAGAGCAGCGTATGAAAGCCTATGCATTGCAGAAGTGGGAGTCGACCTTGAACTTTGTGTTCATGCCCATGGACACGATGTATATCTAGTCATTAAAGCTTCTCTTAAATTAATTATTCCCTTGGAATAAGTTAATCTTATATCTGGGATCTGGCCTTTTGCAATCGTGGTTCCGACCATGTCCTCCTTTTAATTACCATTTCTCATGCAAGTTAAACCCTTGACTTCTGTAGAGCAATACCCCATTCCAACCTCTGTTTTGATCTGTCGTCGAGCATTACCCCCTGGTATCTCGAGATTATCACGGAGCTACATAACTCCTTATGAGTTCTTCATCTACTATTATTTCTCACCGATTCCAATTTTTCCCCGGGTTCTGAGTTGTTATACACTCAAGGACATCGATAACGGAATCGAGCCCGCATTGCGATTCGACAAGTATTCGAAATCTTCATTGCTTACAAGTTTAAATACTCCATAATGTTAACCCTAGCCTGAACGGCTACATCATTATCGTGCTATTATTAACAGTGCTACCTGGTCCTTCTTCCCAGAGCACAAATTTCGACGGTGAGCTAATCTTACGTCGAATTTCCCCGTCATATCATTTCTCCTTGAACAACAAACTTGATTTCGAGTTTGTGTCGTACCCATGGCTCCAATAACCTTTCGCTTCATCATTTCTTTGACTTGATGTCATCGCCGATCGATTACATCTTCATGGAATCTCTCGACAAATGTGTCATGATCATCATCAGCATTCTAAGATCTTCCAGGATATCAATTGAACTCATGATAAGAAGTACCATCCTTGCCCTCGATGATTTGTGATAATCATCGGCCACTTTATTGCCTCCCCCCCCCTAACACAAACTTGTTCGTGTTTTGTGTTATACCTTGAGTTCCTTGCTATCCAGCATTTGTTCTTCTTTACTTTGGAAAAATTACCACCTTTTATGTCAAGCATGTTGTGGGAATTTCACCACCTATTGAGAATTCTTGATACAAGTGTTACTTCTCACCATCACCATTCCTTCTTGGTCCCCGTGTTGTTTATAACCGGAATGTCGACAAATGAACTATGGTGTGTGAATCCGAAACTTCTAGCAACCCTATTGCCTCCTGATGGATCCTTTGTGTATCCAAAGTCTGACCTTTACTGGAAGACCATGTCAATGTTATCTCGAAGCATGACTGTGGTACTCCGATCTTCAATAAGAACATTTGAAGCACAATGCAAAAATTTCTTTTACAATTATCCAAACACCATTGTATGGGTAATGTCATCGAATTTCTCTCCCCTTACCTAAAGCATTTTCTACTTTCTATCCTGCCATGGATATCATGCTCTGCTTGTCCTTGCGAAGGATATACCCCTGGAATATGTGTTTAGACACATTTTCCTTTCCATTGTTCTGTTTAATCTGATGATCACATTTTCCTTTCCATTGTTTTGTTTAACCTTTCTTGTGATCTATATGATCTAAGCAATAATAATTCACTGCTTATGTAAACACCTCGGTGTACAACTCTGTCAGTGAGACCCTGTTTCTACTGTTGATGACATTTCGGTAACAGCCGATGGACGAGAACTTTGCCTATCGGTCCGCCTCGTTCAACGAGCAGGAAAATGGTTCTCTTCGTCCCTTGCCCTTGGTACTGATGTTGTCGTCGACATAACTGACAGACTATCTGCTGACATGCCTTGCTATCGTGACCGTGCAATATGTCAGCCTCCTTCCTACTTTTAGCCCTCATGGTGGGCCCATAACCCACAGCTCCCCAGGATCGAAACCTGACTCTCCTGTACATCCCTGTTTTCCAAAATGGTTTCTCGCGCTTGGCTTCGTAAGTATATCACGAGCCACCCACCTAGTGATCTATTCTGGTATCATACGCAATGCTTATTCCCCTTTGCCCTGAACCCCTTTTACCCTCTGTTTCATGCAACGAACGATTGCCTATCTGGTTGAAGCTTCTTATTGCACCTCCGTACCTTGCTCTCGATGACTTCTTAAATTTTCACTTGAGAGATGCCCCTATGCGACGTCACTGAGATAGCCCCCAGGTACCTATCTTGTGTTGAGCTCCGTCCTTCCCGAGTCTTTCCCCCTTACTCCACCCCTTAATTCTCGGGACGAGAATTCTTATTAGTGGAGGAGATTTGTAACACCCCCAGTGGTTAGCCACAGTAATCCCCTTTTGATAATGCCATGTCATCATGATTAACAGTGCTTAATCATCATTAGTGCCATATCTCATTTCAAATTCAAATTCAAATGGAAATTCCAACTTAAAGTGAAAATAAAAGTTATTCTAATCGAGGAACTATAATGTTCAACATGTTGCAAATATTCCCAAAGCATTTATAAAAATAACAGCAACATTAATTAAAGTATTTAAATGACTCTAATAGCAAGAAATAGTAGCAAAACAGAAGTATTTAATCCATTTATATTTAAATAAAATCCAAATGAAATTATCTAGACTTCAATCCTTTTTATAACAGTGGGTAATATTGCACTAAAATTTTGCGGCTAGTTCACATATTTTAACAAATTGCATTGGAGCTAAAACAAAATAGAAAACAGAAGAATTAAAAGGAACACAGTAAAGAAAAGAGGAAGAGATTAAAGTGACACTGTGCACTTACCGGCCTGCCCAACACAGTGCCGGCCCAGCCCAACACCTCCCGTCCCCTTCCCCTGTTCACCCGCGCGCGCCGCTGTCGCCTCTGCAGTGCTCGCCGCGCCGGCCCCCCTTCTCCCGCATGACAGCGCGTCGCTGCGCCTGTCCCTGGTCGGTTAAGGCCTCCCTCGGCCCTCTGGACACCCCAGCCACCCCTCCTTGCTCTCCATCGCCTTGCCCCCTTCCTCCCCGATCGTCGCCCGAGCGCGCCTGTCGCCACCGTCGCCATCCACCATGGCAACCGAGCTCCCCTCGGACAACCACCGGGTCACCGAGATACACCGCATCACCTACGACCCCCTCACCGAGCAACGCGATCGGACAAGCCCCACGGTGGCGTCTTCGACCTCGTCTTCAAGATTTCGCCGCCGAGATTGCCGGCGACCGTACGCCGTCGTCCGTGCCACCCCGAGCTCGCTGACCACCCCTACGCCTCCCCCCATGAGCTCCCCTTCCTCCTCGATCTCTCTTCCCTCTCTCCCGCGACCCGTAGGCTAGATCCCGTGCGCGCCCAACTCCGGCCGCCGTCCGTGTTCGATGCCGCTGTCGTTTAGGGCCACCCCGGGCCGCGTCGCTAGGCTAGGTGGATGCGGCTCCTTCGCCCCGTTCGAACGGTGTGCTCCGCCACCCGTTTGGTCGCCGGAACGGCGAGTTCCACTACCGCCGCCGCGCGCTGTAGTCGCCGGTGATTAGCCGCCGGTTAGCCCCGTCGTTAGCCACTAATGACCATAATTAGTCTAACCCTAGCCCTATGACAAGTGGGACCCATAGCTTAATTAATCCAGTCAGTTAAAATTATAAAACTATTAGTTTTAGTCTGAGTCACTGACATGCGGGCCCCACCGGACCCGCTGACCAGTCAACCCAGCTGACTGGGCAGGCCCAGTCACTGGCAGGTGGGTCCAGTGGGCCCCTTTGACCAGTCAACATGGACAAAGGTGACTGCTGAGTTAGCTTTGACCGGCCCCACTGTCAGTCACACAGCACACTGCTGTGTATGTTTCAGTGGGTGCACTCAGCGTTTTACCCTCTTTATTTTCGAGTTAATATTAAATCTATAAATTCCAGAAATTAACAAAAACTTTAGAAAATCATATCTTTTAATCCATAACTCCGATGAAAATAATTTATATATGAAAAATGACCAGAAAAATGAGACGAATCCGAATACTCTACCCACATACCTGTTAGATGCCTCTAACTATCTGAACATGCAACTTTTTGCCTGTTTTCGGTAAATGAATAATGCCTGGCCTTTATAAAATAAATCCAAACAAATTCCTAAAATAACTAAATGACTTAGACATGTCTTCAGGCAACCCTGCACTGCACGTTAGCATAGCCTGCTCCGTGTTGCTTATGTTTGTCGTGTATTTACTTGTTTCCTCCCCCTCTTCTCTCTTGTTAGACTCCGACACCGACGTCGTTCCCGAGACCGACGCAGCTCAGGAGCCTGACGACACCGTTGACAACCTTGCCTGTGCCAGAGCAACCAGGCAAGCACCCCCCTTGAGCATACCGATATCGCCTATTCTTTCTCTCTCATGCTTGCATTAGAATCGCTGCTACTACTGCTTTACCTATTCTGATGCATATCCTGTTTATTGTAACCTGCTGTTGAAACCTTACCTGCTTATCCTAAACTATATAGTATAGGCTGGGTAGAGACCTATCAGTGACCCCACTTGTCCCGACTGCCCCGCTGGATTATCAGAAGACCCGATCAACGGGATTGAAGACCAGACCCCGGCATCGCACATCACCCCCTTAGTTGTAACGACACTGCAGCGTTACTATCGAGTGTCGAGGGTGATACCTCGTGTAGCACTTCTGATGTTAACTCTGTAGAGTAGCTATTCGGTCGTGGTCATCAAGGGTGATTCCTCCTTCCCCACTTCCGATAACGACGCCGTCGTACAACATCTCAAGTGTGAACCCATCGAGGGTGATTCCTCCGAGTTCACCTTGACGGATACATCGAGTAGGAATCCAACGAGGGTGATACCTCGGATTCCCTGATGTTATGGACACACGGATACTTGAACTGTACTATTGTTACTTGGAAAGGCGGGTCGACCCTGAGGGGTACCCGCGTGTGATGTGAAGACGGGTTGACCTGGATGGTGCCCGAGTGAGAATACGAGGCGTGGCCGGGCATTCTTGGCCCTTGCCGCAAGTCCTCGAGACGGGGCGACGGGGTCACATCGATCGTGAGTCTCTGCTCGTTACTGCACCCCCAAGGTACTAACGATTTGGATATTTGATTCGAGTGGGCCTCTGGCCCGATAGCACTAACCATCACGCGGGAATAAACATGGGTACTCTACATCGTGGCATCAGCCGAAAGTTCTGACAGACGTCCAGTTCAGCATTGTGGCACGGTCGGATCGTGCTAACCATCCGAGGCGGTGCTGGTATCCACCCTGCACACAACGACCCGGAGTGCACAGGGCGATGGCCCAAGACCCCTGAGTGCTTAGGATGTAGACCGGCGGGGACCTCTCTGCTGAGCTTTAGGTAGGGTTGCGGTGTGTCGTTTGGCCGAGGCCGGGCATGACCCGGAAAAGTGTGTCCGGCCGGAGTTAAGTGAGCGTGGTGGGTAAGTTGGTGCACCCCTGCAGGGAAGAACTAATCTATGCATAGCCGGATCCTCGGTAAAGGACACTCGGAGTTGTATCCTGATTGATACAATTAGAATTGGATACTATGGCTCTGGGATTGCTTCTCACAGGGAGTCGAGAAGGGATCTCAGGATGAGGTTGATGACTGTATGGCTCTGGGATTGCTTTCTCACAGGGAGTCGAGAAAGGATCTCTGGGTGAGGTTGAGACTTTGATACTACTACCTTATATTATACTAATCTACACTCTTCTAATGCTGCAAGACCTCTGAAGATGCTAGTCTTCGATAGGACTAGGCCTTCTCTCTATTCTGGCATTTCTGCAGTCTAGTCCACATATACAGCCTTCCTTTGATAATGTTGCATATGTAGTGTAGATCCTTGCTTGCTGAGTACTTCGGATGAGTACTCACGGTTGCTTTGCTTTCTTTTTTCCCCATTCCCTTTTGATGCAACCAGATGACGGAGCCCCTGAGACAGCTGCCCCCGCCGACGATCGCTACTACTACCCCGAGGGTGGATATTACTACGAGCTTGCCGTCGACCAGGAGTAGGATCGGAGGGTACCAGGCAGGAGGCCTGCGCCTTTCGATCGTAGTGTTTTTCTTTTGCCCCACCTTTCTAAGGGCTTGTCTGTTTCTGTTTCATGTCTGTACTCAGATATCTGACGCTTCCGCTGATGCTTGTACACAAGCTTATGTATTCGAGCCCTCGAGGCCCCTGGCTTGTAATATAAAGCTTGTATGACTTTATTTATGTTTTAGAGTTGTGTTGTGATATCTTCCTGTGAGTCCTTAGGCTTGATCGTGTGCATTTGCGTGTATGATTAGTGCACGATTGAGCCGGGGGCGTCACAGATAGCAACTTTGTTATCATAGTCAACTGAAACCTCTTCCAAAATAGTGGATTCATCACTAAATAAAGTCATGACCTCTCCAAATCCACTTCCATAATTATTACAATAAGGTTCAACACCCTCCAAAATAGTGGGATCAATTATACCTAGAGTTGACACTCTTCCAAACCCACTTTCATCAATATAATCATCATAAATAGGAGGCATGCTATCATCATAATAAATTTTCTCATCAAAACTTGGGGGAATAAAAATATCAACTTCATCAAATATAGCATCCCCAAACTTATGGCTTTGCATATCATTAGCATCATGGATATTCAAATAATTCATACCAAAAACATTGCAATCATGCTCATTATTCAAAGATTTTATGCCAAGCATTTTATTGAATTCTTCTTCTATCAATTGAGCACAATTTTCCTTTCCATCATTTTCAAGAAAGACATGATAAAGACGAATAATATGAGGCCACCTCAATTCCATTTTTTGTAGTTTTTTTCATAAACCAAACTAGTGATAAAACAAGAAACAAAAAGATTCAATTGCAAGATCTAAAGATATACCTTCAAGCACTCACCTCCCCAGCAACGGCGCCAGAAAAGAGCTTGATGTCTACTACACAACTTATTCTTGTAGACTCGTGTTGGGCCTCCAAGCGCAGAGTTTTGTAGGACAGTACCAAATTTCCCTCAAGTGGATGAACTAAGGTTTATCAATCTGTGGGAGGCGTAGGATGAAGATGGTCTCTCTCAAACAACCCTACAACCAAATAATAAAAAGTCTCTTGTGTCCCCAACACACCAAATACAATGGTAATTTGTATAGGTGCACTAGTTCGGTGAAGAGCTGGTAATAAAAGTGTAGTAATGATAATAGATATTGATTTTTGTGATAGGAACAATAAAAAACAGCAAGGTAACAAGTAACAAAAGTGAGCACAAACGGTATTTCAATGCTTGAAAATGAGGCCTAGGGTCCGTACTTTCGCTAGTGCAATCTCTCAACAATGCTAATATAATTGGATCATATAACCATCCCTCAACGTGCGATGAAGAATCACTCCAAAGTTCTTATCTAGCGGAGAACATAAGAAGAAATTGTTTGTAGGGTATGAAACCACCTCAAAGCTATTATTTCCGATCAATCTATCCTAGAGTTCGTACTAAAATAACACCAAGCTATTCTTTCCGATCGATCTAACCAAGAGTTCGTACTAAAATAACACCATATAATACACATCAACCAACTCTAATGTCACCTAGATACTCCAATGTCACCGCGAGTATCCATGATTGATTATGCGATATGCATCAAATAATTTCATATTCATAATACTCAATCCAACACAAAGAACCTCAAAGAGTGCCCCAAGATTTCTACCGCAGAAAAAAAGACAAGAACGTGTATCAACCCCTATGCATAGATTACCCCAATGTCACCTCGGGAATCCGCGAGTTGAGTGCCAAAACATATATCAACTGAATCAATATGATACCCCATTGTCACCACGGGTATTCATATCAAGACATACATAAAAGTGTTCTCAAATCCATAAAAGTATTCAATCCGATAAAACAAAATCTCAAAGGGAAAACTCAATTCATCACCAGATAGAGAGGGGAAAACACCATATGATCCGACTATATTAACAAAGCCCGCGATACATCAAGATCATGACAGCTCAGGAACACGAGAGAGAGAGAGATTTTAAACACATAGCTACTAGTGCAAACCCTCAGCCCCGAGGGTGGACTACTCCCTCCTCATCATGATGGCCGACGGGATGATGAAGGTGGCCACCGGTGATGATTTCCCCCTCCGGCAGGGTGCCGGAACGGGGTCTAGATTGGTTTTTCGTGGCTATAGAGCCACAACCCACCAGGGCGTGCCTGGGCCCCCAGGCGCTCCCACGTGGATTGTGCCCCCCTCGGGGCACCCCTCTGGTACTTCTTTGGCCCAAGTTGTGTCTTCTGGTCCATAAAATATTTCCAAAAAGTTTCGCTGCGTTTGGACTCCGTTTGGTATTGATTTTCTGCGATGTAAAAAACAAGCAAAAAACAGCAACTGGCACTGGGCACTATGTCAATAGGTTAGTACCAAAAAATGATATAAAGTTGCTATAAAATGATTGTAAAACATCCAAGAATGATAATATAACAGCATGAATACTTCATAAATTATAGATACGTTGCAAACGTATCAGCCCACTTCATCGGGGCAGCATTTTTCAAGATTTTGAAAAAAGGCAAGGCGCGCTCAGCATACCTGGAGATGAACCTACTCAATGCAGCAATGCATCCAGCCAAATGCCTTATGTCCTTGATAGTCTTGGGCACTTGTATCTGCTCAATTGCTTTGATCTTGTCAGGATTGGCCTCTATTCCCCATTGGGACGTAAATAAACCAAGGAGCTTGCCAGATGGGACACCAAACACACATTTCTCAGGGTTTAGTTTCAAATTGATCTTGCGCAAGTTTGCAAAGGTCTCTTCCAAGTCTTGAATGAGTGTTGATCTATCCCTGGTCTTGACCACAATATCATCCATATAAGCTTCCACATTCATGTGCAGCTCGGGTTCGAAACTAATCTGTACTGCTCTCGCAAAAGTGTACCCGGCGCTCTTTAGCCCGAAAGGCATACACACAAAGTAATACGTGCCACATGGAGTTATGAACGTGGTTTTCTCTTCATCTTCCTTGGCCATGAATATTTGATGGTACCTAGAGTACGCATCCAAGAAGGAAAGCAAATCACACCCGGAGATGGAATCAACAATTTGATCAATGTGTGGTAGGGGGAAAGGGTCTTTTGGACATGCTTTGTTCAAGTCAGTGAAATCAATGCAGAGCCTCCATTTCCAGTTTGCCTTGCGCACTACCACTGGGTTTGCTAACCAAGTTGGATGCAGTACTCCTCTGACCAAACTAGTTGCTTCAAGTTTCTTGATCTCCTCGGCAATAAACTGCTGCCGCTCTAAAGCTTGCTTTCTAACCTTCTGCTTGATGGGCCGAGCGTGAGGGCAGACAACAAGGTGGTGCTCGATTACCTCCCTGGGAACAGCGGGGATGTCAGACGGTTGCCAAGCAAACACATCGACATTCGCCCATAGGAAGGCAACGAGCGCGCTTTCCTATTTGTCATCAAGGGTGGCGCTGATGGTGAATATACCGTCAGTGCGATCCTCCCTTGCCGGGACCCTTTTCACTGCAGGTGAAGCAACTTTGGGTCTTTTGCTATTGGAACTCTTCGGCAGGTCGTCAATAGGCGCAGCACACTCCGGAGAGGCGCGCTTCCCGGAGTCCTTGCCGGCATCCCTGCTAGCCTTTTTCCCTTTCTTCGATTCCTTGGCGGGAGCTGGAGCTTCTGTGGCCTCAGCTGCTACCGCGTCCCAATACATCTGTTCCACACATATGATTGCATCTTTCTTATCTGACGGAATGGAAATGATACCAATCGGTCCCTGGCATCTTCAAGGTGTTGTAGGCATAATGGGATGCTGCCATGAATTTTGCCAGAGTTGGACGACCAAGAATTCCATTGTAAGGCAAAGGAAGTTCAACAACATCAAACACGACCCTCTTGGTCCGATAATTCAGTTCCCTGCCAAATGTCACTGGCAGTGTAATCTTCCCCTTGGGCCGGCTCCTACCGGGTTTGATTCCTTGGAATGTACCCGTAGCCTTGAGCTCCTCATCAGGGATCTGTAGCTTGCCAACCACTCTAGGGGAGATTAAGTTCAGCCCAGCCCCACCGTCAACTAGCATCTTTGTTACTTTGAGGTTGCGGATTGTCAGGGAAACCAATAACGGCAAGCACCCAACCGCAGTTGTGCGGTCAGGGTGATCCTCCTCGGCAAAGATGATAGGCATGCGGGACCATTTAAGTGGCCTTTGGGAGTCTGCAGTTGGCTCCACGGCGTTGACCTCACGTGCCCACTGCTTGAGTCGATGATGAGAGGAGTGCAAAGATGAACCCCCATCAACACACATGGCTTTGGTTGCCTTCTGGAATTCTTGCTCGCTGGTTTCTTCCTCATCCTCTTCATCACTCCCGTCGTCTCCTTCTTTCTTTTCACGGCCTCTAGCAGGTTTTTCCTTTTGCTGCAAGGTCTTGCCGTAGCGGCCTCCTCTACCACCATGGCCTTTCCCGCCAGCACCCTCTTGGCCTCTCTCTCTATCATGCTTCTTGTATTCAGCTTTTTGTTTCTTGACAAGCTGCTCAACTTGGTGGCACTCTTGGAGATCATGACCTTTGGTGCGGTGGATTTTACAGTATGGTCCGTCGGACTTCCCGGCTTTCTCTGCTGCCGCGGCCTCCCGGCAATCAGCGCATGTGGCAGCTCCCTTGCCGGGAGCCTCAGTTTTGGCCTTCTTGCCAGCACTAAGATCGCCAGAACTCTCAACGGCCAATACCGTCTTCTCTTTGCGTTTCCTATTGCACCTCTGGCTTCTCCTCTTCGGGTTGGTGTCCTCGTCATCATCATCTGAATCAATCTCGATGCCAGCCTCCTCTCTGGGGAGTCACCTTCCTTATTCAGCCCGAGCACACTTATCCGCCAAGGTATACAACTCATTGACGGTCTTGGGCATCCGGACATTCATTTTGGCTCGCATCCTCCTATTGCGCACGTTCGAATGGAACACGGCAATCATGGCTGCTGGGTGTATCTCTGGAATGTTACGGTGTACTCGACTAAACCTCTGTATATATTTACACAAATCCTCCCATTCCTTCTGCGAAGGACTTGCAAGTCACTGGGCTGTCCAGGCTCTTGGTGGCCACCTATGAAGGCACCAACAACTCGTTGCACAAGTCAGCCCATGATGAGATGGAGTTTTCCAGCAGGTGCATTAGCCATGATCTCACATTTGGCTTGAGCGCCAAAGGGAAATAGATGGCGAGCACCTTCTCATCCCTGCCCCCGGCAGCTTGAACGGCAATCATGTAGATGCCCAAAAACTCTGTCGGGTTTAATTTTTTGTCGTATTTCACTGGCATTTCAGGCTTGAAGGCTCGGGCAGATGGCCAGCGGACCTGCCGCAGCTCACGAGTGAAGGCAGGGCACCCAACCTCATAAGGTAGGTACCCGCCATAGTGGGCGCGGGTTTGTCAACGTCTTGGCCATTACGTCTATTGGATTGAAGGTGTGCCTCCTGGCATCGCTATATGGTGACGCACGTGTCTTCCTTCCGCCGGTCCTCCAGAACCCGCCGCTGGTCCCGGTGGGTTTGCAGTCTGGACGAAGCCATCGACGTCTCATTGGGCTCATCGACACGTTGAGTTTGCTGAGGCTGCCACTGGGCCTGCTTTCGCGGAGGGGATTGCACTATTGGTGTAGCCCCCTCGACACGACCATCAGCCCGGGCCGCCGTCGTCGTTTGCGGGCATTGCGATGGCTCCGCATGCTGTGATTTACCGGCTTCAGCAAAGCCAATCAAGCTCTGAATGGTGGCCCTCCACTCATCCATCGTGTCCGCCGCCAACGGAAAATTCAACAGGAGTTGGGCCCGCACCATTGCTTCTGTGGCTGTGCTTGGCATGGCTAACGAGGTAGACCGCGTCGTCACTCGACTCCTGGCAGAACCAGCAGGAGCGTCGCCGCATTCTTGCCATCGTGAATCGATCGCCAAGGCGGTCTGGCAATGAGCAGGCCGTGCCTTTTGGTTGGCGGTCCCATTCGGCACTCCGTCTTGCCCGTCTTGCTTTGGGCAAGGTGTGCGCCTTGTAGCCGCACCCATGATGAGCGCAGCAGGAGGATCGCGGCTTGCGCCGGAGCGGGCGCCCCTGTTGCGACTGCGTCCGCTAGTACGGCGGGGAGGTAGAGACTGGGCGTTCCCTCCACCCGCGGCTTCTGGGCCAAGCTCTTCAGGACGCTGCTGTTGTTGCCCAACCTCGATGTTTCCTGCTCCGACTTCGGCCACGGGGGACACAACAACGGCGCCACCTGTGCAGGTCGCGTCGCCCACAGCACCCGCCTCATCCAACGCCGCCGTGGCGCCTATGTTGTCTGCGGCTACGTGCGAGGGGGCCTTCGAAGTGGAGGGGTGTGTAGTTGCACCAGGTTTATTCTTGGGCGCCATGCACGGAGAAGATGAGGACGAAGAAGATGATGATGAAGATCAACGCGCTGTTCACAACTTCGGGTTCGCGCAAGCGATTCCCCCTACCTGGCGCGCCAAAGATGTCGTGGGTGGACACGATCACCTATGGGGCCAAGGGCCCCTTGTGGTTCGGTAGGGGGGAGATCACGTTGCACAAAGAGCGGAGGCCATGAGGCAGCACGACGATGAGACTCTAGTGGTTTTTACCCAGGTTCGGGCTGCTGGGAAGTGTAAAACCCTACTCCTGCTTTGGTGGATTGGATGGGGGAACACGACGACGCGCAGCGTTCAAACCCGGCAAGGTGGCCTTGGGAAGAGCCGCTAGATGAGTACAAGTGTGTGAGGGTCCGAATCCCTCTCTAGGTTGCCTTGGACCTCCTTTTATAGCTCAAGGGGTAGCCATAGTGGCAAAAGAGACATTATCTTGTGATTAGATAGCCAACAGTGCTATCATACCTAACTCTAGCATTTAGGACAAAATGCCATAAATGCTACCTTAGGTGGCGTGCGAGGGTGCATCCCCGGCAAGCTTATATCATCGCTTAGCCAACTTCTACTTATCATCTTGACACGCCTCTTGACGAGTGTCAAATGGGTGAGATCTATCTTCCAGCAAACTGCCATGTGCTTAGTGAGTGCCACTTAATCACCTGGGGGGCTTGACACCGCATCGATAAGTGACTGGCGAAGTGGTGCGGTGGAGCGGTGGTAACTGGCATGTGCCTGCCGGGGACAGGGCTTAACGGGCCTTCTTGGAGGGGTGCGCGCTTCGGTCTCCGGCTGTCCTGGAGACGCGGCTGGCGCTGCTTGAGCTTGCCCTTATCTACTGCATCGACCCTGCCGGCCTCGCTTGACCAACAGAGGATACTTCCCTTTAGAATCTTTGCCTTGTATGTTGGCTTGGTCTTCTTGATGCGCTCCTTGATCTCATGAAGAGCGGCTTCCCTTGCTCGGCCTTGCGTTACACGTTGGTGCTGGATGTATGATCATCAGCATGCATGTGTATGAGTCCGGTCAACGAACGCGGATGTTTGTTGCACCGACAGGTGGTGGAGTTTAACTACAGCAAGCCATCTTTGACTTAGTGTCTATCCTGTACTACGACAACCAGTATGTTCTTTGAGGTGGGAAAGCGCACATGAGTCCACATATTCACCATAACAATACACCACTATGGATCGACTCCCGTCTCCCTACGAGAAAGCCATCCATAGCACTCACACTTATCTTGCGCATTTTAGAGTATCCATTTCAACTTGTCTATGAATAATGTTAGCTTTCCAAGTAGTCCATATCCAAGGACGCGGCTATCCGAATAGACCATTAAGCCTGTAGGGGTGTACTTCTTCACACACGCTCGGAGGCCTGGCGAGGGTGTCGGCCACAACCTGACTAACCACACAGGACTCTAGTCCAGGTTTATCACCTATTTGAGGTTGTATTCTCAAGGGAAGTCCGGCCGAGGTTTCTATCACGGCCTCAAACGATGTGAGCAGGGTTTCCAAGTCTACCTCGACGGATGGTACTGCGCTTGGTACACCGTGCCATGGTGCCTACTGTAACAAATCCTACCCCTCCATTCAGTGCTAAGTACGGCCCCATCACATCCTATAAACACTAGAAGCTAGTTGCAACTCCTGGATAGAGATCAAGGCGATTAATAAGTCGAGAGAGGCCCTTAAGCATTCCAATGTGTGGTAGTAACTGTATTGGATCACAAACACAGAACTCGGTTCCTGAGGACGGTTTCAATGAGACAACCCACCATGTACTCCTACATGGCCTCTCATCGCCAGCTTTACCAAATCGTGTTCACACACTTAGCTCTCACATAGTAGGACATGTTCAACACCATTCCAATACATCCCAGATGAATCAGACCTGACACAACTCTAAGCATAGCAGGCATAACAAGCAAGCAAGAATGAGTAGGCACATCATGGCTCAAACAACTCCTACTCATGCTAGTGTGTTTTACTAATTACTGTGGCAAAGACAGGTCATGCAGAGGAATGGGTTCAACTACCGCAACATGTAATAGTTGAATCGTTGTTGTCCTAATGCAATAAAAGAGAGCAGGAGCGAGAGAGTGGGATTGTATCGATGTGATCAAGGGGGGTTTGCTTGCCTGGCACTTCTGAAGATAGTATAGCTATTAGCTCTTCATCGGTGTCAATGATCACGACGTCGGAACCGTCTGCTACTAAGAGGGGACAAACACCGACAAAACAAGAAGGAACACAATCAATCCAATGCAACAAACATGATGCATGATCATGACATGTTAAGGTACTGAATTCACCTAATGCAATGGTTAGTCATATTAATTGAAGTGGAATTCAAACCTATAGAAAATTCCAACTCCAAAACTAAATACCATATATTCCATAATCATGAATTGTCCTAGTTGGTGATGTTAACTTGCTCAAATATACATGAACATGGCATAAACAGATTCTTCATATTTTTCTGATCATTTCATATATAAATTATTTCATTTTGAGTTACGATTGAATTTCTATGAATTTTAGAAGTTTATAGCATTTTCTGGAATTTCCTTCTTATTCTAAATTAAATTAAATCTAGAAAATGACTTATTGTGTCAGAATGATGTCACTGTGGCATCAACAGTCAACAGGGGTGGTCCAGCTCAAACTTGACCAGTGGGTCCCACTAGTCAGTGACCCAGTGGTTAATTAGTGATTAAACTAACCAATCTAAAAGTTTAGAAGGGCTGGCCCACACGTCAGTGAGTCAGTGGTTAACTAAGTTTTGTTAGGAGCTAAACTAATTTTTAACAGGGCTGTGGGCCCACTTGTCATTGACCCGTGAGGGTTAGTTAGGGGCTAAATACGTGATTAGCCGGTGGCTAATCGCCGGCGACCATACAGGACGGCGGGGGCTAGCCGGAATTCCTTCTCCCGTGACCATTTGTTGCATGGGTGGGTTCTACGGGATCCTGGGAGTGAGCTGCGTCCAATGGTTCCATCAGTTGGTCGTGGGGTGGCCAGAATCGTCGATGACGTCGAGGTCAGCGGCGGCCGGAGCATGGCTATGCTCGGGTAGGGGGAGGGGGGTGCGGCTCGAGGGCCAGCACAAGGGGGTGCTAGGAGGAACCTACAGGGCAGCAGGAGCACACCTTTGCCATGGGGGCAAGCAGGGAAAGCTCAGGAGCATGGGCTCACCGGCAATGGCGGACGACAGCACGGGAGCTCGCGGGGACGACAGCTATGGCACGAAATCAATGGGGTGAATGATGTCTACTATGCAACCTTTCTTCTTGTAGACATATGTTGGGCCTCCAAGCGCAGAGTTTTGTAGGACAGTAGCAATTTACCCTCAAGTGGATGACCTAAGGTTTATCAATTCGTGGGAGGCGTGGGATGAAGATGGTCTCTCTCAAACAACCCTGCAACCAATTAACAAAGAGTCTCTTGTGTCCCCAACACACCAATACAATGGTAAATTATATAGGTGCACTAGTTCGGCGAAGAGATGGTGATACAAGTGTAATATGGATAGTAGATATAGGTTTTTGTAATCTGAAAATTTAAAAACAGCAAGGTGGCTAGTAACAAAAGTGAGCAAAAACGGCATTGCAATGCTTGAAAACAAGGCCTAGGGTTCATACTTTCACTAGTGCAAAGTCTCTTGATATTGATATTTATCGCATTATGGGCTGTTATTACACATTATATCACAATACTTATGCCTTTTCTCTCTTATTTTATAAGGTTTGCATGAAGAGGGAGAATGCCGGCAGCTGGAATTCTGGACTGGAAAAGGAGCAAATATTAGAGACCTATTCTGCACAACTCCAAAAGTCCTGAAACTTCACGGAGAATTATTTTTGAATATATAAAAAATATTGGGCGAAGAAAGCACCAAAGGGGGGCCACCAGTCATCCACAAGAGTGGGAGGCGCGCCCTACCCCCCTGGGCGCGCCCCCTACCATGTGGGCCACCTGGCAGGCCCCCGATGCCCATCTTCTGCTATATGGTGTGTTTTGACCTGAAAAAATCAGGAGGAAGCTTTCGGGATGAAGCGCCGCCGTCTCGAGGTGGAACTTGGGCGGAACCAATCTAGGGCTCCGGCGGAGCTGTTCTGCTGGGGAAACTTCCCTCCGGTAGGGGGAAATCGAAGCCATCGTCATCACCAACTATCCTCTCATCGAGAGGGGGTCAATCTCCATCAACATCTTCACCAGCACCATCTCCTCTCAAACCCTAGTTCATCTCTCGTATCCGATCTTTGTCTCAAAACCTCAGATTGGTACCTGTGGGTTGCTAGTAGTGTTGATTACTCCTTGTAGTTGATGCTAGTTGGTTTATTCGGTGGAAGATCATATGCTCAGATCCTTAATGATAATTAATACTCCTATGATTATGAACATGAATATGCTTTGTGAGTAGTTACGTTTGTTCCTGAGGACATGGGAGAAGTCTTGTTATAAGTAAACATGTGAATTTGGTATTCGTTCGATATTTTGATGAGATGTATGTTGTCTTTCCTCTAGTGATGTTATGTGAACGTCGACTACATGACACTTCACCATGATTAGGGCCTAGGGGAAGGCATTGGGAAGTAATAAGTAGATGATGGGTTGCTAGAGTGACAGAAGCTTAAACCCTAGTTTATGTGTTGCTTCGTAAGGGGCTGATTTGGATCCATATGTTTCATGCTATGGTTAGATTCATCTTAATTCTTCTTTTGTAGTTGCGGATGCTTGCGAGAGGGGTTAATCATAAGTGGGAGGCTTGTCCAAGGAAGGGCAGCACCCAAGCACCGGTCCACCCACATATCAAATTATCAAAGTAACGAACGCAAATCATATGAGCATGATGAAAACTAACTTGACAACAATTCCCATGTGTCCTCGGGAGCGCTTTGCTTTATATAGGAGTTCGTCCAGGCTTGTCCTTTGCTACAAAAAGGATTGGGCCACCTTGCTGCACCTTAGTTACTTTTGTTACTTGTTACTCGTTACGAATTATCTTATCATACAACTATCTATTACCGATAATTTCAGTGCTTGCAGAGAATACCTTGCTGAAAACCGCTTGTCATTTCCTTCTGCTCATCATTGGGTTCGACACTCTTACTTATTGAAAGGACTACGATAGATCCCCTATACTTGTGGGTCATCATCTCTCAACAATGAAAACATAATTGGATCATATAACACTCCCTCAACATGCAACAAAGAATCAGTCAAAAGTTTCTACCGGAGAACGTAGGACAAAAACGTGTATCAACCCCTATGCATAGATTACCCCAATGTCACCTCGGGAATCTGCGAGTTGAGTGCCAAAACATACATCGAGTGAATCAATATAATACCCCATTGTCTCCAAGGGTATCCATATGCAAGACGTACATCAAGTGTTTCTCAAATCCAATATTCAATCCAACATAACGAAACCTCAAAGAGAAAGACTCAATTCATCACAAGAAGGTAGAGAGGGAAGAACACCATAAGATCCAAATATATTAACAAAGCTCACGGTACATCAAGATCGTGCCAAATCAAGAACACAAGAGAGAGAGAGAGAGAGAGATCAGACACATAGCTACTAGTACATACCCTCGGCCCCGAGGGTGAACTACTCCCTCCTCATCATGGTGGCCGCCGGGATGATGAAGATGGCCTCCAGTGATGATTTCCCCATCCGACAGGGTGTCGGAATGGGGTCCCAATTTGTTTTTCGTGGCTATAGAGGCTTGCGGCGGCGGAACTTCTCATCTAGGGTTCTTTTCGGAGGTTACTGTATATATAGGAGTATTTGGCATTGGAATCAAGACAGGGGGTGCCCGACGGCCCCACAAGCTCGGGGGGCGCACCCAAGGGGGGTGGGCGCGCTCCCCAGGCTTGTGGCCTCCTCGGTCACCTCCTGGTCCAGCTCCGGTGCTCCGTGGGTCTCTTCTGGTCCATAAACGATCACCGTAAATTTTCAGCCCATTTCGAGAACTTTTATTTCTGCAAAAAAAAAAACAACACCACGGTAGTTCTACTGAAAACAGCGTTAGTCCAAGTTAGTTCTACTCAAATCATACCAAAACCATATAAAATTGTTGTAAAATGGCATGAATACTTCATAAATTATAGATACATTGGAGACGTATCAGCATCCCCAAGCTTAATTCCTGCTCGTCCTCGAGTAGGTAAATGATAAAAGAAATAATTTATGAAGTGTGAATGCTAGCAAGTGCACAAGTTTGATCAATGATAATTCCAATCACTTTTTCTAGCATCATTATATATCATAAACAGTAGCTCATCTCATACAACTTCTCATGATCAAGTAACAAGCTATTCACCTTTTAAAGCATAGACCATAAACTTTCTTGAAAACTAACAAACTATGTTCTCAGTCATCAAACAATTGCAATTCATCTTATTTTCAGGAAGGGTCTATGTAAGAGCTCTAATTTAGCAAATTCCACATACTCAACTATCATATAGTCTCCCATGATTGCTGACACTCAAAGCATATTTTTAGAACAAAAAGCATCCATCAAACACACAGAAAGATAGGGGCTTAATGTTTCGCCTCCCAACTTATTTATCATATAGATAATTGTCAACAATAATAATTCATGATCAAATATATTTGAATGGCCATATATGCTTGGATCTTTCCCCAACACATGATACTTGCCAACTAGAAAATAATTGAGGTTGAAATGAGAAGGAATACTACTGACTCTTGCATAAAAGTAAAAGATAGGCCCTTCGCAGAGGGAAGCAGGGATTTGCAGAGGTGTGATATGTCTCCATCGTATCTACTTTTCCTAATGCTTTTACTCTTGTTTTGGACTCTAATTTGCATGATTTGAATGAAACTAACCCGGACTGACGCTATTTTCAGCAGAACTACCATGGTGTTGTTTTTTGTGCAGAAATAAAAGTTCTCGGAATGGAATGAAACTCTTTGGAGAATTTTTATACAATAAAAGAAAAATACTGGAGCCAAGAACCACCAGAGGGGGGGTCCTGGGGGAGCACAACCCACCACGGCGCGCCACCCTCTTGGCGTGCCCAGGTGGGTTGTGCCCACCTGGTGGCCCTGTTGACCCTATCTCCGACGCTATAAAATCCTATTTTCGGAGAAAAAATCAGGGAGAAAGAATTATCGCATTTCACAAGTTGGATCCGCCGCCACCTCCTGTTCTTCATCGGGAGGCCAGATCTGGAGTCCGTTTGGGGCTCCGGAGAGGGGAATCTTCGATCTTCGTCATCACCAACCCTTCTCCATCGCCAATTCCATGATACTCCCCACCGGGAGTGAGTAATTTCTTCGTAGGCTCGCTGGTCGGTGAGGGAGTTGGATGAGATTCATCATGTAATCGAGTTAGTTTTGTTAGGACTTGATCCCTAGTATCCATTATGTTCTGAGATTGATGTTGCTATGACTTTGCCATGATTAATGCTTGTCACTTTGGGCCCGGGTGCCATGATTTTAGATCTGAACCATTTATGTTATCACCATTATACCTATGTTCTAGATCCGATCTTGCAAGTTATAGTCACCTATTACATGTTATGATCCGTAAACCCCGGAGTGACAGTATTCGGGATACTTTCCGGTGATGACCGTAGTTTGAGGAGTTCATGTATTCACTATTTGCTAATGCTTTGGTCCGGTTCTCTATTAAAAGGAGGCCCTAATATCCCTTAGTTTCCTTATGGACCCCGCTGCCACAGGAGTGTAGGACAAAAGATGTCATGCAAGTTCTTTCCATAAGCACGTATGACTATTTACGGAATACATGCCTGCATTATATTTATGAACTGGAGCTAGTGCCGTATCGCCCTAGGTTATGACTGTTATATGCTGAATATCATCCAACGAATTCACCGATCCAATGCCTACGAATTTTCCATATATTGTCTCTGCTAAGTTATTACTGTTGTTGCTACTGTTATACTTGCTACAAAACTATTGCTATCACAGTTACCGTTACCGCTACTGTTACTACTACTATCAAAACTATCATATTACTTTGCTACTGATCATCTTGCTGCGGATAATTAATCTCCAGGTGTGGTTGAATTGACAACTCAGCTGCTAATACTTGCAAATACTCTTTGGCTGCCCTTGTGTCGAATCTATAAATTTGGGTTGAATACTCTACCCTCGAAAACTGTTGCGATCCCCTATACTTGTGGGTTATCAAGACCTTTTTCTGGTGCCGTTGCCGGGGAGCATAGCTATATTTGTTGAGTCACTTGGGATTATTATCAATTTATCACTATGAAGAATCTGAAGGATACCAAGACTAAAATATTTCCCTCTAGGACGATGGGAGGTAAGGAACTGCCATCTAGCTCTGCACTTGATTCGCCTTCTATTTTGAGTAAACTTGCAACAACACCACATGCTATTAATCCTGATTTGTCGCAAGTTATTGATGATGCTACTTCTGCTATGAATAATGCTTATGATGATGCTAGTACCTTGCTTGATGATGGTGTGCCACTAGGTGATTTTCTTGATGAACAAATTGCTAGAGCTAAAGAGAATGAAATTACTGAAAGTGATGAAATTATTGAAACTGATGAAATACTTGAAACTGAAAATCTTGAAACACCTATTAGGCCTAGCTCTCCTAGATATGAATTGCCTAAGGTACCTGAAGGTTATGTTATGGATGAGGAGACAGCTAGAGACTTTCTTGCTTGCAATGATAGGGATGATCTTAAGAAATTGTTATGCAAACTGAAAGAAAAATCTTTGAATGCTAGAATGAAATGTGATCCTAAGTTTGCTACTTCACCTATCTTTGTTGATGATAAGGATCATGAATTCTCTGTCAACCTAGAGTTAATTACTTTGGTTGAATCTGATCCTTTCCATGGCTATGAAACAGAAACTGTTGTGGCACACCTCACTAAATTGAATGATATAGCCACCATATTTGCTCATGATGAGAAGATTCGCTATTACTATATTCTCAAATTATTTCCGTTCTCATTAAAGGGTGATGCTAAGATATGGTACAATACTCTTGCTCCTGGTTGTGTGCGTAGCCCCCAGGATATGATTTATTACTTCTCTAAAAAATATTTTCCTACTCATAAGAAACAAGCTGCCTTACAGGAAATATTTAACTTTGTGCAAATTGAAGAAGAGAGTCTCCCACAAGCTTGGTGGAGGCTTCTCCAATTGCTTAATGCTTTGCCTGATCATCCTCTTAAGAAAAATGAAATACTTGATATCTTCTATAATGGACTAACCGATGCTTCTAGGGACTTCCTAGATAGTTGTGTTGGTTGTGTTTTTAGGGAACGAACTATTGAACAAGCTGAGGAATTATTGAATAATATATTGAAAAATTATGATGATTGGACTCTTCCTGAACCACCGCATAAACCCACTCCAAAGAAGAGGGGTATCTTATATCTCAGTCTGGAAGATATGCAAGAGGCAAAGAAATCTATGAAGGAAAAAGGTATTAAAGCAAAGGATGTTAAAAATTTACCTCCTATTGAAGAGATACATGGACTTGACACACCACCACCTAATGTGGTAGAGGTAAATTCTTTAATGAAATTTAATGAAAGGGACAATCCTTATAATATGCATCCTAGTCAATGCCTTTATGAGTTTGATAATTACATTAGAAAGCAAGATCACTTCAATGAAAATGTTATGAAATAATTAAAATATAATTATGATATGATTGCTCGCTTGAGTGACTTGTTATTTAGAATCTCCAATGATGTTAGAGGTGTAGGAAAACATGCCTCTATGGTTCAAACTCAACTAAAACAAGTTGCTAAATCTCAAAGGGAATTGCTTGATGAAATGAATAATAATATAAATGACTTTGCTGTTAGAGTAGCAACTAGAGGAGATAAAATGACTCAGGAACCACTTTATGCCGAGGGACATCCTAAAAGAGCTGAACAAGACGCTCAAAGAATTAAGAATGATGCACCTAGTCTTTCTTAAAAGAAGAAGAAAAAGAAAACTGATAGGACTTTGCATGCCCCTAGAGAACCTGAAATAGAAAAAGCTCCTGATAATGATAATGATGTTTTTATCTCTGATGCTGAAACTCAATATGGTAATGAACATTCACCTAGTGATAATGAAAAAGATAATGAGGATGTTCATGAAGACACTCAACCAGACAATGATAAACAACCAGATAATGATGTTGAGATAGAACCAGCTATTGATCTTGATAACCCACAACCTAAAAATAAAAGATATGATAAAAGAGACTTTGTTGCTAGAAAACATGGATGAGAAAGAGAACCATGGGGTCAAAACCCCATGCCCTTTCCATCTAAATCAACTAAGAAAAAGGATGATGAAGAATTTGAACGCTTTGCTGAAATGCTTAGACCAGTCTTTTTGCGCACTCATTTGACAGATATATTAAAGATGGCCCCTTATGCAAAATATATGAAAGACATCACCTCTAATAAAAAAATACCGGAAGCTGAAATCTCAACCATGCTTGCTAATTATTCTTTTAAGGATGGAGTACCTAAAAAACTTGGAGATCCGGGAATACCAACTATACCTTGCTCCATCAAAAGAAATTATGTTAAAACTGCTTTGTGTGATTTAGGAGCTGGTGTTAGTGTTATGCCTTTCTCTTTATATAAAAGACTTGATTTGAATAAACTCACACCTACTGAAATATCTTTGCAAATGGCTAACAAATCAACTGCCATACCTACCGGTATTTGTGAGCATGTGCCCGTTGTTGTTTCAAATGTTACTATCTTAACTGACTTTGTTATACTTGAGATGCCCGAGGATGACAACATGTCGATTATCCTTGGTAGACCCTTCTTGAATACTTCAGGGGCTGTTATTGATTGAAATAAAAGCAAGGTCACTTTTCATATCAATGGTAATGAGCATATGGTGCACTTTCCGAAGAAACAATTCCAAGTGAATGGTATTAATGTTATCGAAAAATCTCCGACACTCACAATTGGAAGTTTTCAACTACCTCTACCTACTGCCAAAAAGAAATATGAAATGCTTATTGTTGGGGACATGCATAACCCTGTTGAGGTAACTTAGTGTTTTACGAAACTTCTTCGGTATCATGCTAATCGAAAGTGGTTGTTAATAAGACCTGATCAACCTTATTAATGGATCATTTTTGAGAGGTATGAAGTTGATGAATTTAGTAAGTGTCAGGGATATACCCTGCGGTATGACCCGGACGGATATATGACCCGGCCAGGACTTGGCGCTTCATCAGTAATCCGCCTGAAGACTGGCGACTCACTGGTCCCGCGACTCATTGGTGACCCGCCCAGACCTGGCGACTCATGGGTGACCCGCCCGAGGTTGGCGGTTCATTAGTGACCCGGCGGGTGGGTCAGACAGACGACAAGACCCAACGGCCCATAAGGCAGCTCATGGGAAGGCCGACTCACGAGATGATGGGCCGCCTTGAGAAAGAAGACATAAGGATTATTTCCCTTGTAAGGGAAGCAAGACTAGGATTCCACTTGTAATAGAATAGTCCTAATCCTATTAGGACTCCACATGTAACCCGCCCCTCCAACTTATATAAGGAGGGGCAGGGCACCCCAAGAGGGACAAGTTTTGACAACTTGAGAGAGACAAATCGATAGCTCTCGAGTTAGAGGTAGCGAAAGAGCACCCATGTAATCGTGAGCATCACCATGATCAATATCAATGAAGCAGGATGTAGGCTTTTAGCTCCACCGTGAGGGGCCGAACCTGGGTAAAACCTCGCGTCTCTCGTCCCACTCAACCCCTCTCAAGCTACCACATAGATGCGTTGGCCTCACGACTAAGTTCTCACACTAAGGACATCTGCCGTGACAAAACCACGATAGTTGGCGCCCACCGTGGGGCTTGCACATGGTGGTGTTGAGTTCTTGGAGGGATTTTTTTCTCAGAGCTCGAGAAGTACGTAATTTTTTGGTGAAGAAGAGCCGGTCAGAATTTACATCAACTCCAAGTTCATCGATCGAGATTGAAAAGGCAGCAGTTGTTGACTCTGAGTTACGGCTGCTCGTGAAGTATCGGGCAAGACGGCAAGTCCCGTTGAAATTTCTATATTGAGCCGGCCGCGTGGCCCTCACAATCGAGAAGGTTGGAGATCAAAAGAAGCTAGGGTTCCGTGTGCGTCGCCACATGCGGCCTGTCGATCCGCCCGTTAGAGTGGGGTTGATTTCCATCAAAACAGCCAGTACGATCCGGCGAGACTGAGACCGACTCAGAATACCCCGCTATTCAATTGCCGTTCCCTACTGCGAGAGTCGGTGCGCGTGAAAAAATTGCATCCACCGCAATCGACGTACGCAGATTCGCTTCAAATCCCGAGGCTGCTACCTTGTTGTTGTTGTTATGCACTACGTCCAAACATCAAATCAGAAGTACTAGTGGCTGGTTTAGTACTCACGTGAAGGCACTAGAATCTCCCTAGAGTGACGCACGGATTGATGGCATCTACTAGACCAAAAAGTAAATGGCAGCTACAGTTGAAAAAAAAGGGGGCGGCTGTCGCATTGATCCTCTGCATCTGCAGCCGCGACGGCACTGACTGCATCATGATCATCTGCTGCAGAGAATTCACAGAGCACAACACCAAGTCCAAAAACGCCAACCTCTGCACCTGTTTCTTCAGCTTGAACATAGCTTGGTCCCTCTTTCTTTGCTTACGTTGGTCAGGCGCATACATGGAAGACAAAAAAGGACAAAGGAGCTCCAGCACATTGTTTATTTGCACAAGTATCAAGATTTGACAAACACTAGGCCTACCAGATGGTCATACGTGAAATCAATGGAACCAGAGTAGTACTACCGCAGCGCACCTCCGCCGGGTCGCCTTGATGCCCTCCCGGCCTGCCTGAGTCGCCGGCCCTATTTCTGCCGTGGCCGCTCTGAGCCGCCGGCCCTGCTGAGTCATCGTCCTGAGCCGCCGTCTGTGGAACCGCCCGGACCGGATCACTGCTCGTGGCTGCCTCCTGCAGCCGCGTTGAGCCGCCCCTGTCACGTGTAGAGTCGCCCCGACTCACGCACCTCCATCTAAGCCGCCGACGCGCCGCCTTTGCAGGCGAGTCGTCCTCGCCCGTTCTCTGGTCCGGGCTGGTCGCTGCCACTATGAGCCGCCGCTCGCCGGAGTCTCTGCTACAAGCCGGCTCACGCGCCTCCTCCGCCTTGTCTCCGCCAAAGAGAGTGGTTAAATTGCAGTTGAAATTACTGAAGATTATCTACAGACGTTATATATGAATCATCTATCGTCCGGACAAATCAGGTGAATTCTATCCAATCAATTTTTATTGATTTGTTTTTTATTCTTTAAAGAACAAGTACTCCGGCTTGCGATATTTTTGGGTACAGGGTAATTGTTCACTGCAAGAGCGATGGTCATATCATGGATATATAGCTCGCGCTATCATTGTCAGGCGCTAGCATATGACCGTGCCATAATGCTCAATGAATGTATGTGCAAGCTGCAGCCTCTGCAGCTCAGTCTACATCAACACGACGCGACTGACTCGCCCGTCCGCTTGGCTTACCGCGCCTGCGAGTGACTCGCCTGTCCGCACCGGCTTACAATGCCACGGCCGACTCATCTGTCCGTGCCGCCTCTGATGCTGCGGTCGACTTTACCGTCCATCTCTCGCGGTCTGGTCTACATCAACACGCCGGAGCCGCCCCTGTCTGCATGAGCTACTTATTGAGTGCAAATAAGTCACCGCTCCGGTGGCCCGGTTTATTCCAATCATTCTGGAGCAAATCATCGTATATTATCAGCCTCCGCCTGCACCGGATGGCTCAATGGACAGGTGCACAAATCACCATCGCTATAGTTTGATTAACTTCAACAGCCAGCTGGGATGAACCGCTGGCCAGATTATTGACACAAATCATATGGGGTCATTTATAACCCGCCCAGCTTCAACATATGACAGTGTTCCGCTGTTCAACTATATGCCATTTTATATCACGGCCAAGTATGAAGAATCTCAAGCCAACTCCTCGAGTCGTCTTGAGACTCAGGGGCTACGATGACATGACTTAGCAAATATTGTGAGATTCAAGAACTCCGGGTCATTTGAGGGAAAGATAACCCGGTCCCGGAGGCTGCTGCCATATTGATGAAAATTTAAAGGCCGTTAGAAAATTTCCGGCTTAAAAAGAAAGATTCCGGTTCAAGGGAAATCTCTCTCCCACAATGTTTTGAGCTCTCAATATCCGGCTTAACGTCCAGTTCAAAAAGAATCCATCTCTCGCAAGTTCGAGTAATCGGAAAAAATTAAAGGTTGCCAAAGAGAACTTGCTGCCATGATGCGCGGTTCAAACATGGGTATCCTGCCTTATTGGCTTATCATATTATGGGTCACTTGGGGGCTTCCTGCTCAATGAGCATAGCTATGACTACCCTATTGATCCGGCTTACACGCCTTGTCACAAATTACTTGGGGGCTTCCTGCTCATTGAGCATAGCTGTGACTACCCTTTGATCCGGCTTATACGCCTTGTGGCAAAAGACTTGGGGGCTTTCTGCCCAAGTTACCAAAGAGAACTTGCTACAATGAGCAGTTCAAACATAGGTAACCTGCTTTGATGGTTCATTATATATCACTTGGGGGCTTCCTGTTCAATGAACATAGCTTTATTTACCCTTTTGATCGGCTTGGATGCCAGGTGTATTCACCAAAAATCCGGGTTATCCTGCCTTTGTATGTCTGCCACTCCGCCCAGGTAATCCTGGAATGACTCACCGAACTCTTGACAGTCAATCTTATAAAGACCCTGAACTTGTCAAAGTTAAAACAGCGATTGGTCGTGTGAGGCCCGGCTTACAGGTTTGAATAAAGGATTAACTCAGTGGCTGTGCGGCCCTTGAATATCACTTGATATTGAGGCTTGGCAGCCTATGAAGGCCTTGTTTTGTCTAATTTGTTATTTGCTTTGAACATTATTTGGGTTCATATCTTTGTACCATATTGATATATGGTTTAAAATTGATTCAGGCCATGTAGCCTTTATCCTTATGGCTCATATTTGAGTATACCCGAAGTTGTAATAACCCGGCCTGGCTTTGGACGATAAGTCGCCAGTATGCTTTGATTATGTACTTGGAGTTATGCGCTTTAAGTTTTTGGGCTGCTACCATCACTGGATGTGGCGATGTAAGCCGGAAATTTGAGCCAATTTTCCAGGTATGTTTTTAAATTGTTGGATGAATATGTCAGGTTTGATAACCCGCCCTGGCTTTGGACATTAAGTCGCCATTATATTTTGGATTGCGCCATTGGAATCATGCGCTTATAAATCATTGGATTGTTACCCTCACTGGATGTGGCGATGTAAGCCAGCAGTATAAATCAAACCTACAGGTATGTTTTCCTGGTTATATGAATATGCGAGGTTTGTTAACCCGCCCTGGCTTTTGACTTTAAGTCGCCAGTATATTTTGGCTTGAATGGCCTTAATTCTAGTCTTTTCCGTAATTGCATAAGACTATATTGTGTTTGGGTTGTTACCTGCCTTGGTTTTTGACGTTAAGTCGCCAGGGCATATGTTGTTAAACTTTGTGTAGGACATGCAGAGCTATGGCTTACATAAATGATTAAGTTCAAGCCCATCATCAAAAATTAAAGTTGGTGTTTCAAAAGGGTTATCCGTTCTTGATTTTTACAAAGGCTATAAGCCGCCGGGTTACAAAAATCCCGGATTACAATGGATGCGCATTTAGTCGCCATCGGCCAAGAGCCGCCGGATTATATTATTCAAATATTTAATAGCCAACATGGCTGGATTTTTATTATGATTATCAATAACCAATATTATGATTGAGGTTTTCAAAGCCGCTTCAAGGCAATGGCTATTATTTATCCAAGAATACCGGCTCACAGCAGAGAGCATGGTTCAATATTGATATGCAAAGGCTTTCAGCAACATCATCCGGATAATGGATATGGTTTTATTTAGTCCCGAGTCGCTGCAGGCATACGACCCGGCACTTGGGGGCTACATTATTCAAATCATGATTATATCAAATATGGAAGTCCCATGTCGCTGCAAGCATGCACCATGACACTTGGGGGCTAATGCAAGGTCGTTTTTACCTCACCTTATTGAAGACGCGACTCATCACATCGTAATGAGCCGGCCCTTGGGGGCTACTAATTGCTCCTGTCAAAGGTAACCCGAAACTCAGGAGCTACATCATTTGGTGTTATTTTTTGAAGTAGACATAAAGTCCCAGTTCAGTATTATCTTACTAAGCTGGCCCTTGGGGGCTACACGTTGCTGCTCAAATCTACATGATCATATTTACAAAGTCCCTGCTCGTTATTGCATAATGACCTGGCACTTGGGGGCTACACATGTGAAGTACAAAATATTCAGTTTATGACTGGTGGCTTAGATGAACAAACCTGGATTTCTCCAAAGTTGCAGCATTAATATTAAAGCAAGTCTTAAGCTGTTACTATGCTCCCTTCTTAAGACTTGGGGGCTACAGGTGATATGCATATAAGGGAGGTACACTTTCAAGCTTGGTGTTAGCAACAATTATGACCTGGTGCCATCAATATTTACAAACCGGCAATTTTGGCAATCATAACTCGGCAAGCTCTACATCTTTAAGCCGGCTGAAAATCAGATGAGTATTTCAAGACCAATATTTTTGTCAAACTAGAGCATTGGAAGCCGAATCAAATGGATTATTCTTTATAATATTTTTCTGCAAGAAGCCAATATCAATAAATTGATTTTTAAGCTGGCCTATTGACCCAGAATTTTTAGAAGAAGTGCCCGAATTTTTTGCATTGGCAAAGTTTGAACATATCTGCTAAAGGAGATTGGCTATGAGTTCATGGGCACGTTTCAAGAAGGAAATGACAAGGACTTAAGGATGATCAGGTGCCGGCTCAGAAAAACTTTTAACCCGGAGCACAACTTGTCAAATTTGTTCTTGTGTTTATTTTGCAGGATCAGTTTATCATGGATAAATCCAAATTAAACTGGGGGCTAATGTCGGGGATATACCCCGCGGTATGACCCGGCCGGATATATGACCCGGCCGGGACTTGGCGCTTCATCAGTAATCCGCCTGAAGACTGGCGACTCACTGGTCCCGCGACTCATTGGTGACCCGCCCAGACCTGGCGACTCACGGGTGACCCGCCCGAATTTGGCGATTCATTAGTGACCCGGCGGGCGGGTCAGACAGATGACAAGACCCAACGGCCCATAAGGCGGCTCATGGGAAGGCCGACTCACGAGATGATGGGCCGGCTTGAGAAAGAAGACATAAGGAATATTTCCCTTGTAAGGGAAGCAAGACTAGGATTCCACTTGTAATAGAATAGTCCTAATCCTATTAGGACTCCACATGTAACCCGCCCCTCCAACTTATATAAGGAGGGGCAGGGCACCCCAAGAGGGACAAGTTTTGATAAGTTGAGACAGACAAATCGATAGCTCTCGAGTTAGAGGTAGCGAAAGAGCACCCATGTAATCATGAGCATCACCATGATCAATATCAATGAAGCAGGACATAGGCTTTTACCTCCACCGTGAGGGGCCGAACCTGGGTAAAACATCGCGTCTCTCGTCCCACTCAACCCCTCTCAAGCTACCACATAGATGTGTTGGCCTCACGACTAAGTCCTCACACTAAGGACATCTGCCGTGACAAAACCACGACAGTAAGCACAACTTTCTGTTCCCAATGTTTGTTTTCTGTTTTTATTAGTTAAATAAAATAAAATGCCATGTTTTGTCTGTTTTCTGAATTTCTCGTGCAATAAAAAAATGACCCAAAAATAAAAGTTCTCAGAATGCCCTGAAAATTTAATATGATTTTTTCTGAATATTTAAGAATTTTTGATGCAAATAACATCAGAGGGGGTGCACCAGGTGGGCACAACCCACCTAGGCACGCCAGCAGCCCCAGGCGCGCCCTGGTGGGTTGTGGTCCCCATGTGGGCGCCCTCACTTATCTCTTTAGCCCATGTCATCAGCTACCTCCAGAAAAAAATCACCATTGCTCTCTCTCTCTCTCGTGTTCTTGCTCTCAAACCCGCGGATTTTGATCTCTTTGCTCAAAGCTCCGTTTACGAAACTGTTTTGGGGGATTGCTACTTGGTATGTGACTCCTCCATTGGTCCAATTAGTTTTTGCTTTAGTGGATTATATTTTGAATAATTAGCTACTCTTGGTGCTGCTGTAGATGATCTTGCATGTTGAATTCTTATAGTTCTAAGTAGTTTGAATGCTCAATATGGCCTCTATACATCCCTATGAGTAGTTGCTATCAATCTTGGGAAGTTTTGTTGACAAAAAATTTGTGACCCAATTTTTTTTCAGAAAATTGTACGCAAATATGATGAACTTCTTTGGAAGGAGTTCTTCGAGGTGGAGGTCCTCGGAGGCATCTTCTAGTAGGGGCTCAACCCATCAATCTTATGTTGAACCAAGTGCAAGTTCAATACGGGATGCCTTCACCAAATCATGCTTATGGCCGCGCGATGATTTCATGGCGATGGCAGGTATTAAAGAAGAATTTGAGCAATATGTTCACAATGCCGAGCTCGGTCCCTACATTGAAGATAAGTGCAACCAGTATCTCAGTCTCACAGAATCGCTTACTAAAGAGTTTAAATTTCATCCCCATGAGACTAGAGTTTCGTTTAAACTTTATGACCATTCAATTACCATGCCTCTAGATGCGTTTAGTGGTGTGTGTAAAATTTCATTTTGGGGTTTGTTGGATGAACCACCAAGGTCTGAGTATGAGTTATTTTTAACTAGTCTTTGCTACAGTGAGAATAGAGGAGTGACGCAAGGTAGAATAAAAAGTATTCATTTCCCATCAATTCAATACTTTGCACTGTTTAATGGAAAATGCATCGTAGGCAAACAAGACTGTAGTACACTTTGTGCTCCTGACTTGAGCCTCATACACACTGCTCTCACCGGTGTTAAATGTTATAACCATGGAGCGATTGTTGCACGCAGATTGCAACACAACGCTGGTAGTGGATATTTTTATGGTGGGATTTATGCTTCACGTTTAGCAGAGGAGTTTGGTGTATCAATTTGGCCTAATGATCCCATCCTTCCCACTCAGTACTTAGACTTTGAGGCCATGAAGCGCCATAAGTTCCTTAAGGGTGAAATCAATGATTATACTTATAACCTGTTGTTCAATAAAGATTCCGTTGTGGACACCTTTTTGCCTGCGCCTGCTCTCTTTGATTATGACAGCAAGGGAAGATATTATGTTCTTGAGAGCAAGGCCCACGCACACAACGCGGAGGTTGTGGCTGCTCGGCAGGCTGAGGAGGCTGCACCAAGAGCCTACGTGAGCTATCACTCAGATTATTACACAGGCGACAGACGGTGATTACCAAGCTAGGCCAAAAGACTAAGCTTGGGGGAGTACGTATTTCCACCGACATTATATTCATGTTCACACATTTCATTCCAGTTGTTGGTGTTCACACTTTTTCATTGTATTATCCATGCTTGATTTATTTTCTCGCCTTCTTCTTGTATGTTTGAAAAACTTTGAGAAAATCACAAAAAATGTTGCTTGCTTCTTTTCAGTTTTTCTTTCTAGTTTAGTTAGTTGTAGTATTTAAAAGAAAACCCAAAAAGATTTCCTTGTTCTTCTTTTGCTTGTTGGGAGCTCTCCCGTGTAAATAGTTTTTCTCGTTTTTGTTTTTCTCTTTAATTTGCTTTGTTCAAGAAAAACTAAAAACTCCAAAAATATTTCAATGTGTTTCTCTGAAATTCTTTTCCTTTTCTTGAGTCATACCAAGGAGAAGACCACGATGAAAATGTTGAGTGGCTCTCATATGCATTATTGTTGATCTAACAAAGAGCTCAAATTGCTGTGTCTTCTCCTCTTGAATAAAAAGTTTGCAAATTCCAGCTTAGTCCACGGCACTCTAGCACTATTATTATTTTCATATCATTCGGTCATGCAAGTGAAAGGCAATAATGATGATATTTGATGAACTGGTTGTGGCAGAGAGAAACGGGTATGAACTCAACTTGTTCTGTTTTTGTAAATATGTTTAACCTAGTATCCATGATTCAGCCTATTATGATCAAACATGTTTGCAATGACAATTAGAGATTATAGTTTCTCATGCCATGCTTAAGTAGCTAGGAGTGGATAATGATTTATATTGGATGTCAACATGCATTAAAATGATTGTGATGTGGTATGATGATATGGTATCCTCCTCCGAATGTTCGAGTGGCTTGACTTGGCACATGTTCATGCATGTAGTTGAATCAAAACCAACATAGCCTCTATGATATTTATGTTCATGGTGTTCATATCCTACTCATGCTAGTATCCAATGTTACTTATGAATAATGCATGTTCATGACCGTTTTCGCTCTCTAGCTGGCCGCTTCTCAACCTATTTGCTAGCCTTCGCCTGTACTAAGCGGAAAACTTCTTGTGCATCAAAATCCTAAAACCCAAGTTATTCCAGATGAGTCCACCATATATCTACCTATATGCGGTATTACCCTGCCGTTCTAAGTAAATTTGCATGTGCCACCTCTAAAAACTTCAAATAAACATCCGTTTTTGTGTGCCTGGATTGTTCATGGAGTGACAAGAGGTAGTCAATATCTTCCATGCTAAGCGGGTTATTCTCATGATGAGTGTTTATTCACTCATCCTCGCACGAGAGGGGCGGTAATAGGGATTCCCAGTCCCGATTTCAAAAATTGCAAATAATTAAACAAAACTCCCCCAGGACTGATGTTGGTATGGACGATACCCGTGGATTCGGCTAGCCGTGGAGTGTGTTTGTTGGTGGAGGGGGAGTAAACCTTTACTTTTATCGCTTGGGAACCGCCACTAATGTGTTTAGCATGGAAGATATCGATAACCATTGGTCACGAAGTAAACAGGAAAGGTGCAATTCTCAAAATTTCATTTATCTCTGTTTTAAAAATCTGAGCTCTGGCACCACTGCAAATCATTGCTTCCCTCTGCGAAGGGACTATCTATTTAATTTTATGCTGTGTCATCACCTTCTCAAATAAGCGCCAGATCTGAGAGCACTATTGTCATCCTCATGCATTGTGTATAGCTAATGTTGGATGCATCATGACTGGATCTTTTCTACCATGAATTACAATGTTTAGTCGCTGCTTGAACTTTGGAGGTGCTCTGCATTTATGTTTTGCGGTCTCAGAAAGGGCTAGCGAGATACCACTGTTGTCATATTATATCATGATTATTTTGACAAAGTGTTGTCATTTGGGATATCTTATTATTGCTCGCTAGATGCTTATACCATTGATATGAGTTAATATAATTTCTAAGAGTTATTGTTGACATGGTTAGTTATAATCCTTGCTGAAAACCTGGGTGCTACTTAAGCTTATTTATATAAACAAGAGTACAAGAGTTCGTAAAAAATTTTCTTTTTCACTTTCAGTTTATCAACTGAATTGCTTGAGGGCAAGCAAAGGTTTAAGCTTGGGGGAGTTGATACGTCTCTGTCGTATCTACTTTTCCTAACGCTTTTACTCTTGTTTTGGACTCTAATTGGCATGATTTGAATCAAACTAACCCGGACTGACGTTGTTTTTAGCAGAACTACCATGGTGTTGTTTTTTGTGCAGAAATAAAAGTTCTCAGAATGAAACGAAACTTTTTGGAGAATTTTTATACAATAAAAGAAAAATACTTGAGCCAAGAACCACCCGAGGGGGGGTCCCTGGGGGAGCACAACCCACCAGGGCGCGCCCCCCTCCTGGCACGTCCAGGTTGGTTGTGCCCACCTGGTGGCCCCGCTGACCCTATCTCCGACGCTATAAAATCCTATTTTTGGAGAAAAAATCAGGGAGAAAGAATTATCACGTTTCACGAGATGGAGCCGCCGCCACCTCCTGTTCTTCATCGGGAGGCCAGATCTGGAGTCCGTTTGGGGCTCCGGAGAGGGGAATCTTCGATCTTCGTCATCGCCAACCCTTCTCCATCGCCAATTCCATGATGCTCCCCACCGGGAGTGAGTAATTTCTTCGTAGGCTCGCTGGTCGGTGAGGGAGTTGGATGAGATTCATCATGTAATTGAGTTAGTTTTGTTAGGGCTTGATCCCTAGTATCCATTATGTTCTGACATTGATGTTGCTATGACTTTGCCATGCTTAATGCTTGTCACTTTGGGCCCGGGTGCCATGATTTCAGATCTGAATCGTTTATGTTATCACCATTATACCTATGTTCTAGATCCGATCTTGCAAGTTATAGTCACCTATTACGTGTTATGATCCGTAAACCCCGGAGTGACAGTATTTGGGATACTTTCCGATGATGACCGTAGTTTGAGGAGTTCATGTATTCACTATATGTGCTAATGCTTTGTTCTGGTTCTCTATTAAAAGGAGGCCTTAATATCCCTTAGTTTCCTTATGGACCCCGCTACCACGGGAGGGTAGGACAAAAGATGTCATGCAAGTTCTTTCCATAAGCACGTATGACTATTTACGGAATACATGCCTGCATTATATATATGAACTGGAGCTAGTGCCATATTGCCCTAGGTTATGACTGTTATATGATGAATATCATCCAACGAATTCACCGATCCAATGCCTACGAATTTTCCATATATTGTCTCTGCTAAGTTATTACTGTTGTTGCTACTGTTATACTTGCTGCAAAACTATTGCTATCACTGTTACCGTTACCGCTATTGTTACTACTACTACTATCAAAACTATCATATTACTTTTCTACTGATCATCTCGCTGCAGATAATTAATCGCCAGGTGTGGTTGAATTGACAACTCAGCTGCTAATACTTGAAAATATTCTTTGGCTCCCCTTGTGTCGAATCTATAAATTTGGGTTGAATACTCTACCCTCGAAAACAGTTGCGATCCCCTATACTTGTGGGTTATCAAGGTGCCAGAGCTCGAAGCTTTTAAAACAGAGATGAATATAATTTTGAGAGGTATGCTTACATTGTCAACATAACGACCGAGAGTTCCCAATATCTTCCATGCTAGACACATTATAGGCGGTTCCCAAACAGAAAGGTAAAGTTTTTACTCCCCCATCACCAACAAACACAAGCCATGGCGAGCCGAATCCTCGGGTGCCCTCCATACCAACAACGATCCGGGGGAGTTTTGTTTCATTATTATGTTTTATTTTGATTTTGATCGTAGGACTGAGCATCCCAATTACCAGCCACTTTCTCATGAATGACAAGCGAATAAACACTCATCGTGAGAATAACCCACCTAGCATGGAACATACTGACCGCCCCCTGTCACTTCATGAGCGATTTGGGCATACAAAATAGATTATTATTTGAAGATTTAGAGTTTGGCACATGCAAATTTACTTGGAACGGCAGGTAAATACCGCATATAGGTAGGTATGGTAGACTCATATGGTATAACTTTGGGTTTAAGGGAGTGGATGCACAAGCAGTATTCCCGCTTAGTACAGGTGAAGGCTAGCAAAAGATCCTAAGCAAGCATCACATGTTGGAGGATCCATAACAATATAACTTCTATACAAATATACCCAAACATAAACCATTACGTTGTCTCCCTTGTCCAACTTCAACTAATTTGCTCAAGTTTGAAAATAATTAATGGGGCTCACAATCATAGATGTCCAAGATAGTATATTTATATGTGAAATCTCTCTTCCTTAAAAATTCTTTCATGAATTGTTCAAGTGACCAATGTTGTGTTTACTAACTTTCAAATAAATTTTACCACCTATACTTATTATATGTGAAGTCATTACTCCCCATGGGATAAGCATATGAAACATATATAATTTCAGATTTATGATATTCAATTCATTCAACCATTTACTCATAGGATATAAGTGAAGCACGAGAGTAAATGACAAACTACTCCAAAAAGATATAAGTGAAGATCAATGAGTAGTCAAATAATTAAGTCGCTATGTGAAGGCTCTCTATCAATTAAGAATTTTAGATCTTAAGTATTTTATTCAAACAGCAAGCAAAACAAAATAAAATGACATTCCAAGGATAGCACATATCATGTGAAGAAGCAAAACTTAGTCTCAACCAAAACTGACCGATCATTGTTGAAGAAGAAAGGTGGGATGCCAACCGGGGCATCCCCAAACTTAGATGCTTGAGACTTCTTGAAATATTAACTAGGGATGCCTTGGGAATCCCCAAGCTTGAGCTCTTGTGTCTCCCTAATTCCTCTCATCACGGTTTCCCTAATTCTTAAAAACTTCATCCACACAAAACTCAACAAGAACTCGTGAGATAAGTTAATATAAATCAATGCAAAACCTTATCATTCTCTACTGTAGAAAATCACTAAAATTATAATTTGATATTGCATACTAAATGCCTCTGGATATTTAATACTCATATATATCCTCAAATAGAATCATTAAACAAGCAAACATATGCAAACAATGCAAACATAACAGCAATCTGTCTAAAAAGAACAGTCTGTAAAGAATGCAAAAAGATTCATACTTCTCTAACTCCAAAAATTATAAAAAATTAACACACTGTAGAAAATTTGTTGTAGCTCATTGTGAAAAAATTTCAAGATTTTATCATGTTCTGACGGAAGAATTTAGACAATGGTAAAAAACTATCTGTTTTCAAAACAGCAACATATAGACTTGCAAAATAAGGATGGTAAAGGCTATACTTGACATTTTTATCGAAATAAAAGATGCAAAAAATTATTATAAATAACAGCAAGCAAATCCTAATAAAATAAAATGACGCTCCAAGCAAAACACATATCATGTGACGAATAAAAATATAGCTCCAAGTAAGGTTACCGATAATGTTGGAGACGAAAGAGGGGATGCCTTCCGGGGCATCCCCAAGCTTAGTTGCTTGGGTATTCCTTGAATATTACCTTGGGGTGCATTGGGCATCCCCAATATTAGGGTCTTGCCACTCCTTATTCTCCTCATATCGATATCTCACCTAAAACTTGAAAACTTCATACACACAAAACTTAACAGAACTTCATGAGATGGGTTAGAATAGTAAAACAAATCATTCACTTGGGTACTGTCAAAGACAGGATTCATAATTGTTTCCACATAATGCCTAATGTACTCTATAATTTCCACAATTTATATTAAGCAATATAAGCCATAGAAACCATAAAACAAGCAAACTATGCATTGCAAACAGAATATATCAAAAACAGAACAGTCTGTAAAGATCTGAATATTGGCTACACTTTTGTTACTCCAAAAAATCTGAAAATGTAGGAAAACGTATAAAAAGTTTCTGTTTTTGCACAGAATCAAGTCAACTAACATCCACACTATCCCAAAGGATTTACTTGGCACTTTATTGAAACAAAAGCTATAAAACATGATTACTACAGTAGCCTAATCATGTGAACACACAAAACAGTAGGGGTAAATATTGGGTTGTGATACATCTCCAACGTATCTATAATTTTTTATTGTTCCATGCTATTATATTATCCATCTTGGATGTTTTATATGCATTTATATGCTATTTTATATTATTTCTGGGACTAACCTATTAACCTAGAGCCCAGTGCCAGTTTCTGTTTTTTCCTTGTTTTTGAGTTTTACAGAAAAGGAATATCAAACGGAGTCCAAATGACCTGAAAATTTACGGTGATTTTTATGGACCAGAAGAAGCCCCCGAAGCAAAAGAGTTGGGCCAGAAGAGTCCTGAGTCAACGACAAGGGTGGAGGGCGCCCCCACCCCCTAGGGCGCGCCGCCCTGCCTTGTCGCTGACTCGTGGACCCCTCTGACATGAAACCGACGCCAAAAATTCCTATAAATCCAGAAACCCCCAGAAAGAAACCTAGATCGGGAGTTCTGCCGCCGCAAGCCTCTGTAGCCACCAAAAACCAATCGGGAGCCCGTTCCAGCACCCTGCCGGAGGGGGAAATCATCACCGGTGGCCATCTTCATCATCCCGGCGGTCTCCATGACGAGGGAGTAGTTCACCCTCGGGGCTGAGGGTATGTACCAGTAGCTATGTGATTGATCTCTCTCTCTCTCTCTCGTGTTCTTGATTTGGCACGATCTTGATGTACCGCGAGCTTTGTTATTATAGTTGGATCATATGGTGTTTCTTCCCTCTCTATCTCTTGTTGTGATGAATTGAGTCTTGCTCTTTGAGATTTCGTTATGTTGGATTGAGTATTGGATTTGAGAACACTTGATGTATGTCTTGCGATGGGATATCTGTGGTGACAATGGGATGTTCTATTGATTCACTTGATGTATGTTTTGGCACTCAACTCAAGGATTCCTGAGGTGACATTGGGGTAATGTATGCATAGGGGTTGATGCACGTTTTCGTCCTACATTCTCCGATAGAAACTTTGGAGTGATTCTTTGTTGCACGTTGAGGGATTGTTATTTTATCCAATTATGTTATCATTGTTGAGAGAACTTGCACTAGTGAAAGTATGAACCCTAGGCCTTGTTTCCAAGCATTGCAATACCGTTTTTGCTCACTTTTGTTACTTGCTACCTTGCTGTTTTTATATTTTCAGATTACAAAAACCTATATCTACCATCCATATTACACTTGTATCACCATCTTTTCGCTGAACTAGTGCACCTATACAATTTACCATTGTATTGGGTGTGTTGGGGACACAAGAGACTCTTTGTTATTTGGTTGCAGGGTTGTTTGAGAGAGACCATCTTCATCCTACGACTCCCACGGATTGATAAACCTTAGGTCATCCACTTGAGGGAAATTTGCTACTGTCCTACAAAACTCTTGGCTTGGAGGCCCAACACGAGTCTACAAGAAGAAGGTTGCGTAGTAGACATCAAGCTCTTTTCTGGCGCCGTTGCCGGGGAGGTGAGTGCTTGAAGGTATATCTTTAGATCTTGCAATCGAATCTTTTAGTTTCTTGTTTTATCACTAGTTTAGTCTATAAAAGAAAACTACAAAAAAATGGAATTGAGGTTTCCTCATATGCTTCATCTTTTTAATGCCTTTCGTGAAAATGATGGAAAGGAAAATTGTGCTCAAGTGCTAGAAGAAGAAGTCAATAAAATGTTTGGCACTAAATCTCTGAATGATGAGCATGATTGCAATTTTTTGGTATGAATTCTTTGAATATCCATGATGCTAATGATATGCAAAGCCATATGCTTGGGGATGCTATGTTTGATGAAGATGATATTTTTAGTCCCCCAAGTATTGATGAGAATATTTATTATGATGATAGCATGCCTCCTATTTATGATGATTATATTGATGAAATGGGTTTGGAAGAGTGTCAACTCTAGGTACCAATGATCCCACTATTTTGGAGGGTGCTGAATCTTTTCACAATATTGATAAAAGTGGATTTGGAGAGGTCATGAATTTATTTAGTGATGAATCCACTATTTTGGAAGAGGTTCCAATTGATTATGAGAACAAAGTTGCTATCTATGATGATTATTGTGATGACATGTATGCTATAAAGAATAATGATAACCATGAAACTTGTCATCATGATTTTAATTTTCAATTGGATTATGCCTCACATGATAGTTTTTTTGTTGAGTTTGCTCCCACTACTATTCATGAGAATAAATTTGCTTATGTGGAGAGTAATAAAATTTCTATGCTTGTGAATCATGAAAAGAATGCTTTATGTGATAGTTATATTGTTGAATTCATTCATGATGCTACTGAAAATTATTATGAGAGAGGAACATATGCTTTTACATATTGCAATAATATCAAGTTTCCTCTCTATGTGTTGAAAGTTTTGAAGTTTTGCTTGGTTTGCCTTCCTATGCAAGTTGATTCTTGTTCCCATAAATTGTTTGCTCACAAAATCCCTATGCATAGGAAGTGGGTTAGGCTTATATGTGCTAGTCATATTATTCATGATGCTCCCATTATGTTTCAATTCTTATCTTTTATGTGAGCATCATTGAAATCATCATGCCTAGCTTAAAAAGGCATTAAAGAAAAGCGCTTGTTGGGAGACAATCCAACATTTAACCCTACTGTTTTTGTGTGTTCACATGATTAAGATACTGTATTAATCATGTTTTATAGGTTTTGTTTCAATAAAGTGCCAAGTAAAGCCTTTGGGGTAGTGTGGATGATAGTTAACTTGATTCTGTGCAAAAACAGAAACTTTTTCGTCCAGTACAGAAATTCCTATCTTTTACTGGAATGAGGAAAACTTCTGAAATTTTTACAGTTAATTCGTATACAAATTGTCTACGTTTTCCTAATTTTTCAGAATTTTTGGATTAACCTAAGTATGAGATTAATTCATATATTTACAGACTATTCTGTTTTTGACAGATTCTGTTTTCAATACATAGTTTGCTTGTTTTCTAGTTTCTATGGCTTGTATTGCTCAATATAAATTCTAGAAATGATAGGGTACAGTAGGTATCATGTGAGAAATTTTTTGAATCTTGTCTTGACAGTACCAAAGTGAATGATTTGTTTTACCATACTAACCCATCTCACGAAGTTCCGTTAAGTTTTGTGTGATTGAAGTTTTCAAGTTTTGGGTGAGATATCGATATGAGGAGAATAAGGAGTGACAAGACCCTAAGCTTGGGGATGCCCAAGGCACTCCAAGGTAATATTCAAGGAAGATCCAAGCAACTAAGCTTGGGGATGCCCCGGAAGGCATCCCCTCTTTCGTCTCCAACATTATCGGTAACCTTACTTGGAGCTATATTTTTATTCGTCACATGATATGAGTTTTGCTTGGACCATCATTTTATTTTATTATTATTTGCTTGCTGTTATTCAGAATAATGTTTTTCATCTTTTAGTTCAATAAAAATGTCAAGTATAGCCTTTACCATGCTTATTTTGCAAGTCTATATGTTGCTGATTTGAAAGCAGAAAGTTTTCTATCATTGTCTGACTTCTTATGGAAAGTAAGAACGTGGTAAAATCTTAAAAGTTTTTCACAATAAGATACAACAAATTTTATACAGTGTGGAAATTTTTCAGAATTTTTGGAGTTAGGTAAGTATGAGTACAATTACACTCTTTACAGACTGTCCTGTTTAGACAGATTGCTGTTATGTTTGCATATGTTTGCTTGTTTAATGATTCTATTTGAGAATAGGAGTATTAAATATGCAGAGGCATTTATTATGCAATGTTGAATAATAATTTTAGTTATTTGCTACAGTAGAGAATGATAAGGTTTTGCATTTGATTTATACTAACTTATCTCACGAGTTCTTATTGAGTTTTGTGTGCATGAAGTTTTTAAGATTTAGGGAAACCGTGATATAAAAGTAATTAAGGAGACACAAAAGCTCAAGCTTGGGGATTCCCAAGGCATCCCTAGTTAATATTTTAAGAAGTCTCAAGCATCTAAGCTTGGGGATGCCCCGGTTGGCATCCTACCTTTCTTCATCAACAATTATCGGTTAGTATCGGTTGAGCCTAAGTTTTTGCTTCTTCACACGATGTGTGCTATTTTTAGAATGTCATTTTATTTTGTTTTGCTTGCTTTTTGAATAAAGTACTTAAGATCTGAAATTCTTTTATGAGAGGGAGTCTTCACATAGCAACATAATTATTTGACCACTCATTGATCTTCACTTATATCTTTTTGGAGTAGTTTGTCAGTTGCTCTAGTGCTTCACTTATATCTTTTTAGAGCACGGCGGTGGTTTTATTTTGTAGAAATTGATGAATTCTCATGCTTCACTTATATTATTTTGAGAGTATTTAAACAGCATGGTAATTTGCTTAGGTTATGAATTTAGTCCTAATATGATAAGCATCCAAGAGGGATATAATAAAAACTTTCATATAAAGTGCATTGAATACTATGAGAAGTTTGATTCCTTATGATTGTTTTGAGGTATAAAGATGGTGATATTAGAGTTATTCTAGTGAGTAATTGTTGATTGTAGAAATACTTGTGTTAAAGTTTGTGATTCCCGTAGCATGCACGTATGGTGAACCGTTATGTGATGAAGTCGGAGCATGATTTATTTATTGATTGTCTTCCTTATGAGTGGCGGTCGAGGACGAGCGATGGTCTTTTCCTACCAATCTATCCCCGTAGGAGCATGCGCGTAGTACTTATTTTCGATAACTAATAGATTTTTGCAATAAGTATGTGAGTTCTTTATGACTAATGTTGAGTCCATGGATTATACGCACTCTCACCCTTCCACCATTGCTAGCCTCTCTAGTACCGCGCAACTTTCGACGGTACCATACACCCATCATATACCTTCCTCAAAACAGCCACCATACCTACCTATTATGGCATTTCCATAGCCATTCCGAGATATATTGCCATGCAACTTTCCACCGTTCTATTTATTATGACACGCTTCATCATTGTCATATTGCTTTACATGATCATGTAGTTGACATCGTATTTGTGGCAAAGCCACCATTCATAATTCTTTCATACATGTCACTCTTGATTCATTGCACATCCCGGTACACCGCCGGAGGCATTCATATAGAGTCATATTTTGTTCTAAGTATTGAGTTGTAATTCTTGAGTTGTAAGTAAATAAAAGTGTGATGATCTTCATTATTAGAGCATTGTCCCATGTGAGGAAAGGATGATGGAGACTATGATTCCCCCACAAGTCGGGATGAGACTCTGGACAAAAAAAAAGAGGCAAAAAAAAAGAGAAGGCCCAAAAAAAGAGAGAAGGGGCAATGTTACTATCCTTTTACCACACTTGTGCTTCAAAGTAGCACCATGATCTTCATGATAGAGAGTCTCCTATGTTGTCACTTTCATATACTAGTGGGAATTTTTCATTATAGAACTTGGCTTGTATATTCCAATGATGGGCTTCCTCAAATTGCCCTAGGTCTTCGTGAGCAAGCGAGTTGGATGCACACCCACTTAGTTTCTTTTTGAGCTTTCATAAACTTACAGCTCTAGTGCATCCGTTGCATGGCAATCCCTACTCACTCACATTGATATCTATTGATGGGCATCTCCATAGCCCGTTGATACGCCTAGTTTATGTGAGACTATCTCCTTCTTTTTTTCTTCTCCACAACCACCATATTCCATTCCACCTATAGTGCTATGTCCATGGCTCATGCTCATGTATTGCATGAAAGTTGAAAAGGTTTAAGAACATTAAAAGTATGAAACAATTGCTTGGCTTGTCATCGGGGTTGTGCATGATTTGAATACTTTATGTGATGAAGATGGAGCATAGCCAGACTATATGATTTTGTAGGGATAACTTTCTTTGGCCATGTTATTTTGAGAAGACATGATTGCCTTATTAGTATGCTTGAAGTATTATTGTTTTTATGTCAATATTAAACTTTTGTTTTGAATCTTATGGATCTGAATATTCTTGCTACAATAGAGAAGATTACATTGATAAATATGTTAGGTAGCATTCCACATCAAAAATTCTGTTTTTATCATTTACCTACTTGAGGATGAGCAGGAATTAAGCGTGGGGATGCTTGATACGTCTCCAACGTATCTATAATTTTTGATTGTTCCATGCTATTATATTATCCATCTTGGATGTTTTATATGCATTTATATGCTATTTTATATTATTTTTGGGACTAACCTATTAACCTAGAGCCCAGTGCCATTTTTTGTTTTTTCCCTTGTTTTTTGAGTTTTACAGAACGGAGTCCAAATGACCTGAAAATTTACGGTGATTTTTTATGGACCAGAAGAAGCCCCCGATGCAAAAGAGTTGGGCCAGAAGAGTCCTGAGTCAACGACAAGGGTGGAGGGCGCCCCCACCCCCCTAGGGCGCGCCCCCTGCCTTGTCGCTGACTCGTGGAGCCCCCTGACGTGAAACCGACGACAAAAATTCCTACAAATCTAGAAACCCCCAGAAAGAAACCTAGATCGGGAGTTCCGCCACCGCAAGCCTCTGTAGCCACCAAAAACCAATCGGGAGCCTGTTCCGGCACCCTATTGGAGGGGGAAATCATCACCGGTGGCCATCTTCATCATCCCGGCAGTCTCCATGACGAGGAGGGAGTAGTTCACCCTCGGGGCTGAGGGTATGTACCAGTAGCTATGTGATTGATCTCTCTCTCTCGTGTTCTTGATTTGGCATGATCTTGATGTACCGCGAGCTTTGTTATTATAGTTGGATCATATGGTGTTTCTTCCCTCTCTATCTCTTGTTGTGATGAATTGAGTCTTGCTCTTTGAGATTTCGTTATGTTGGATTGAGTATTGGATTTGAGAACACTTGATGTATGTCTTGCGATGGGATATCTGTGGTGACAAAGGGATGTTCTATTGATTCACTTGATGTATGTTTTGGCACTCAACTCGAGGATTCCCGAGGTGACACTGGGGTAATCTATGCATAGGGGTTGATGCACGTTTTCGTCCTACATTCTCCGATAGAAACTTTGGAGTGATTCTTTGTTGCACGTTGAGGGATTGTTATTTTATCCAATTATGTTATCATTGTTGAGAGAACTTGCACTAGTGAAAGTATGAACCCTAGGCCTTGTTTCCAAGCATTGCAATACTGTTTTTGCTCACTTTTGTTACTTACTACCTTGCTGTTTTTATATTTTCAGATTACAAAAACCTAGATCTACCATCCATATTACACTTGTATCACCATCTCTTCGCTGAACTAGTGCACCTATACAATTTACCATTGTATTGGGTGTGTTGGGGACACAAGAGACTCTTTGTTATTTGGTTGCAGGGTTGTTTGAGAGAGACCGTCTTCATCCGACGCCTCCCACGGACTGATAAACCTTAGGTCATCCACTTGAGGGAAATTTTCTACTGTCCTACAAAACTCTGCGCTTGGAGGCCCAACACGGGTCTACAAGAAGAAGGTTGCGTAGTAGACATCAGGTTGTCTCCCAACAAGCGCATTTCTTTAATGCCTTTTTACCTAGGCATGATGATTTCAATGATGCTCACATAAAAGATAAGAATTGAAACATAATGGGAGCATCATGAAGCATATGACTAGCACATTTAAGTCTAACCCACTTCCTATGCATAGGGATTTTGTGAGCAAACAACTTATGGGAGCAAGACTCAACTAGCATAGGAAGGCAACACAAGCATAACTTCAAGATTTTCAACACATAGTGAGGAAACTTGATATTATTGCAATATGTAAAAGCATATGTTCCTCTCTCATAATAATTTTCAGTAGCACCATGAATGAATTCAACAATATAACTTTCACTTAAATCATTCTTTTCATGATTCATAAGCATAGAAATTTTACTACTCTCCACATAAGCAAATTTATTCTCATTAATAATAGTGGGAGCAAACTCAACAAAATAACTATCATGTGATGCTTGATTGGCATACTCATATTGAGTATTAAAATCATGATGACAAGTTCCATGGTTATCATTATTCTTTATATCATATGTGTCATCACAATAATCATCATAGATAACAACTTTGTTGTCATAATCAATTAGAACCTCTTCCAACATAGTGGATTCATCACTAAATAAAGTCATGACGTCTCCAAATCCACTTTTATCATTATAATAAGATTCAACACCCTCCAAAATAGTGGGATAATTATTATCTAAAGTTGACACTCTTCCAAACCCACTTTCATCATTGTAATCATCAAAATAGGAGGCATGTAATTATCATAATAAATATTCTCATCAAAACTTGGGGTACTAAAAATATCATCTTCATCAAATATAGCATCCCCAAGCTTATGAGCTTGCATATCATTAGCATCATGGATATTCAAAGAATTCATACTAACAACATTGCAATCATGCTCATCATTCAAAGATATAGTGCCAAACATTTTATTAACTTCTTCTTCTAACACTTTGACACAATTTTCCGATCCATTGTTTTCAAGAAAGACATTATAAAGATGAATTATATGTGGCAACCTCAATTCCATTTTTTTGTAGTTTTCTTCTAGAAACCAAACTAGTGATAAAACAAGAAACTAAAAGATTCAATTGCAAGATCTAAAGATATACCTTCAAGCACTCACCTCCCCGGCAACGGCGCCAGAAAAGAGCTTGATGTCTACTATGCAATCTTTCTTCTTGTAGACTCGTGTTGGGCCTCCAAGCGCAGAGTTTTGTAGGACAGTAGCATTTTTCCCTCAAGTGGATGGCCTAAGGTTTATCAATCCGTGGGAGGCATAGGATGAAGATGGTCTCTCTCAAACAACCCTGCAACCAAATAACAAAGTGTCTCTTGTGTCCCCAACACACCCAATACAATGGTAAATTGTATAGGTGCACTAGTTCGGCGAATAGATGGTGATACAAGTGTAATATGGATAGTGTATATAGGTTTTTGTAATCTGAAAATATAAAAACAGCAAGGTAACTAGTAACAAAAGTGAGCAAAAACGGTATTGCAATGCTTGAAAACAAGTCCTAGGGTTCATACTTTCACTAGTGCAAAGTCTCTCAACAATGAAAACATAATTGGATCATATAACACTCCCTCAACATGCAACAAAGAATCACTCCAAAGTTTCTATCGGAGAACGTAGGACGAAAACGTGCATCAACCCCTATGCATAGATTACCCCAATATCACCTCGGGAACCCGCGAGTTGAGTGCCAAAACATACATCAAGTGAATCAATATAATACCCCATTGTCACCACGGGTATCCATATGCAAGACATACATCAAGTGTTTCTCAAATCCAATATTCAATCCAACATTATGAAACCTCAAAGAGCAAGACTCAATTCATCACAATAAGGTAGAGAGGGAAGAACACCATAAGATCCAAATATATTAACAAAGCTCGCGGTACATCAAGATCATGCCAAATCAAGAACACGAGAGAGAGAGAGAGAGAGAGAGATCAAACACATAGCTACTAGTACATACCCTCGGCCCCAAGGGTGAACTACTCCCTCCTCATCATGGTGGCCGCCAGGATGATGAAGATGGCCTCCAGTGATGATTTCCCCCTCCGGTAGGGTGCCAGAATGGGGTCCTGATTGGTTTTTTGTGGCTACAGAGGCTTGCGGCGGCGAAACTTCTCATCTAGGTTTATTTTCAGAGGTTACTGTATATATAGGAGTATTTGGCATTAGAATCAAGTTAGGGGGTGCCCGAGGGCCCCACAAGCTCGGGGGGCGTGCCCCGCATGCTTGTGGCCTCCTCGGTCACCTCCTGGTCCAGCTCCGATGTTCCGTGTGTCTCTTCTGATCCATAAACGATCACTGTAAATTTTCAGCCCATTTCGAGAACTTTTATTTCTGCAAAAAAAATGACACCACGGTAGTTCTGCTGAAAACAGCGTTAGTCCGGGTTAGTTCTACTCAAATCATACCAAATCCACATAAAATTGTTGTAAACATGGCATGAATACTTCATAAATTATAGATACGTTGGAGATGTATCAATGAACAGAGGAGGAGGAGCATGAGCTCATAGAGGTTCCATAGGAGCAGACGGGATGGTAGGGGAAGCTCTGGTGGCGGCACATTGAACAGAGGCGACCGGCGGGAGAGACGATGAAGGCAAGGCCGATTCTCTCGATTCATGGGTCCTTCGGATCCGTACGTTGGCTCGCAAATGCTGCTCATCACGGTGGAGACGATGGACATGCTCACGCGGCTTTTCAGAGTTGTTGGCCATGCAGGCGAGCTGTGGTGGCCGGCGGGAGCTCTCGGGTGGTTGCTCAAACTCGAGCTAGAGGGCGAGGGAGAGATCAGAGAGAGAGAGAGGGGGGAGGAACAGAGGGCACCGTGGGGCATCTACTGGCGCGAAGAGATAGGCACGAGGAGGAGAGGAAGCAGGCAGGAAGGAGCTGGAGGCTCAAACGCGCGCGCGTTGACACACCTCTGCCTACTGGCAGAGGTTGAAGACGCCGCTTCAGCCTGGTGGGCTGGGCCAGCTACAGGGACGGGCCAGGTAAGCTTCCTTTTTCGTTTTGTTTCTGTTTTGTTTTATTTCATTCTTTTGCCACTAGTGCCAAAGATTCCTCTAAATATTTTTATGTTGCACATTGGACATTTCCAAATGCACATAAAATATTTCAGTGCTTTTGGAAATATATTCTATATATTTTGAATATAATTCCAAATGCAAATACAGTAATTATTTAAATCCAGTGCCCAAAATATTTCATAAAAATGTTCCAAAATTTTGGTTTGATATATAACTCTTGCCAAAATTCTCAAAACTATTTTTAGGGCATTTTGATTCACTGAATGCAATTTTTAGGATTCTTGCCCTTCTTTTAAAAAATAATTCTTTTGAGGGTTTGAAAATTCCCTCAATTCAAATTTCTTGAATTTAGATATGATGCATGAATGCTTCTAATGCAACTATTTACAAGCACTATTCTAGGGTTGTGACAGGTGCATACTTAGGGAGAACACTTTTATCTTGAAATTTAGTGAAAGGATCATCTTATAATGCTATCGTCGTCCTAAGCAAAATAAGATGCATTGAAAGGACAAGCATCACATGCAATCAATTTATATGTGACATGATATGGCCATTATCATCTCATGCTTTTGATCTCAATCTCCAAAGCACCGGCACGATCTCCATCGTCACCGGCATGAAACCATGATCACCATCATCATGATCTTCATCGTCATGTCGTCACGAGGTTATCTCTGCCAACTATTGCTTCTACAACTATTGCTAATGCATAGCGATAAAGTAAAGCAATTGCATGACATTTAATGATTGACACGTAGGTCCTACAATAAATTAAAGATAACCCTATGGCTCCTATCGGTTGCCATACTCATTGACATGCAAGTCGTGAACCTATTACAAAACATGATCATCTCATACATCAACATATATCACATCACGTATTGGCCATACCACATCACAACATGCCCTGCAAAAACAAGTTAGACGTCCTCTACTTTGTTGTTGCAAATTTTATGTGGCTGCTATGGGCGACTAGCAAGAACCGTTATTACCTACACAAAGCCACAACGGTGATATTCAAGTTGCCTTTTAACCTTCTACAAGGACCGCTAATGTCAAATCGAATCCAACTAAAGTAGGAGAGACAGACACCCGCCAGCCACCTTATGCAATACAAGTTGCATGTCTGTTGGTGGTACCGGTCTCTTGTGTGAGGACAAGTAAGGTTAGTCCGAGCTGCTTCATCCCACAATACTGCCGAATCCAAATAAGACAAATAGAGGTAAGCAATCTGAACATCAACGCCCACAACTTCTTTGTGTTCTACTTGTGCATATACATCTACGCATAGACCTAGCTCATGATGCCACTGTTGGGGAACGTTGCATGAAAATCAATTTTTTTCTATGAACACCAAAGATCTAATCTAGGAGATGTATATCAATGAGAGGGGAGTGTGTCTACATACTCTTGTAGACCGAAAGCGGAAGCGTATAAAACGCGGTTGGTGTAGTCGTACTCTTCGCGATCCGATCACGATCCAAACCGATCTAGCGCCGAATGGATGGCACCCCCGAGTTTAGCACACGTGCGGCTCATTGTTGTCTCCGAATCCTTGATCCAGCATGCGAGGGTGGAGATGTAGATGGGATCACAACCAGCACGATGGCGTGGTGGTGGAATTCCGATAGCGCTTTGCTAAGCGAAAAACCGGGGACGAGAATTATGCCGGGAGGGAGAAATGGGGCAGCGGCCAAGTTCAATCGGTTGGGGGCTTTGTTGTGCCCCTTCCCCTATATTTATATGTGTGGGAGGGCTAGGAGTCCAGCCCCTCCACCCCATATGGCTGGCGCACCAAGGGGGGAAGAGTTGGACTCCTAGTCCTTCTCCCCTTCCGTCGTACAGAGCTAGGACTCTTTCCCCCTTGGCCACATGGGTCTTTGGTGCTGGTTTGCCCAGCCTGAAGAGGCCAGCCCACCCTTAGCCCATGCTGGCCTGCGGGACATGATGGTCCCACTTGTGGACTTCCGGACCCCTCTGGTATCCTCCGAAAGCTTCCCGGTACAATACCGAAAAAATTGCTTTTTCCGAAATCCCGAACATGAATTTCCATATATAAATCTTTACCTCCAAAATATTCCGGAGCTCCTCGTGATGTCCGAGATCTCATCCGGGACTCCGAACAACTTTCGGTCACCAATACAAATATCCCAATTCTACTCTAGCGTCGTCGAACATTAAGCGTGCGACCCTACGGGTTCGAGAATCATTTAGACATGACCGAGACACCTCTCTGGTCAATAACCAATAGCGGGACCTGGATGCAAATATTTATTCCTACATATTCCACGAAGATCTTCATCGGTTGAACCACGATGTCAATGATTCAGTTAATCCCGTATGCAATTCGCTTTGTCCAGCGATATGTTACTTGCCCGAGATTCGATCGTCGGTATCTCCATACCTAGTTGAATATCGTTACCGGCAAGTCTCTTTACTCGTCCCGTAATACAAGATCCCATGACTAAACTCATTAGTCACACCCTTGCAAGCTTCTTGTGACCTTGTATTACCGAGAGGGCCCAGAGATATCTTTTCGTCATACGGAGTGACAAATCACAGTCTCGATCCGTGCCAACCCAGTAAACACCTTCGGAGATACCTGTAGAGCACCTTTATGATCACCCAGTTATGAAGTGACGTTTGGATACACACTAAGTATTCCTGCAGTGTTAGGGAGTTGCACGATCTCATATGGTCTAAGGAACAGATACTTGACATGAAGAAAGCTGTAGCAAATAACTAAGCGATACAATTTTTTGCTAAGCTTACGGTTTGGTCTGTCCATCACATCATTCTCCTAATGATGTGATCCCGTTATCAAATGACAACTCATGTCTATGGTTAGGAAACCTTAACCATCTTTGGTCAACGAGCTAGTCTAGTAGAGGGCTACTAGGGACACAGTGTTCTTTATGTATCCACACATGTATCTAAGTTTCCAGACAATACAATTCTAGCATGAATAATAAACATTTATCATGAACGGGAAATATGATAATAACCATTTTATTATTGCCTCTATGACATATTTCCAACAGTTATGTCTTGTGTTGTTCATCGATTCCCATAGTTGGTCTGTGATACACCCCCTCTTAATAGTAAATCATACCTATGACTCAAAAACAAGAAATCATAGGTACAAAATCAGTGTATTGTGTTATTTTATCGTTATAGCTTAGGGGCTGCCAACCAACTTTATGTTCCGTTTTCAGTGATGTGCATACTGAAAGCACACACTCAAAACATAGTTTGTCATCTAATCATAATGTAATTAACACCAAAATCCTCATTAGAGGCGCCTGTCCTTTCAAGCACATATCAAGATAAAAACCATAGGAAAAGGCGCACATGAACAAGATCCAACAATGGAGGATTGTCATGACATAGGAAGATAACGATCTTCTCAAGTGTCGCTTTCCGACAACTGCAATTTGTGGAGAGGCTTCGCCTCAAGGGAGACAAGTGTCACGTGTCCCATGCTACCGCCTATGAAAATGAGGTCACCCACTAAAAAATAAAGAAGATGGGAAAGTTTGTGGGACATGAGGGAGAGAGAGTGTGTGTGTGTGTGTGTCTGTGTTATTGGGCCCACCTATCGCCGCATGGTGACCAAAGGCAACGAGGCGATGATATTTGTCAAGGTCCAATGTCAACCCTATCCGTTGGTGTCATGACGTGAGAAGATCACGGCGTACTCGAGCGCCTCTTTGCGATGAGTGTCACACCTCCCTTGCGAAAGACAACGACAAGGAGCTATCCAGATACACAATAAACAAAAGGGGTAGTTGGGATGGGTATGAGCTGGCTATGCGGCAAGCGCGCATGTGTAAGGGATGCTGAATGAAAGCGTTTGTGAACACCTCGCCTCTTCTGTGCGTTTCTCATCCCGTTCGGCGTCTCTTCTCGCCCCAAATTCTCCAATTCCTAATCCAAATCAACGCGATCTCATCATAGACGAGGCACTGCAAGTGCTCATCCTTACTCCTCTAGAAACCTTCGCCACATCAGTCGGCCCCATGTTTTGATTTCAGCTAGCTGAGAAAGTGAGCGAGGGGTTGGCGGCGTGGATGAATCGGTTGGGCGGCAGTGGCATTGGCAGCGCCGATGTGCCACTGCTGCAGCATCAACAGATGGAGGATGTGATGAGCCTCAGCGATCCCATGCTAGCGGCGCTGCGCAACAATTACCGCCATAGGATGTAAGTGCTTTACTACTTCTATCTCCGTAGAAATTTATGTAGGATGTGGTGGTGCTCACTAGTTATTCAATCAGGGCTTTCAACTATATATATGCACTGAATTAGAATCAACTTTCGCACAGCACCGAGATTGATAACCTTCCTTTTTCTCTAAAAAAATGGTTGATAACCTTCCCTTATTTTGCAAGGTCTTGTTTGACATAATTTCCAAAACGCGCCGGGTGGGGACACATGAAGGCCTTCTTTATTTGATTCTATTTCCTTGTTCTTGAATTGCCAGAATGAAGCATGCGCGAAGGGAGGTAACTGCGAGATTATATGAAGGAAAGAGGGTACCTGCTGACTGGCAGCGGGGGCTGCCAGAACTTGCTAGGTGGGTCGAGAAAGTCTTGTTTGAGAAACACCCAAACAAGGTGCGCTATGTTTACTTATTCTTTTGTATGTATCCCTCGTCCATCTCTTGACTAGGAAGGTAATGTTAGGAATAAGCATCTTTTTACTTATTCTTTTGTATGTATATCCCTCGTCCATCTCTTGACTAGGAAGGCAACGTTTGGAATAAGCCACTGTGGTGGTGATCAGTGTGCGTGTGTGTGCGTGCTGGTCGAGCCGGGCGCTGGTGCATGGCCTCATCTTGTCCGTAGGCGTGCGTGTGTGAGTGTGTGTGTGTGCTGGTCGAGCCGGGTGTTGGTGCATGGTTGCGTCGTGTCCGTAGGCATGCGTGTGTGTGTGTGTGTTGTGGTGGTGCGTGAGCTAGGCTCGCGTTCGAGTCCGCCACCGTAGGGCTAGGTCGTTGGCGTAGGTAGCGGGGTGAGCGCGGTGATCTGTTGCAGGTCTGCAGCATTGCGCACGCGTGGGAGCGCGTCGTGGGCGCGGCCAGAGCGACCGGATCGCGCGCTCGAGTGGGTAGGAGGCGTGGGGGTCGTGCCCTAGTACTGGCCCGGGTATAAAGCCCGTGTTCTGTTAGTTGTAACGGGGGGGTGCGGGGTTTGAACTTGAGAAAAAACGTTGTCTGTGCATCGAGGCTTTCGTCGACGAAAACCACAACTGTCCCCTCTTTCTTCTTCCTCCGTTCGAGCACGAGTGTGAGAGAGAGAGCTAGGGTTTAGATCCAATAGGTAAATCGCTGTCTCATCATTTTTCCTGATGATATCTCCTGTTGTTTTGGCAGAGGGAGTACTACAACATGACGAATGGACCAGTTGCGCCACATTTCGAGTTTGCTGTGACCTCACTTGCTGTCGTGGTATTTTCGCGGGAGTGGCCAAGGGGCACCGCGTCACGGCAGACGCCACGGGGTGGCTTATCGTGGGTGGAGCAAGGCTACAGTGGAATATCCGGGACGGGTATTGCACAATAGCACGCAGTGGTTTTACCCAGGTTCGGGGCTCTCCGGAGAGATAATACCCCTACTCCTGCATGTCTGGAATATATGTGAAGTATACATCTGGCAGTACAAAGCGCTCCTGGAGCTGTATCTGAGGTCAGTGCCGTGGGCATCTGGCCTCGTATATGTGAATGAGTATGAGAATGAGAGATGGCCATGAGTGGCCGTGTGCGCTTGGGCATGCATGCCCATGGGAGTGGTGGAGCTCGTCCCTCCTCTGGATGGATGGGTGCCTTTATATAGTGGGCATGGGGGTGTGTGGCTTGAGATGTAAGCTACAGTGAGTAGCTTACATCTCAAGCTGAGAGTAGCTTGCATGTTAGGCTAAGCTTGTCCCCTGGGGCATTTTATAAATCAATGCCCAGGGGACAAGGTACACTGCTGATGACGTCGCATGTGACGGGTGAATAGCGTATGCTTTATCAGCAACAGTGGCCACGGTATGGCCGTCTTATCGGTGTCGGGTCAGTGCAGCGGTTGACTCACGTAGCAGGCCGGCTGGAGCAGCCGGACGGGGAGCCGGCCGGGCAGCCGGGTGGCGAGCCAGCAGGGGCAGTCGGACAGGGAGCTGTCTGGAGCGGCCGGGTGGCGAGCTGGCCGGAGCAGCCGGACTGAGGGGCGTCGGCCGCCCCGATGTTTTGAAGCATCGTTTCGTCGTCTTGGACCTACCCGGGGGTCATCTCCCCGACAGTAGCCTCCAAGCCTCCGGGCAACTTGGAAAAGTTGAGCGGAGGTCTTTTAGCGGGCGTTGATGTAGAAGATGTTGATGACGGCCGGCTGCAGACCGCAGCCGGCGCGGCCTGCTTCCAGCGGGGGCGCGCGAGCGCACCCGCTGGGTGTAGCCTCCGAGCCTCCAGGCAACTTTGGAAAAGTTGGGCCGAGGGTTTTCGCGGTTGTTGGTGCATACGATGGCGTCGAGGGTGCCGGTTGCAGCCAGCAGCGGGCGTGCAACAGGCGCGGCATGCACCGAGTGGGGGCGCGCAAGCGCACCCGCTGGGTGTAGCCTCCGAGCCTCCGGGCAACTTGGAAAAGTTGGGCGGAGGGTTTTGTTGTTGAAGAAATTGTTGATGAGAACCGGCTGCGGGCGTGCAGCCGGAGCGGCTTGCTTCCAGCGGGGGCGCGCCAGCGCACTCGCTGCGTGTAGCCTCCGGGCGACTCGAAGAGTCGGGCGGAGGGTTTTCGCTGCTTTGTCTTGTCCCGTGAGGTCCGTGCCGCCTGACGGTCGTGGAAAACCACCAGGCGCGGATTCCTGTTGGTGGGCGCGGGGCCCTGCCGGGCGCGGACGCGGGGTCCGCCGGCAGCTGGGCACGGCGCCCTGCCGGGCGCGGCGTGCTGCCGGGCTCGGACGCGGAGTCCGCCGACTGGTGCTGCTGCCGGGCGCGGACGCGGAGTCACCCGGCTGATACTGTCAGGCGCAGACGCGGGGTCCGCTGACTGAAGCTGTCGGGCGCGGATGCGGGGTCCGCCGACTGAAGTTGTAGAGCGCGGACGCGGGGTCTGCCGACTGATGCTGTCGGGCGCGGACGCGGGGTCCGCCGACTGAAGCTGTCGGGCGCGGACGCGGAGTCCACCGACTGATGTTGTCGATGACAGCCGGCTGCGGGCATGCAACTGGCGCGGCGTGTTCCGAGTGGGGGCGCGCAAGCGCACCCACTAGGTGTAGCCTCCGAACCTCCGGGCGAGGAGGGGTTCCCCACGGAGATGATCATGCAAAAAGACAAGGTTAGTCCGCGCAGATATATCAAATGTTTGCTTTTAGCATTGCAAGTTTTATGCGGAGGGTGCCGACTCGGTTTCGTCCGAGCCCCCTTCAATCTTTTTCATGTTCCCTCCGCTCTTTGGCTTGTGCTCTCGCTAGCCGGACAGCCGCGTGACGGTCTGTGGCTGAGAGTGGGCCGCGGAGTGAAGCGTACAGTACTCAGACTCTGGGAGTAGATTTCGACCGAGCAGATACTCATAAAGCAAACGGCCGGGTCGCCCGAACCGTTTTTCTTCCCGGACGTTTTTCGCGTGGGGTGACTTCTAGCTTTTGCTCTTGCTAGCCGGACAGCTGCGCTGCGGTCTGTAGCTGAGACGAAGAGTGGGCCTTTTGTACCGTACACGCTACTAAGCCGTCTGCGGGAATGAACGAATGGGGCCGAGCGGCCAGCCTTCGGGCCAACACTGGCTGGCGCCGGGGCGAAAAGTAGTGCAATTGTAATAAAGGCGGAGGTGCTCCCTGAGTGTCGCTCGGGGTTATCCGGTTTGGTGTGCACGATGCAAAAAATACGCAGGTGAGGAGCTCACATTGCTTTGGTGCGGGCGAGGCGGAGGGTGCCGAAGACAGCCGGCGCGGCTTGGCGCTCGCGGACTGCGCCGGCACACCCGCTGGGGGTAGCCTTCGAGCCTCCGGGTGCTCGAAGGGGGTCCCGGCCGGTCAGGTCCGACCGAACGGGCGTCGAGGCGGACGGGCAGTCGGGCGGGCTCTCCAGCCGGCCCGGTGTTGAAGCGGGCAGGCAGGCCGGGTCGTGCCTGGCTGTTCGAGTGGCGAAGCAGGCGGACGGGCAGGCGGACGTCTTTTTCTTTTCTTCTCTTTGGCCGGCTGTGCCTAGTCGGACGCAGTTTTTTTTACAAGCCGGCTAGGCACCCGACCCTTGACTTTTCTAGCCGGCTCCACACGAGCAGCCAGCGCCGGGTCGAAGACGGGCAGGCCGCGGGGAAGCCGGAGACGGCAGGCGGCACGGGGGCGGCCGCGCGGGCGGGAGCCGAAGCCGGCGAGGGGCGCCCCAGCGGCCGGCTGCTCGGGTAGAGCCGAGCGGGGCGAGGCGGAGGCGGCCGACGGCGGGGTGGGGCAGGCGGAGTCGACGACTGGGGGCCGCGGGCGCGGCCACGCGGTCGTGGAGGTGGTGCGAGCGGACGTTGGGAGCCGGAGCCGGCGCAGCGCGGCAGGCCGGACAAAGACACGGGGCGGGCACGGTCCGGGACGCGAAGAAGGCGGCCGCGGAGAGGGTGGAGCCGGCCGGGGGCCGCCGCGAAGATGGTGGAGGCACGGGGGAGCCGGCGGCAGGGGAGGCCGGCAGCGGGGAAGCAGCTGGCGCCAGGACGCGCATGGGCGCGGGGAGCCGGTGCAGCGGCTGGGGTGGAGGACAGGACCCGGTGGGGCGCAAAGGCGGCCCGACGGAGCGGGGCGACTTGGGAGTGGCCAGACTCGGCGCGGGGAGCCGGCAGCCGGCTGGAGCAGCACACCGGTGGGCGCGGAGGCGACTCGGCGGAGCGGGGCGACGCGGGGGTGGCCTGGCCGGATCCGGCGCGTGGTTGGAGGAGTGGCGACGGGCAGGGGCGCCTCCTGCGGGTGAGTTGAAGAGTAGCGGGACGGCCCGGGCAGGTCGAGCTGCACAGCAGCGAGCAGTGGGACGGCCCGGGCGCGCGGATGGGGAAGCCCTGCTCGGGAGGAAGGGGAGCAGCGCGCGGCCGCGGGAAAGGATCGCGTGCGGGGCGCTGGAGGAGGCAGCAGCCGTGGCGAGGGGAGCTGGCGGGACAGAGACCGCAGCTGCGTACGCGGGCTGTACAGCAGCTACACAGCTACAGCGAGGAGCAGTAGCGAGGCATGGCAGCTACAGCTACAGCTAAAGCTACAGCGAGGCAGCTACGGCGGCGGTGCAGCTGGCAGGAGCGAAGTGGTGCGGTGGAGCGGGCGCACGCCAGCATGTATGACCAGTGTATGGCTAGTGTCTGGGTAGCATCCGACTTGCATGAAGGCAATGTACATGATGTATATGGTCATTGTCTGAGGATTATCTGGCTCGGATACGATCATGGTTTGGTGGTGTATGGCCATTATCTGGCATTTGCCTCGAAGGAGCGAACCGAGGAGCGAGACATAGCGCGGAGGGGATCGAACGCGCAGCCGGACGGCGGGCCGAGGCGTGGATGGACGCGGCCGACCGAAGCGGCGCGCGCGGACAGAGGCGGAGTGGAGCAGAGAGCGAGGTGGACGGCGTCGAGGCCGACGATGAGTATGCGCCATTCCGTGCGGCCGTCCCAGGGATGTGTCAATGTCGAGCCCCCGAGCATTGCCGGAGAGACGACGGCGATGCCGCGGTGATGATGATGAAAAGGGTCCCGCCCGGACCGTGGTTCTAGCAGCAGCGAGCCCCACGGTGGGCGCCAACTATCGTGGTATTTTCGCGGGAGTGGCCAAGGGGCACCGCATCACGGCAGACGCCACGTGGTGGCTTATCGTGGGTGGAGCAAGGCTACAGTGAAATATCCAGGACGGGTATTGCGCAATAGCACGCAGTGGTTTTACCCAGGTTCGGGGCTCTCCGGAGAGATAATACCCCTACTCCTGCATGTCTGGAATATATGTGAAGTATACATCTGGCAGTACAAAGCGCTCCTGAAGCTGTATCTGAGGTCAGTGCTGTGGGCATCTGGCCTTGTATATGTGAATGAGTATGAGAATGAGAGATGGCCATGAGTGGCCGTGGTCCCTTGGGCATGCATGCCCGTGGGAGTGGTGGAGCTCGTCCCTCCTCTGGATGGATGGATCGAAAAATGGAAACGGCGGCCGCGCACCAGGCAGGCCGGTATCGAGGCCGTCAGGACGCCATGTGGATTCATGCTCGCCGTGTATACCTCACGTATTGGATTTATTTTTGGCCCGTATTGGAGCAACCAGGTGTGGCACCCCGGCTCAGAGGAAACCGGGACGCCCCGTATTCCAGCCCAGAGACAAGTCTTCTGGAATACGGCACTGTTGGCATAGAACAAATCAGCTCTTTATTACTATGAATAAGGTAACAAGGGTACATGGATTACATCGGCACGACGATACTACGCCTGCCCAGGGTAGCTCTATGCTAACAGCGGAACAACCCGAGGAAACGGAGTATCCTCGGCAGCGGAACAATGACGGCGGTGGTGAACTCCACTCCGCAAGGACTCTGGCTGGAACGCGTATCCTAGCTCGCAAACCCGAAATCCTCGACAAGCAAGCAGTCATGGCATGACCTGCAAACTGGCATGACACGCCAGGTGAGTACTTTGAATGTACTCGCAAGCTCACAGCAACCAAAGCAATCAAGACAAGCAACAGCATGGCATTTACAGGTTAAGCAGGTGAAAACATGATGATGCTAGAACAATATAAGCATGGCATGGCATATACTACATGCAATAGGCTGCAACTTACTCTGTCGTGAGGTTACCCCGTAACCATCACCTGTAAGACTTACCATCGAGTGTGCCACATGATAACCTCGGGACCAACCAAACTTGGTATTACAATACCGTAGTGATAACATGATCACCAAGAGCTTGGTCTTTACCGAGATCACTACATAACACCAAACCACGGTGATCCTCTCGTGATCACGATCAACCAACATCGGTATCCTTGATACCACGGTGATCCTCTCGCGATCACATAAAGATCAACCAACTTCTTTCTCATCGAACCGGGTTGTTATAAGCAAGATTATTATACTTTTGACCCATAGTGTGTCCTACTACAAACTGTGTCCATATCCGAGGACGCGGCTATCGATAGATTATACACTCTGCAGAGGTTAGTACACTGTACCCACACCACGGAACCCGTGGCCTTGTGCTCCTATTCGGGTGGACCAACGACGTTCCGACAAAACCCAATCTATTGCATGGTACTCTCCCAGCCACTCCGACAAACTCCCCTTTGGGCTATGTCATGGGTGACCCCTGTGTCCTTTCGACACCTGCCATCGTCGTGGCCAAACAAAACTGTCCCAAACGAGGACCTGAGCTCAATACCAAACCTGGGTTCACAAGGTTATAGCCGCCTACCGGGCCAGGGTAGCACGCGCTCATAACCTTCCCTAGTTGGAGGTACCGGCGAGAGGCATGACAATAGACCGAATTAGGGTTGCCCCATCCCAGCAAGTGTGGTTGCACTGGTGAGCTCGATTCGGTGGCGCACTATGACTCAGCCAACAGGTGTTCAAGTTCGATTAACATCCGGTTAAATTTGAATGATGATGTGCTGAGCCATGATAACAGGATGAACCATAACAACTGATAAAGAAACATGCAGACATGTTATTATCTGAGCATGAACTACTGCAAGAATTAACCATGAGCATAATGCTACCAGCGAGTACCTTGTAACTAGCAAGATGCACATAGACAGATTATAAGGATGAGCATAGACCATGAGCATATATAGTAGTCTCAGACAGAATAACATGCACACATTAAAATAACTTCTCAGGTAGGAAACCATAGCTACTGCAAATTCATCATGCAAGTGGCTGTCGTGGCTTGCCTGGGGATGAAGAAACCACCGGGAAGAAGTGCGGAGAGTCCACGGAATGGATCACCGGAAACAGTTTTCTCCCGGAGGGGGCTGTTTACGGCAAGGGTAAAATGGTCATATTCACTGGGTCAAAATAGTATGAAAATGATACCAACATGACGGGCTCAAAGAGACGAAGAAGTAGGCTTTGGAATCACCTCGATCGGAGTTACGGGCAAAAAGTTATAGCCCGACGAAGTTCAGGGACTAATCTGTAAAAATAATCTTCACAAACTAGTCCCTAGTAGTTAAAACTGAAGGTGCATTTCTGGAAATACGCTTTACAGAAGAGAAAGCATATTCTTGCCCGAAGGGTCACCAGAGTACGTTTTCTAAAACTGAAAACGTATTTCAGTAAAAGCGCCTCCACTTAAAACACGCGGGCCCGAGGTGGTCAACGCTTAAGAAGCTGTCGGGTGGGGCCGATAGGAGGCGAGGCCCGCCTGGCCTGGTCGTCTCCCTCCTCTTGCCGTTCCCCCGTACGGAATAGTGGAGCGAGCCAGGGGAGCGACCGGCGCTGGCCCCCGACGGCTCCGGCCACCGCCGGCGAGGGCGCGGGCACCGATGCGCTCGGGGAGGGTACCGGCGTGCTCAGAGAGAAATTTCGCATCCATCCAGAGGCCGGGCGCACACCGGGGAGCGCTGGAGCAGGCATGGCACCAGCCGCGGCAGAAACCGGCTACGGCCGTCGGTGAGCTCGTGGCTAGAGGCCACCGTAGGGGGAGGGGAGATGCTGGAGTGGCTCCGGGGTGGTGGTGGAGGCCTCTAGTGGTGGAATGAGGGGGAGGGAAGGTCGGACTCGCCGGAATTTAGGAGGAGGGCCGCGGCGGCCATGGCGGCAGATGAAGGCGAGCAAGGGCTCTAGAGCTCCGGGGAGTAGTTAGGGAGGGGTAGTGGAGAGTGGTGAGTACGTTGCTGAGGACGAGAGGGCTCGGGCGCGGCCTATTTATGGGCGAGCGGCGACGATTGGATGAGCTCGACCGCGGTGGCGATCTCATCGTCGCACTGGAGCTTGCAGGCGAGCTGGCTGGACGGGAGCGTTGCCGACCTGACGAGCATTCAATGCAACGCAACGGCTCGGGGAGGAAGAAGCCAGGAAGGGAGGTGACAGCTCGGGTCATGGGCGAACAGAGTCATGACGGCGACCGCCGTGGCGTGGAGAGGAGGTAAGAGGAGAGGGAACCTACTGGAGAAGGGGCACGCAGACGGCGGCGACGTAGTCGGCACAAGAGGACACGCCAGGGCTGCCGGAGTTGTCCAGTCCGACGCGGTGAACACGCAGAGCGTTGTTTCTGCATGGCCGCTACGTAGTCACCACGTGCACCGTGGCATCCAGTGCTCCCTGGCGCCCAATTTGGTGTCTAGTAGCAAGTCCCTCCAAGCCAGGTTACAAATGAGGTGATTGCTCGAAGAAACGCACTGTGGTTGGATGGGAGTAATCGTCTGAAGTTTGCTGTAGCAAACTTGACCACACCTCTATGCTCAATAGGAAGGTGATAAGGTCAAAATGAGATGTCTGGGAGGTGTAGGGTAAGAAGGACTACAACCCTGTGAAGTTTGGAGGGAAATGGACCAATATTTGTCATAGTTGCTTCACAACTGCCCAAACTGGTCCAGAAAATGAATCATGAAGTAGTGCTCAATTGGCTTAATTAGTTTAGCTGAAACTTGGTGTAGGAGAGTCATTTGGGATTGCCAAGATGCCATAAAAATTTCATAGCATTTGGACAGGTATAAATGGTACTTCCTTCACAACACTTCCCACTGGACAGAAAATAAGAGAAATTCTAGGGAAATATTGGATGGATGAAATGATCCCAAATTTGGTGGAGAAGTGAAATATGGGTAGAAGCATGTTCTGGAAATTATTCATGAATTATGGAGCAATAAAAATTATAGTTCCTTCACAACCCATAATAATTACCAGAAACAAAGATTTGATGCTGTGATCACATAGATGATTGAATGATGCTAAAATTTAGTGGAGAGCTATGATTTGATCATAATAAGATGCTTGAAAATTTTCAACTCATTTGGATATGCCTAGCTTGCACTTCCTTCACAAGGCCTCTGTTTGAACAGAAACTTTGAAAAATTGCTCAGGAATATTCACTAGGCAAATGAAGTTGAAATTTGGCATGTGACAATGATATGGATAGGAAAGAGTGCACAAAAAGTTTGAGAGCAAGCAAGCAAATATAAAGGGTACTTGCTTCTCAACTTGACAGCTAGGGCAGAATCGGAAAAAGAATATTTGTGAAATATTTTTGAACATGGCAAGGAAGTATTTTGACATATCTGAGGAAGATATGTCCCAAAGGATTTATGAGAATTATTTGGGAATCTTTGGAATGCTGGAAATGTGGGTTGCTTCACAACCCAGGGCAAACAGGGTTATTCCTTTAATAGGAAAAAGGAATATTCCCAAGAAAAGAATATTGGGATTGGTCCAAGATGGGAATGGCAAGGTCTTGGGGTGGTTTTGAGATTGACAAGCTACTTGGGAGAGGAATCGAGGGTGATCTCTCCAGGGTTCAAGACCACTAAGCCACAGAAAAGCAAATCCAGACCAAAATCCAAATAAAATCAAAAGAAAAAAGAAATGGGCAAAATCCAGGGTGTTACTGACGATGACATGTACCTAGGGTAGGGTAATAGGCCTGACCTAGATGCCCTTCCCAAGGACACTACCATAGAGCCAAAGACATTCAAAGTGCAACAAAGGATGCCGACTGAAGTCACCTTGGAGTGCAATCCACTCGACCAGATATTTCACTCGGATACCCCAATTCCATTCGACCAAGATGAAGTCACTCGACCATACAAGAAACCACTCGTAGTACGGAAGACCTAAAGTCACTCAGGATGGCAACGGTCAGGCGTTCACTCTGTAGTCTTAAAGGTCATTTATAGCTCTTTATAGCTAGCGTTATCAGTAATGCCCTGTCTTAATGTATATTGAACTTTGTGTAACGTGGGATGGCTGGGGTCCTGGCGCACTCTATATAAGCCACCCCCCTCTTCTGGCACAAGGGTTCGCACCCCCTGTAACTCTCACGCATAATCCAGTCGACCAAGCCTCCGGGCACCGAGACGTAGGGCTATTACTTCCTCCGAGAAGGACCTGAACTCGTACATCTTGCGTGCACAACCTCACCGTAGCTAGGATCCTGCCTCCTCCTACGTACCCCCTATTCTTACTATCAGACTTACTCCCATGATAGTTGGCGCCCACCGTGGGGCCGGTGTCTTAGCGACTTCCGGTGAGGTTGCAGTTTTTCCGATCTCCATCAACATGGTTTCTTGCGGTGGTTTGGCTGAGGGCCGCGAGATCCATCTCGGCGCACTTGTTCTCATCACCGATGACTCCGCCTGGCTCCAGGAGCCCCCCCTCGACGTCGAGACGCTCCCTGTCCGTGGGGCGACGCACTTTCGCGCATGTGCTCGTGGCGTCCTTCTGCGGCAGCCATCGACCCAGTATCGGTCGGCTCCCGCGGCATCCTCGCTCCCCGCTGTTCGTCGTCGCAAGCGATCTGGTCGATCGCGGCTTCAGCGGTGGGTGAAGCATGCAGTGGCCCGCTAGTTGGCCACCCCATAAATCGCGGCAATTGAGCCCGACGAATCTCCCTACGGACTATTCGACCTGTCGACTGGTTTCGCCGAGACTCTGTCCGAGTTCGGAAGCAGTGACCCTGCGGCAGAAGTCCGGATGGTCGATACGCCGTGAGGCCCGCCTGGTTTCCGTCGCGGTGGCGGCGGCGATGGCGACGGCGGCTCGTCGCATGGTCACAAAGAATATCGTCCTGAAGCCCTCACTTCGGAGTAGAGGAACGAGCTGCATCATCGCAATATGGAGGCCCTCCACACCCCCATCATTGGGGAGACCTCCGAGGCTCGGGCCCTGGAGGCTGCGTGTCTAGCCACCTTGGCTGAGCGCGCGCGACTGGAAAATCTCCAACATTCACTCGACGAGCATGCCCGTCGGCAGATCCCCGAATCCAGTCGACGGCAACGACAGTTGTTTCCTCTTGAGCCCCAGGTATACCACACTCCGATCCAGAATCTTACAGCTGCAGCCCATATAGCAGAGTCGATTCAGCCGTCCCAATCAAAGGCTGGAAGAGGTTTGATGCAGATTCGAGCGCTGCTCCGGGCAGCAGGTGAGCAAAACACAGCTGTTTCTCAGTCGCGCAACAGGATCCATAGCAGATTTGTGGTTGCAGACACTATTCAGTCGGCTCACAGCGCAAGATCACCTCCGCGGCGCGAAGATCATGGGCACCGCCAGGACCAGTACCTGGGTCGAGGCCACGGACAGTACGATCATCGGTACGGCCGTGATGACAATCGTCGAGTGCCTACGCCCCCTCCGAGAGGCTGATCGTACGCGCCTCAGCGGCATGATGACAGGCGCTTGTATGGTGATGAGCGGAGAGCTCCGGTCGACCCAAGAGAGCCTGGGTTTGATGCAAGATCACTTCTCGTGCAAGGTTTGGTCGACAGAGGCCGGGCACACAGAGAAGGACAAGATAGGAATCATCCGAGTGGAAGCAGAGTTCACGTGTCTGGGCCTGAATGTTTCAGCAGAGCCATCAGAGCTGCTGAGATTCCACCCAACTTCAGGTTGGCGACAGGAGTAAGCAAGTTCACCGGTGAGTCAAAGCCAGACACTTGGCTAGAGGATTACCGAGTGGCTGTGCAGATTGGTGGCGGCAATGATGATGTTGCCATGAAGCACCTCCCCCTGATGCTGGAGGGCTCAACCAGAGCTTGGTTGAATCAGTTGGCCCCTGGTAGTATTTTTTGTTGGGAAGAATTGGCCTGAGTGTTCATCAGGACATTTGAGGGCACTTGCAAATGACCTGCAGGGTTGACTGAACTACAACATTGTGTCCAGAAACCGAATGAAACTTTGAGAGATTATATCCAGAGATGGACCACTCTTCATCATACCGTGGAGAATGTGTCAGAGCATCAGGCAGTTTGCGCCTTCAAGGAGGGCGTTCGGTACCGAGAACTTAACCTGAAATTTGGTCGGACAGGAGACATGTCCCTGGCTCGGATGATGGAAATAGCCACTCGGTACGCTAACGGCGAGGAAGAAGACCGACTCCGCAGTGGCAAGAATAAACCAGTCGCCCAGGATGCCGGAGGAGGAAATTCCAGTCGAAAGCAGAAGCGCAAAGCCGAACCCGCAGGTCCTGGTGAAGCCGCAGTTTTGATCCAAGGGAAGTTCAAAGGAAAGCCTAAGGGGCCTTGGATCCCCAAGAAAGTGAAAGATCAAGCGGGAAATGATGTGCTTGATTTACCGTGTCACATACACACCAAGAAAGATGAAGAGGGAAACCTGATTTACCCCAAGCATACCACTCGACAGTGTCGACTCCTGATTCAAAGCTTCCGAGAGGGTCAGCCCAGTGAAAAGGAAAAGGAATCTGATAAGGACAAAGACAAAGAATAGGATGATGGTTACCCCAAGGTCAATGCCACTTTAGTGATTTTTGCTGACATTGAGAGCAAAAGTCGACTGAAGGTTATCAATCGTGAAGTGAATATGGTTGCTCTGGCAACTACGACATATTTAAAGTGGTCACAGACTCCCATTACATTCGACTAGTCCGATCACCCAGCGCACGTTGCTACCCCTGGGCGGCAAGCGCTGGTGGTCGACCCAGTCGTTGGGGGCACCTGACTGACCAAGGTTCTGATGGATGGTGGCAGTGGCTTGAACATTCTATACGCTGAGACCCTCCGAGGGATGGGCATTCCGATGTCCAAGCTCAGCGAGAGCAACATGAGATTCCACGGAGTCATCCCAGGAAAGAAAGCCGATTCACTCGGTCAGATCACTCTTGATGTGGTTTTCAGTGATTCAAAGAATTACCGTAAGGAAAAGTTAACGTTCGAGGTGGTGGATTTCCACAGTGCTTATCATGCGATTCTGGGTCGGCCTGCATATGCTCGTTTCATGGCTCGACCATGTTACGTATACCTCAAGTTGAAGATGGCTGGCCCCAGAGGCGTGATCACGGTCACTGGAAATCGGCAGAGAGCAGAAGAGTGCCTCCAGAAGGGCTCAAAGATTGCTGATGAGCAAATGACAGCAGTAGAAATGGAAGAATACAAAAAGAACGCAGATTCGAGTGATTTGTTGTGAGCAAAGAAGCCCGCTTCAGAGTCCACATTTCAGTCGGCCGGTGCAACAAAGCCTGTCCATATCCATCCGACCGATCCCGATGCTGCTCCGACTCTCATCTCAACAACACTCGACAGCAAATAGGAAGAAGCGCTCATCCAGTTCCTCCATGAGAACTGAAACATCTTCGCATGGAAACCATCTGACATGCCGAGTGTACCCAGGGGACTGGCTGAGCACCATTAGCGAGTCGACCCAAAAGCAAAACCCATCAAAGAGCATCTCTGTCGGTCCACCGTGGAGAGGAGGAAGGCAATTGGCGAAGAGGTGGCTCGGCTTCTGGCAGCTGAGTTCATCCGCGAGATATGCCACTCCGAGTGGCTCGCCAATGTTGCCATGGTCCCCAAGAAAAACAAATCACTTCGTATGTGTATCGATTTCAAACATATCACTCGGGCCTGCCTGAAAGATCACTTCCCTCTGCCCCGCATCGACCAGATAGTCGACTCGACTGTGGGGTGTGAGCGATTGTCCTTCTTGGATGCATATTCCGGGTACCATCAGATCCGAGTGTATGGACCCGACGAAATAAAGACAGCTTTCATCACCCCATTCGGGTGTTTTTGCTATGTTACCATGCCCTTTGGCCTCAAGAATGCTGGTGCCACGTTCATGTGTATGATTCAGAAGTGCCTGCTCACTGAAATCAGTCGGAATGTGGAAGCTTACATGGATGACATCGTGGTCAAGTCACGCAAAGGTTCCAACCTACTGACTGACCTCGCTGAAACCTTTGCCAACTTAAGAAGATATGATATCAAACTCAATCCGTCAAAGTGCACATTCGGAGTTCCAGGTGGAAAGTTACTCGGTTTCCTTGTTTCCGAACGAGGGATCGACGCAAACCCAGAAAAGGTTGGCACAATCCTCCGAATGAAATGCCCCATGCGCGTGCACGATGTTCAGAAGCTTACTAGTTGTTTGGCTGCATTAAGTCGATTCATCTCACGTCTCGGTGAAAAGGCATTACCTCTTTACCGACTGATGAAGAAGTCTGACAAGTTCGAGTGGAATCCTGAAGCTGAAGCTGTTGGGTAACGCAGCAGAAAACAAAAATTTTCCGACCTACGCACCAGCCCAGGACCACTATGGAGACTGCATACAAGGTTTGATCGTTTTCGTTACCGACTCGTAGCGCAGCGGAAGAAGAGTCGATGACGATCGGCGGTGCAGATCCCCGCAGCTAGGATTTACAACCTCCCAACCGCGAGGATGTACTCCCTCATCCGCCACTCGGACAGCCCTCCGGGAGGCGGTCGGACAGTCCCCCGGACGGTGTCGTGGACAGCCCTTCGGGAGGACTCACAGAACTCGGACCGTCACTCGGACAGCCCTTCGGGAGGACACTCGAACAGCCCCTCGGGCAAAAGGACGAAACTACGACCTCTCTACGGGGTTGCACACATATGGTGCCATCTATCCGGCAGGGCTTCGCCGTCCAGAACTAGTTCCCACCGGAACCCAGACAGCCTTTCGGCACTACGAAACTATTTCGTGGGAGGGAGAGAGAATGCCAGATCATGCATGGCTTGTGTCAGAGAGTTGGAGTGGAGTTGGAGAGCACCTCTCCTCCTCCTTATATAGTGGTGGAAGGGGTGGAGGGGGCTGAAAATTCAGCCCACTAAACATGGGGAAAACATGTTCCCACAAAACAAGGAGAACATGTTCCCACCAAACAAGGGAAAAACATGTTCCCTTGTCCATGGTGTTCCCCCATGGGGCCCCACCTTCCTCCCAACACTCTCCACCATTTGTGGGGGCTGCCCCCCACCATGGGGGCCCCCCCCAACATTTTGTCCAGCCACAAGGGGGCTGCTCCCAAAGGGGCCCCCCCCCCAAAAACAGCCCAAAAACAGCCCCCACGATCCGTGGGATCTTGTCCCCTCACGCTGGGACAAGATGTTTTCCGCGACTATTATTTCTGAAAAATTCCAGAAGGTCCCAGAACATTTCCGGCACCCTCAAAAATTATCTGGACGCGCTCTGGAACATTTCCAGTATGGTGGTTTAAATTAAAACCATCTTTGTTTACCCGGTAAACAACTCCGGCAGCTCCGAAACTTTTTTTTTTTCGGTTTTTTCTCCAGAAAAATTCCAGAAATTACCAGACCAATCTGGCAACCTCCAAAACATTCCCGGTGCTTGCCGAAACCTTTTTGGATCAATGGTTTTATCCGAAACAACTTTTCGGTTTTACCGAAACTTTTTCAGTGTTCTCTCTCCGGAACTCTTCCGTTGTCTCCGAAACTTTTCGGTGATTTTCTCTCAGACTCCCTGTCTAGTATTCAGCAGATAGATGACCCTTAAGCGTGTGACCCTATAGGTTCGGTGAAGTATAGACATGACACGGAACACCTTCCGATCAATGATCAACATCGGAGCCGTGGATACCCATATTGACCCCTATACCCACACGAATGAATATTCGAGTGAACCTCCAGTTGCCGTGTGCTATTCCTGTTGCTTCACGATATGTTACAAATACCCGAGGTTAGACATGTAGGCATTTCCGTGGATCAACAACTTGTCCACTATGCCAGTTACCTCGTTACCGGTATTGTTCTCTTTTCTCGTTACCGTGTTCCGGCATCCCTGTGATCAAATCACAAAGTGTCTGGCCAGACGATGATGGATACCGTAACACCGAGAGGGCCCAGAGATATTTCTCCATCGTCGGAGGAGCAATTCCCAATCTCGAGCTATCAAGTTACTTGACACACTTTTCCATGAACCCGTAAGCCGCCGTAATAGCCACCCATTTACGGATGACGTTTAACAAACCCAAAAGTTCATGAAGCACGTATGAAGAAACTCGACACTCTCATGGTCTAAGGAATTTTGCAAACATTAACCATCTCTGTGTTATTAACCATTAATATGTGATGAATGTAACTCATAGCATAACATCAATTTGGGTCGATTCAACACAAATGTTCTTCTAACACTGTGCCCTCAAAATTGCTGGCATAGACATGCCCATGATCAGGAAAACAGAACCATCATGCAATACTTGAGCTAGTCTTAGAGGCCAGACTAGGAATACATATTACCGTTTATTATTCCACACGTGCATATGAGTCTTCCTCCGAGCCTCGTTTTATTTGCAGACTCGAGAACCATAGCAGTTATAGCATGGAACATAAACCTAATTATGAACAGGGAGATAATCAATAACATTTATTATTGCCTCTAGGGCATATCTCCTACAGACTCCCACTTGCACTAGAGTCAATAATCTAGTTAATGCTAATGCACTTTACACCTGTGGCACACCGGTGTAAATATGCTTCGCTTGTGGTATAGCCTGAATGTTCAACGGATCTGACGACTTCAGCTCCGTGTGTATCTTTGCATATCCTCGCGTTTTCACGCTTTCACAAAAGTCATATTTTGTGTGGACTTGGCTTGATATGTATGCGAATATCAGGTCGAACCTGGATTCCTCAGACTGAGTTATGGAGCAACTACTTGCAGTAGTGTCCCATTGACAAAAGCCATCTTGGAACCATACTAAGTTCATGAACGAACTATATGATTCAACATCTTCTTTGTCGCTTTAAAAGCGGCAACATACTTTGCCTCTGTTATAGAATTCGCCACAGTAACTTGTTTGAACAAATTCCAACTAACTGTGCCACCATATTGTGTGTTACACAAAACCGTCAATTTAAATCGAAAATCGCATGGAGAAATGATGAAGACTGTATCGATGTAACCTTTTACAACGAACTCTTCATGATCTCTACTTGCGAGAAAACTTGTCATCAGTGCTACTATAGTACTCAATGACCCTTTTTCACTGTTGTCCCTTGATCAATACTTTTGATCACTTTGGTATCTATATTCGCAACAACTTCGTTATCCATTGATGAAGTCAAAACTCCTTTGACCATTTCATCAAAACACAAAGATTCCAACTCCACTTTGCTCTCTTCTGTCCATCGCTGGAACTCTGAAGTTTGCACCCTTTCTAGCATCCTCTGGATTGACAAAATACCTTGGACTGTAACACATGCAGGTCCTTGGTTTCATTTCCATCAGATGGAAATCCTTTTGTCATCCATTGTTTTATATCTCATGATATGAAATATGTATTAATTGCTAGTTCAACCCGAACCGAATTTAAGCATCGCTACGATGAAGCAACCTCATCGTAGTCAACTCCTTGAACTTGTATATTGCAACAAGTCGAGCTTTATGGATAAAACATTTTTATTCATATCAGTTATAGTTCCATAAATATTCGTGAGACTCTAAGTCTTCCGAAAGGTGTATCAAGGTTTTAATCTTGAATCACTTATATGGAAACTATCTCGGATTGTATTGGCATTTAGCCAATTCCGGAGTTAGGGCCCATCAACGCTTCCTTGTGTATCGTAGGTATACTGTTGTCTAACAACAATATCTCGTTTGCGCACCTGAGAGGTTTGCACGAGCCTTGCCTACGTGGTTCAGCTGCAAGTTTGACCGAAGTCCATACATTTTATTGTAGAGACTTCCGTATCAGTCGCAGTAGGAAACTCCGGAATTACTTCCAAGGTCTCTTTCCTTTGATCTGATGGCGAAGATACTGTTTATCTCGTCGAGTTGCACTATTCTCCCACTCACCTTTTTCAAAGAACCATTTTCTTCAAAAAGCATACTATTTTGTGGCAAAAACTTTTGCCTCGGTATAGTGGTGGGGGAATACCCAATGACTTGGGATAACCTACAAAGTAGCACTTGTCTGATTTGGAATAGGTTTGTAACCTTTTACACAAGCCCCATATTCCAAAAGAAAAGATATAACATGGTTGGGCGTACCATACCATGGTGTCATTTCAACAGACCTGATGGAGCTCTTTTCAGTGTAAAAGCCGCAGTCTCTAAAGCATCACCTTTTAAAAGGGATAATGGCAAATTTATTTATGTCATCTTTGATCTTACCATGTCATAAATGGTTCGATTACATCTTCACGGACTTTCCACTTGCAGTGGTGTTCCGGGAGGTGCAAGTTATGAAACCCCTTTCACAACGCATCAGACATTCACTAAACTTGTAACTCAAATATTTCTTTCTGCAATCGAATTGTAGAAACATAATTTTCTTGTTACAATAACTTCTACTTCATTTTGAAAACCTTTCAAATGATTTCAAAAGATCCAGACTTACGTCTCATCAAGTAAATATCCATATATCTACTTGAGTCATTTCTGAAGATAGATAAATCCACTACTTGCAACAACATTTATCGGACTACATACATCAAAATGTATGATCACCAATAAGTTCTTTGCTCGTTCCTTATGGCCTGTGAACGGTATTTCAGTCACTTCACTTTTCGGAGGAAAGTTGCAAGTGTCAGGTGATTCAAAATCAAACGACTTCAAAATCCATCATAATGGAATTTTCCATGCGGGTTTCTCCAATGTGACCAAATGCAGTGCCACACTTGTGTGGTATTCTTTTAGTCTTATGACATTTAGCGTCAGTGTTATGGATGTATCATATTACCATCAATATTCATAACATACGTCCCATCAATGATGGAAGTATGGCCCTCATGTTATTCATAATACTGAACAGCAATTGTTCTTCTATGAACAACCCTTTTGCAACAAACATTGTGCAATGGGCTAGAGTGTGTAAAACTCTAAAATGAATTATGAAAGTAAATCCAGAGGTAATATATTAATATCATTATTCATAACATACATCTCATTCTCAATGAAAGTATGGCCCTTATGTTATTCATAACTTCGAACATAAAAAGTTCTCTTATGAACAACCTTCTTGCAAGATACCTTATGCAATGGGCTAGAGTTTAAAACTCTAAATGAATTATGAAAATAAATATAGACAGTAATACACCGATGGAAGGTATAGTAACATTTACTATGTTCCCTGTGTATACCTAAACCTCATCCCTGGCTAGTCTTTCAGGCCATAGTAGTTCTTACATCGAGTTGCAACAGAATGCAATCGAGCGGGTATCTTTGTGATTGTCTCACAATACCCAAGAATTAGTGATTAACATGTTTAACCATAATTCCCAAGAACTATATCTTTGACCAGCCTTCTATACATCAAAAACTTGTATGACATTCATACATGAGCTGGATATTCCAGTCTCCTTTCTTTCTGCCTTTATACTTCTAACAGTTTAACTTTCAGTATTTCTCCTACTCTCAGAAAAAGCACCGAACTTAAGAGTGGCGTTAGCCCCGGACTTCCTAGGCGTGAAAGTCTTACTAACACCCTTCGGACACTTCCTTTCTCTTTAAGTTGTTGTTTTATTCACCTTTCATCATATGACAGGCGTTCTTCTGGATCCCTCTCTTATCAGTCTAATGCATAGTAAACTCCTTTACTAATAGTTTGCAAACAAACATTGCTTTGGATATCTCATATCTTTTAGCCTTTGTCTGTCTCTGAAAATAATTTTCAGATTCCATGAATATCACATAACTATCCAAACTTTCAAAGTTTGGGTCTCATGGAAACAAACATATTGCGCTTGACTGAAATGGAATTCTAGCTTTTGGATCAACGGACGAGAGTCACATGATCCATAGCATAAGCGAGAGAATACCGAAAGTATGCAATAGGACAAAGTCCTTCTCGGCACTCTTGAGGACAATCCTCACATTACGTTACCAACCGTAAAGTTTTAACCAGATATTTAACAGCTATTCAATATTAACAGGGAAGGTGGAAACGCGAGCCATTATTCTACAACTATTATGCAAATCACACTTAGACAGTGTTCAAAATTAATTGCACTGAGAATTAAAAGAATTAATTCTACAGTGCGCTCCCACTCAAATCAATATCTCTCATAATTGATTGTGAGTGATTCAAGATCCGCATTTCAATTCAACGCCATTGATGGTAGCATCACTGATGACGAAAATCTCAATCGGTAGGCAAACTTGCCAATCACATCGCTATGTGACTCTTGTTCATCTTTCGATGCGTGTGTTCCGAGCTCATGACTTTCATGCCTGAACGTCAAGACAACCAAGTGATCTCGCTGCGAGGTCTCAACTCACCCGCCTCACACATCCCTAATCGTTCGTACCCATGTTAGCATGTGATACCCCGAAAAGTTAGGTGCCGTGACGGTGCTACACTTGGGAGAACATTAACTACTTGATATTTTTGTGAGAGATCACCCTAATAAAAGCAACTACCGCGCAATCAAGAAGGGTGCAACATAAGGGATAAACATCTCAGGCAATTCATAATAGCATGATATGGTATAGCCCTTTCTGACGGAGAAGTCTTGTATTCCTTCGTCTTCGGCATTCACGTCGGTGATCACCTTCGCGAAGATTGCCACCACCTTGTCGATGCAGCAGATAATATTGCTATCTCTATAGCAAATAAAATAATGCATTACACAAGGTTGACACACAGGTCATTTAAAGTGCAATCATATGGCTCCAGCCATCATGCCGAATCATGACACGCAGGTCATGTTAATCAATTTACATTATATAGTCATCTCATACATAATCAAATTATTATGAGCACCGCTATACCACATCACATGCACATGTAAACCCTCCTGCAAAACCAAGTTAGACGCCTCTAATTGGTTCATGCAAAAAAAAACTAGTTTTTCGTGGCTTCTAAGGTTTCGAAACAAACCGAAGCTACCAACGTCCATCATCAAGTATGATAATTCAAGTCGCTAGATTAACTTTCCAGGGTGTATGAAAACCGAGATAATAAAATCTCGAGCCCCATACTAAACTTCGTCATACGCATGACCCCCGTGCAGATCATATCTGCATTGCCCTTTTGTCTGCAAAATTTCATCTTTCCTTTTAACTACGGTGGAATTCAATGAACTGTTAGCACTTCGTTGATCAATAGGATCGCGGATTGCCAGAACTTTGAAACTCCACCATGCTGTTATCAAGATCAGAAATATGCAAATTCCAGGGAAGCAACAAGAATATCGGGTAACAGATTTCATCTGCTACCCGCACAAATAATTTTCAGTAATAGAACTCATCTACTACCTAATTATATTGTGCAACACCCATACATCTCTATGTATTCTAGATCGCAACCTGCATCTACGCATAGCACGGCTCATGATGCCACTGTTGGGTAACGCAGCAGAAAACAAAAATTTTCCGACCTACGCACCAGCCCAGGACCACTATGGAGACTGCATACAAGGTTTGATCGTTTTCGTTACCGACTCGTAGCGCAGCGGAAGAAGAGTCGATGACGATCGGCGGTGCAGATCCCCGCAGCTAGGATTTACAACCTCCCAACCGCGAGGATGTACTCCCTCATCCGCCACTCGGACAGCCCTCCGGGAGGCGGTCGGACAGTCCCCCGGACGGTGTCGTGGACAGCCCTTCGGGAGGACTCACAGAACTCGGACCGTCACTCGGACAGCCCTTCGGGAGGACACTCGAAGGCAAAAGGACGAAACTACGACCTCTCTACGGGGTTGCACACATATGGTGCCATCTATCCGGCAGGGCTTCGCCGTCCAGAACTAGTTCCCACCGGAACCCAGACAGCCTTTCGGCACTACGAAACTATTTCGTGGGAGGGAGAGAGAATGCCAGATCATGCATGGCTTGTGTCAGAGAGTTGGAGTGGAGTTGGAGAGCACCTCTCCTCCTCCTTATATAGTGGTGGAAGGGGTGGAGGGGGCTGAAAATTCAGCCCACTAAACATGGGGAAAACATGTTCCCACAAAACAAGGAGAACATGTTCCCACCAAACAAGGGAAAAACATGTTCCCTTGTCCATGGTGTTCCCCCATGGGGCCCCACCTTCCTCCCAACACTCTCCACCATTTGTGGGGGCTGCCCCCCACCATGGGGGCCCCCCCCAACATTTTGTCCAGCCACAAGGGGGCTGCTCCCAAAGGGGGCCCCCCCAAAAACAGCCCAAAAACAGCCCCCACGATCCGTGAGATCTTGTCCCCTCACGCTGGGACAAGATGTTTTCCGCGACTATTATTTCTGAAAAATTCCAGAAGGTCCCAGAACATTTCCGGCACCCTCTAAAATTATCTGGATGCGCTCTGGAACATTTCCAGTATGGTGGTTTAATTTAAAACCATCTTTGTTTACCCGGTAAACAACTCCGGCAGCTCCGAAACTTTTTTTTCGGTTTTTTCTCCAGAAAAATTCCAGAAATTACCAGACCAATCTGGCAACCTCCAAAACATTCCCGGTGTCTGCCGAAACCTTTTTGGATCAATGGTTTTATCCGAAACAACTTTTCGGTTTTACCGAAACTTTTTCAGTGTTCTCTCTCCGGAACTCTTCCGTTGTCTCCGAAACTTTTCGGTGATTTTCTCTCAGACTCCCTGTCTAGTATTCAGCAGATAGATGACCCTTAAGCGTGTGACCCTATAGGTTCGGTGAAGTATAGACATGACACGGAACACCTTCCGATCAATGCTCAACATCGGAGCCGTGGACACCCATATTGACCCCTATACCCACACGAATGAATATTCGAGTGAACCTCCAGTTGCCGTGTGCTATTCCTGTTGCTTCACGATATGTTACAAATACCCGAGGTTAGACATGTAGGCATTTCCGTGGATCAACAACTTGTCCACTATGCCAGTTACCTCGTTACCGGTATTGTTCTCTTTTCTCGTTACCGTGTTCCGGCATCCCTGTGATCAAATCACAAAGTGTCTGGCCAGACGATGATGGATACCGTAACACCGAGAGGGCCCAGAGATATCTCTCCATCGTCAGAGGAGCAAATCCCAATCTCGAGCTATCAAGTTACTTGACACACTTTTCCATGAACCCGTAAGCCGCCGTAATAGCCACCCATTTACGGATGACGTTTAACAAACCCCAAAGTTCATGAAGCAAGGATGAAGAAACTCGACACTCTCATGGTCTAAGGAATTTTGCAAACATTAACCATCTCTGTGTTATTAACCATTAATATGTGACGAATGTAACTCATAGCATAACATCAATTTGGGTCGATTCAACACAAATGTTCTTCTAACACTGTGCCCTCAAAATTGCTGGCATAGACATGCCCATGATCAGGAAAACAGAACCATCATGCAATACTTGAGCTAGTCTTAGAGGCCAGACTAGGAATACATATTACCGTTTATTATTCCACACGTGCATATGAGTCTTCCTCCGAGCCTCGTTTTATTTGCAGACTCGAGAACCATAGCAGTTATAGCATGGAACATAAACCTAATTATGAACAGGGAGATAATCAATAACATTTATTATTGCCTCTAGGGCATATCTCCTACAGAAGCAGCGTTTGAAGAGCTCAAAGCCCTGCTTTCCACCCAGCCGGTGCTTGCTGCTCCAGTCTGCAAAGAGCCTCTGTTGCTATATATTGCAGCCACTGGACAGGTTGTCAGCACAGTGCTCACGGTCGAGCGGGAAGAAGAAGGCAAAGCCTACAAAGTTCAATGCCAAGTGTACTATATTTCTGAAGTTTTAACTCCATCCAAGCAAAGATACCCGCATTATCAGAAGCTTGTCTATGGGATTTACTTGACCACGAAGAAAGTTGCACATTACTTTGCAGACCACTCGGTTTCAATCGTCAGCGATGCCCCATTATCTGAAATTCTGAACAATCGGCACGCAACTGGTCGAGTGGCCAAGTGGGCGATTGAACTCCTTCCTTTGGATATCAAGTTTGAGGCAAAGAAAGCAATCAAGTCTCAGGCAATAGCAGATTTCCTCGCTAAGTGGATTGAGCAGGAGCAACCGACTCAGGTTCACTCGGAACATTGGACTATGTTCTTTGATGCGTCCAAAATGTTGAATGGTTCCGGCGCTGGAGTGGTTTTGGTATCCCCAAGAGGTGACAAGCTCAGCTATATCCTCCAGATTCACTTTGATTCTTCAAACAATGAAGCTGAGTATGAGGCACTTTTGTACGGGTTACATATGGCCATTTCACTCGGCGTCCATCACCTGATGGTCTACGGCGACTCAGACTTAGTGGTCAATCAGGTGATGAAGGAGTGGGATATCAGGAGCCCAGCTATGACCGGTTATTGCAATGCAGTAAGAAAGCTAGAGAAGAAGTTTGAAGGGTTAGAGCTCCACCACATACCCCGAATCAAGAATCAAGTTGCTGATGATCTGGCGAAGATAGGTTCCACTCGAAAACCAATTCCCAGTAATGTGTTCTTGGAGCATCTCCACACCCGTCAGTTCAAGAAGATCCTTTTACAGAGGAGCCCCCACAACCGATAAGCTCAACCGATCCGACTGAGATTGAAGTCCCAGCAGTGGTCGACCTGATCATGGAGGTTTTGGTGATTACCCCTGATTGGACGGTGCCATATATTGCATACCTGCTTAGGCAAGAGCTCCCAGAAGATGAAGATGAGGCCCGCCAGATTGTCCGTCGATCCAAAGCCTTCACCGTGATAAGTGGACGGCTTTACAGGGAAAGTGTCACAGGAGTTGCTCAGCGTTGCATCTCTCCGGAAGAAGGTCGAATGATTCTAAATGAGATCCACTAGGGAACCTGTGGTCACCACGCGTCCTCTCGGACCATCGTAGCCAAAGCATACCGAGCGGGATTCTATTGGCCGCATGCAAATGAGATGGCAAAAGATATAGTCGACAAGTGCGAAGGCTGCCAGTTCTACTCAAACATGTCTCACAAGCCTGCATCTGCCTTGAAGACCATTCCACTCGTCTGGCCATTTGCAGTCTGGGGGTTGGATATGGTTGGACCTTTCAAGACCAGCAGAAGTGGTTTCACTCATTTGCTTGTGGCAGTCGACAAATTCACCAAATGGATTGAGGCCAAGCCTATCAAGAATCTTGATTCAAGCACTGCCATCAGTTTTATCAGGGAGATGATATTCAGATATGGAGTCCCTCACAGTATTATCACAGATAACGGCTCCAACTTTGATTCTGACGAGTTCAGAGTGTTTTGTGCTTCCCAAGGCACTCGGGTCGATTACGCATCTGTTGCGCACCCGCAGTCGAATGGGCAGGCAGAAAGGGCGAATGGCTTGATCTTACAAGGGCTGAAATCCCGACTGATGCGCGATCTCAAGCATGCTGCTGGGGCTTGGGTGACTGAATTGCCATCTGTCCTATGGGGACTGAGAACAACTCCCAACCGGTCGACTGACCGAACTCCCTTCTTCATGGTGTATGGTGCTGAAGCTGTGCTTCCGAGTGACTTACTGCACAACGCCCCCCGAGTGGAACTCTTCTCAGAAGCTGAAGCGAAACAAGCACGCCAAGACGCAGTTGACCTCCTAGAGGAAGAACGAGAGATGGCTCTGATCCGGTCGACCATCTATCAACAAGATCTGCGTCGATTCCACGCCAGAAACGTCAGAGGTCGAGCATTCCAAGAGGGAGACCTTGTACTCCGAGTACACCAGAAACGGCCTCATAAGCTCGCTTCGGCCTAGGAAGGACCCTTCATCGTCACCAAGGTGCTCCACAACGGAGCGTACCACCTCTACAACGTAGCCAAGAAAGAAGACGAGCCACACTCATGGAATGCGGACCTGCTCCGCCATTTTTATACCTAAGCACTCGGATCGACGAGTTGTAATAAGAATCCTTCAGTTTGCTTATCAAAGACAAGATTTTTGCAGTATCTTAATGACTGTGTTCCCTTAAGCATATGTGTTCAAATCCCCCAGTGGATGGCTTAGCCGTGAACCCGATTCGCCTAAGTTTAAAAAACACTCCGAGTGAAGAGCAACCCTCTCACTCGGGGGCTTAGCTGCGAACCCGATTCGCCTAAGTTTCAAAAACACTCCGAGTGAAGAGCAACCCTCTCACTCGGGGGCTTAGCTGCGAACCCGATTCGCCTAAGTTCAAAAAACACTCCGAGTGAAGAGCAACCCTCTCACTCGGGGGCTTAGCTGCGAACCCAACTCGCCTAAGTTTCAAAAACACTCCGAGTGGAGAGCAATCCTCCCACTCGGGGGCTTAGCTGCGACTCCGTACTCGCCTAAGTTTCAAAAACACTCCGAGTGGAGAGCAATCCTCCCACTCGGGGCCTTAGCTGCAACCCCGTACTCGCCTAAGTTAAAAAAACACTCCGAGTGGAGAGCAATCCTCCCACTCGGGGGGCTTAGCTGCAACCCCGTACTCGCCTAAGTTAAAAAACACTCTGAGTGGAGAGCAATCCTCCCATTCGGGGGCTTAGCTGCGACCCCGTACTCGCCTAAGTTAAAACATACTCCGAGTGGAGAGCAATCCTCCCACTCGGGGGCTTAGCTGCGACCCCATACTCGCCAAAATTACAAAACAAATTCCGAGTGAAGAGCAACCCTCTCACTCGGAAACTTGGCCACAAGCTCCGAGCTGCACCACAAATACAATGCACGGCCCTCTCGTCAGAGCTGCACCACAAGTACAACGTCTATTCCGAGTGAAGAGTCAAGTTTCACTTGGAGTCAAGAGACTTCAAAGTGGTAAAGACAAAGCAACCATATTCAAAGAAAAACCAAGTTCGGATAAATCCAGCAAGGTTCAGAACCACGAACGGAAGTGCTCAGGCCTCAGGCCCGAAAGAGTTTAATGGTTACAAAATCACTCGGCATTCCAAGGCATAAAGTTTGTTCACTCCGCAGGAGGAGGGCTAGCTGGCTCGACGAACTCGTCCAGGTCGATTCCATCAGCAATACGAGTAGCAGCGTCGATGAAAGTCTCCATGAAGGACTGGAATTGAAGCTTCTTGGTATTGGCGACCTTGAGAGCTGCCAGCTTCTCTTCTTTAACTTCCTTGTAATGAATGCGGACAAGAGACAGAGCCACGTCAGCGCCGCACCGAGCAGATGACTTCTTCCATGCCTGTACTCGACCGGGTATTTCATTAAGTCGAGTCATCAGAGACTCGAGGTCATTCTGGAATGTCACACCTGACCAGAGCTCCGTGTCAATCCACGACACTGCCACCTTCAGTCGTGCAAGATAGTCCATAACGCCGGCGAGGCAAGATTCCAGTCGCAGCACGTTCATCGCAGCTTCGTCCTTGACAGGGGAGTTAATGGGATCCAGATTCGTCTCAATCCACCCAGTCACTTCTTCGAAGTTTTGACAGAACTCTTCACACATAGACAAAATGGTGAGTCGACAGTTGCATGATGAGTTGACAGTTGCAAATCAGTCGGGCAAGGGAAAGTACCTTCAAGCATAAGGAACATCTTCTTGGCAAGTCCTCCCAGATAGGTCTCCAATTCGTCCCTCCTCCAAGTGAGATCTCCAACTTTGTCGGTCAAGGCCACCTTGTCCTTCTTCAGCTGCACGACTTCTTTGTTGGCTTCGTCAATGGCAGTCTTCAGCTTGGTGTTTTCTTCTTCTAACTTGTCGACTGAAGCCAGCTTCTTGTCGGCAAGTTCAGTTTTCTCCCGCGCCATCTTCTGCGCTGCTGCAAGGTCGAGGTCCTTCTGCTCCAGAGCCTGCTTCATTTTGTCTAAAGAAATAACATTCTTCAGACGAGCTTGGAGTTGTCTATTTTCACTACGCACATCTGTTCGAGTGGAGTCACTCGGTTCAAAAGGCGAAAGGAAAAGATGGCAAGGCAAACAGTCGTAAAGTTATTACCTCCCATGGCAGCTGCTTCATCCTTAGCCTTTTGCAAGTTTTGCTTGGCCAGCTCCAGGTCGAGATTGAGCTGGACCTGTTTCTTCTTCAATTCAGCAAACTGGGCCCCGAACTCACAAGATTTCTGCAATCAACGAATAAGACACGTCAGTTGACAGGAACAAAGATTGATTGCTTCCGAGCGATAAGATACAAGTTCAAGTCATCATGGCAAAAAGAGTTCTAAGACCACTGCCGAATCAAACATTCGACAGTAGTCTCGGGGACTACACCCAGTGGGTGCACTTGGCGTGCCCCCACTGGTCCGGATCCCACTCGGCACAGCCTGTCTGGACCGAGTGGAAGATTTATAAAGAGACATTTGACAAAGACCCCCGCTGAATCAAACATTCGACAGCGGTCTTGGGGACTACACCCAGTGGGTGCACTCTGCGTGCCCCCACTGATTCAAGGATACACTCGACGCGACCTAGTCGACTCAAGTGGAAAAATTATTCAGCAAAAGTTAAAGCACCCAGTGGGTGAACGGATGCAAGGTGCAGACTCACGATAGATGCACATTAAAGGTTTCAAAGCGCGCATCCACGGACATCTTACGAATAATAAAGCATCAGTTTTCAAGTACCATACCCTAACAGAGCAAAGATCAAGCTGAAAAGATCAGTCGGAAATCAACTCACCTGGACATTGGTTTGAAGAGCAGAGCTGGCATCATAGGCAGCCTTGCTAGCCTCGTGCACCACCTTCATTTGCTCCATCATAAGACCTGCTTGGCGTATAGCTTCCTTGGCAGCGCTCACTTGGTCCTCTGGGACATGATGGGTGACAAAGAGTGGAGTTGGTGGAATAGGTGAAGCAGCCAGGGGATCTGAAGCATGGAGTTGCACAGACAGAGCAAGGACTTGGGCGGTCGACGCCGAAGGACGATCGATCGACACAGGATCGGCAAAAGAAACAAAAGCCCGAATTGGATCTCCGGATTCCTGGATCACTAGTTATGGCGCTGATGTCGACTGAGGTACCTTGCTGGTAGGCGCCATCCTGCTCGAAGTCTTGCCCTTTCTTCCCGTGATCTTCTGAGGCACATCTTCGTCGTCGTCTGGAAGTTCAATGACATTTGGTGGCGCTGCAAAAAACCCGACCGTAAGAGTTCAGTCGACCGACAGTACAGTTGACAAAGTGAGGACAAGATTGTAGAGTTGTACCCGCTTTGGAAGTGCCCGCGTCTTCGGTTTCCTCGTCATCTTGATCCTTGTAAATGTCCATGGAGGTCCCAGAAGTAGCAGCGCTAAAAGTTTCAGAATTCACTCGGTCAAACAAGAGAACGAGTCGACAATAACGTAGAAGTTCCCAAGCAAAGCGAAGAGGGAAAGCAAAACACTTACACAGAAGTGACGGGAACATCCACCTTTCGAGGCTTTGAAGGGATGACCTTGGGCTGCTTGGCAGCCTTTTCAGACGGCTCCGGAGTCGAAGTCCGAGTGCGTTTTTGCGTTTGTGTGCTTGGAGGAGCTGCCTTGCCACGACCGCTTGCAGGATCTTGAGACTGTTTGGATCGGCGTTCCAAGCGAGGTGGTGAGTCGACTTCCTCACTGTCGTCCAAGTTGTCACTATTGTCTTCATTATCGTCGGGGGATTGCCAGTCACCACTCTCGTCTGCGCTCTCCGTTCCCTCCTAGACTTGCTCCCCGTTTGGCATCGAGTACATCTCAGTATAAATCTGCAAGGCAGGGAGTTAAACAAGCATCCATCAAATTCAAGGACAGTTGCAAATCAGAATAGAAAAGCACTCGGTAACAAAGGTCAGACCTTGTCCGGCTCATTGTTGGCATCAAGTGGTGCAATTCTTCTGAACCCCCTGGGGTTGTCTTTGTTTCCCGTGATGCTCTGCAGCCACTGTGCCACCGTCTCCTCGGTGACCTCCTCTGGGTGGACCCGAGCGGTGTCGTTAGCGCCCGAGTACATCCACATTGGATGATCGCGGGCTTGGAGAGGCTGGATGCGTCGACTGAGAAACACCTCCAACAAATCCATGCCGGTCACACCATCACGGACTAATTGAACTACCCGATCGACTAGCATGGACACCTCTACTTTCTCTGCTGGAGTCGCGGTCAATGAAGAGGGTTGGCGGACTCGCTCCATGGTGAAGGGAGGAAGGCCAGTCGACTGACCAGGGGTCGGAATATCTTTGCAATAGAACCAGGTCGACTGCCACCCCCTAACTGACTCGGGAAGAGTCATAGAAGGAAAAGTACTCCTACCCCTCATCTGAATCCCTAAACCCCCGCACATTTGGATCACGTGCGTCTTTTCATCAGTCGGATTTGCCTTCTTCATGGTTTGAGAGCGGCATGTAAAGATGTGTTTGAATAGACCCCAATGCGGTCGACAACCCAAGAAGTTTTCACACAGAGAGACATACGCAGCGAGATATGTGATTGTGTTGGGAGAGAAATGATGAAGTTGGGCACCAAAAAAGTTCAAGAAGCCCCGGAAAAAAGGATGCGGAGGCAGAGAAAAACCACGGTCGACGTGAGTTGCGAGGAGAACGCACTCACCCTCTTGCGGCTGAGGTTCGGACTCGACCCCCGGCAATCTCCAAAACCCGTGGGCAATCAAGCCCGCACCGGCCAGATCCTCCAAATCTTCTTCCTGGATCGTGGACCGAATCCAGTCCCCCTGGATCCAACCAGGCGGCAATCCGGACCTCGACGGCAACCCCCGACTCGTCTTCTTGCCCTTCTCCATCGCCGTCGCCTTCTTCGCGCGCTCCAGGGCCGCCGTCTTGTCCTTTCCCATTGCGGTGAACTGCGCACGGGCGGAGCGGCGGTGTCAAGAGTGGAGGGGGACGCGGTGGAGAAGCAGAGGAAGGAGAAGGGGAATAAGGCGCACTGTGCAAACACATCGGCCTCGACGCCTTTTTTGGGCCTGCTTCCGAGTGGCTGACTTGTGGGCCCGAGCGATCCTGTCAAATCCCACAACAGTCACGCGCCCGATACGTGGCGAAAAAGGTGGTGCGAGATTCGAGGCGCCCCTATCTATCCACTCTGTTTTACTGCGACGCACTCCGTCCCGCGCGCTTCTCCAAAATTTCGAATCCCGTGAGATCCGGAAACCGCAGCATAACCAATCGCGCCGAAGATTTCGTACCACATCAACGCTCGAAGATTATCAGTATAGTTCACTCGATGATTTCTGAATCGATCAAGGCGACTGAAATAAAGTTGAAGTTTCAGCATGATTCCCAAACTCAGGTAAAATGCCTCCGAAGTATAAGAATCAGGTCGGGTTCAACTTCAACCCTTCCTCACTCGGACCTCGATCCATCCGGGGGCTAATGACGATGACATGTACCTAGGGTAGGGTAATAGGCCTGACCTAGATGCCCTTCCCAAGGACACTACCATAGAGCCAAAGACATTCAAAGTGCAACAAAGGATACCGACTGAAGTCACCTTGGAGTGCAATCCACTCGACCAGATATTTCACTCGGATACCCCAATTCCATTCGACCAAGATGAAGTCACTCGACCATACAAGAAACCACTCGGAGTACGGAAGACCTAAAGTCACTCAGGATGGCAACGGTCAGGCGTTCACTCTGTAGTCTTAAAGGTCATTTATAGCTCTTTATAGCTAGCGTTATCAGTAACACCCTGTCTTAATGTATATTGAACTCTGTGTAACATGGGATGGCTGGGGTCCTGACGCACTCTATATAAGCCACCCCCCTCTTCTGGCACAAGGGTTCGCACCCCCTATAACTCTCACGCATAATCCAGTCGACCAAGCCTCCGGGCACCGAGACGTAGGGCTGTTACTTCCTCCGAGAAGGGCCTGAACTCGTACATCTTGCGTGCACAACCTCACCGTAGCTAGGATCCTGCCTCCTCCTACGTACCCCCTATTCTTACTGTAAGACTTACTCCCACGACAGTTACAAACCTACTCCCCTTAAAGAAATCTCGTCCTCGAGATTTGGTTGCTCAGGGGTCAAACATGGATATTCCCATTTGAGAAAATTGTTTCCAACTCGGGTTCCTTTTTGCCTTTGTATTATGCCCCCACTGTATATTATCTGACTTACTGCCTGGTTTCAGAGTGGTTTGTTTCATTGGATCCGCATTCTGACAGATCTTACCTTCTATATATTACTCTGACTTTGATCCTTTTATGTCTGCCGACCTGTCTGGGTGCGATGTATTATCCTAACTGATTTACATGCTCTTCTCGCAAGTCCGAGAGTTGTTCCTTATGGACGTGTCATGATGAAGTTCGATACGGACAACCGTCCATTGAGTTGTGAACAGATTCTCTCGGTGGATACGAAATCTTTTACTCTTTACATTGGGTGTCTTCAAAAGGCTGTGTGCCCTCCAGACTCAAACGGTGTTGTGAATCATACCGTTCTCCTGGTGGAACCTGGCTTCTTGCAACGATTGTGGGAACATCTTGGGTACCTCCATGGTCTTGAACATCACATTTGTACCAAAGACTCGACTGTCACATGTCGTGACCAGCATAAAAGTGTACAACCTTATAATAGTATTGTCTGCGACCTCGACTGGCGGTGGTCCTAACAGAAAAATCTTGTCCATAACAGGCTATCTTTTAACTGATTCCCCTAGGTGAGGACACATGCTTCGAGACAGTTGTCAACCTTCTGGTCGTTCCGTCTGTCGGTACTTTTAAGTAAATAGTAGGCCATGAAATGCTTTAACACTGTTGCTGTAATCAAACTGCTGAATTGTCCCGACAGATTTGAATATCCCCCTTCTAACAATTCTGAGCATATCTGGTTGGCTAAGCGGGTTAACTCGATATGGGGCCCTTGTAAATAAAATAGACCCCGACTGCTTTGAGTATCTGTACCCTGTTGATCTTGCAACCATTATCATACCTGTATGGCCAATCCTGCTCCTTCATTATGGTTCTCTTTGCCTGGATCCTTAGCTGAAAGAGCTTGGCCTGTTGTGTTCTTGATTCTTCAGATGATCATGGGTGCTGCTGGGTACAGTATTTCGGCATGTATATTACTTTACAAGTTGTAGCTGTAGGGTAACGACCATCTGAACCCTTGGATGAAACCGGCAAATAAACCAGTAGCCACCAGAACGGTCTTTACAACTCAGATCTGGGACATTACTGGAGTAACTCAACCCCGACTCAAGACGGCTGAAAAGCAGCTCAGAGCATGAGACGGTGTCGATAAGAAGAAAGTAGCAACTCCCTAAGACGGCCGAAAAACAGCTCAGAGCATAGGGTCATTGCTACGAAGAGAAATTCAACAGCTGCCCGAGACGGCCGAAAAGCAGCTCAGAACACGGGCCAGTTGTTGACAAGAGAAATAAAAGTTGGCATCCACCCCGGACGGCCGGAAACAGCTCAGAACACAGGCGTGGTGTCGTTACTAAAGAAAGACGGGCAAGGGTTCATCCGCGTCCCATACAGCTCACTACTATGCATACGGGTATGAGCATAATAATTTGAACATGCAGGCATAACACGGAGCAATACTTTAAGGCGTTTATCAGATGGTCGGCTTGCTCCATAAGTTGTTAGTCATCACACTGAAGTGTATAACTGGCGTTCTTCTTCTTCTTATATAGCTCATGCAATGGTCAAATCCTCATCGAGCTGACATCATTGGATGGGTAACTCGTATGACCTTGGCAGCATGTTCACCACATCTATAGAAACATGTGTGGTTGGCCACTTGATTCCTGAGGCAAGCTTGTGTAGAGAGACTGAGTTGCTTATATCTGAAGTTTCCTTGTTGCCATAAGCGAACTGGGTGCAGATATATATACCTTGATGTTACTGTTGTCGGTCACTTGTTGTATGCAATAGGGTATTCGGCTATCCTTCTTGCTAAACACCGCATCTATAACACATTCTGGCTTGATTCTAGGACATAGCAGGTTTCAAATTGTACTCATAGCAGACTCCAACCTTATATGTGAACCATACCTTTGACCCGAAGTGTACTGCTGATCAGGCACACATCTTTGCCTTCTTGCTGATTTGATTATTACTGATGTGAAGATTGCACACTGATCAATCCAGAGTATCATTTGTAGTCAGACCAGATATTCCCAATATCGGCAGTCGGCGGAAAATTCCATATTGTTGAGCTGAGCTTCCAAATGCTTGCCTCTTCACTGATTCTTTGAGTCCGGTGTCGGTGAGCAACTTCCATAGGGGAAAATAAGGTAACACCAAGGGCCCAAAGAAAGAAGCAAAAGAAACTAATAAAAGCACACAAAGCAACAAGATCACACACAAGCAATATCATATACTATAGCTATTCACAGCAATAATATGCATTCCTACTTAAGCACACCAATCTCGCAAGAACTCCGTTGTTACAGTCTAACATGTTGTGGCGATGTGCACGAAAGTGAATACACATGTGGAAAGAGTTGGTGTAAACAAGTCTACACCAAACACGGGCTTACACCGGTTCCATCTGGACGGACACGGTGGTGAGAACAGACTTGGTGATCATGTATCAGAACACAAAGGTCACGACCACATCATCATCAAGCAGACGAAAGAAAATCGTATTCGTCCAGAGAATGGGTGGCAGGGTAGGATAGCGGTGAAAAGATAGGCTTGCGGCATTGCCCTTTTTCTGATAACTAAGACCAGTAAGGGTTGCCAACATGGCTAGTGGGACAATGGCAAGATCCGGGATAGAAACATGTCTATCACCGAAACAATAGGGGTGGCTGAAAGGGATAAATTGGTGTGGTACCGGTGCACCAAGGAATCGACAACACCAAGCACCTTGGCATCACTCCGCTGGGACGAAGATGACACCACACCAAGGAGCAAGTATGCAGATTGGAGGGTGCAGGCGGTGAATCGAAGCCGATGCCACCTACACTCACCAGATTAATCATTAGAGACAAAATAAATATTCTATATGCATGCTATGCACAAATAAATGCAACAAACAACTGCAGCAAATCCGAGTAGACTCTATACTACCGGTTACTAACGTTCGCGTGGTCTAGGGCGTCCTACAGCCAGACCTGCTCTGATACCAACGCTTGTGGCACCTCGGCTCAGAGGAAACCGGAACGCCCCGTATTCCAGCCCAGAGACAAGTCTTCTGGAATACGGCACTGTTGGCATAGAACAAATCAGCTCTTTATTACTATGAATAAGGTTACAAGGGTACATGGATTACATCGGCACGGCGATACATCGGCACGGCGATACTATGCCTGCCCAGGGTAGCTCTATGCTAACAGCAGAACAACCCGAGGAAACGGAGTATCCTCGGCAGCGGAACAATGACGGCGGTGGTGAGGTGAACTCCACTCCGCAGGGACTCTGGCTGGAACGCGTATCCTAGCTCGCAAACCCGGAATCCTCGACAAGCAAGCAGTCATGGCATGACCTGCAAACTGGCATGCCACGCCAGGTGAGTACTTTGAATGTACTCGCAAGCTCACAGCAACCAAAGCAGTCAAGAAAAGCAACATCATGGCATTTACAGGTTAAGCAGGTGAAAACATGATGATGCTAGAACAATATAAGCATGGCATGGCATATACTACATGCAACTTACTCTGTCGTGAGGTTACCCCATAACCATCACCTGTAAGACTTACCATCGAGTGTGCCACATGATAACCTCGGGACCAACCAAACTTGGTATTACAATACCGTAGTGATAACATGATCACCAGGAGCTTGGTCTTTACCGAGATCACTACATAACACCAAACCACGATGATCCTCTCGTGATCACGATCAACCAACATCGGTATCCTTGATACCACGGTGATCCTCTCGCGATCACATAAAGATCAACCAACTTCTTTCGCATTGAACCGGGTTGTTATAAGCAAGATTATTATACTGTTGACCCATAGTGTGTCCTACTACGAACTGTGCCCATATCCGAGGACGCGGCTATCGATAGATTATACACTCTGCAGAGGTTAGTACACTGTACCCACACCACGGAACCCGTGGCCTTGTGCTCCTATTCGGGTGGACCAACGACGTTCCGACAAAACCCAATCTATTGCATGGTACTCTCCCAGCCACTCCGACAAACTCCCCTTTGGGCTATGTCATGGGGTGACCCCTGTGTCCTTCCGACACCTGCCATCGTCGTGGCCAAACAAAACTGTCCCAAACGAGGACCTGAGCTCAATACCAAAACTGGGTTCACAAGGTTATAGCCGCCTACCGGGCCAGGGTAGCACGCGCTCATAACCTTCCCTAGTTGGAGGTACCGGCGAGAGGCATGCCAATAGACCGAATTAGGGCTGCCGCATCCCAGCAAGTGTGGTTGCACTGGTGAGCTCGATTCGGTGGCGCACTATGACTCAGCCAACAGGTGTTCAAGTTCGATTAACATCCGGTTAAATTTGAATGATGATGTGCTGAGCCATGATAACAGGATGAACCATAACAACTGATAAAGAAACATGCAGACATGTTATTATCTGAGCATGAACTACTGCAAGAATTAACCATGAGCATAATGCTACCAGCGAGTACCTTGTAACTAGCAAGATGCACATAGACAGATTATAAGGATGAGCATAGACCATGAGCATATATAGTAGTCTCAGACAGAATAACATGCACACATTAAAATAACTTCTCAGGTAGGAAACCATAGCTACTGCAAATCCATCATGCAAGTGGCTGTCGTGCCTTGCCTGGGGATGAAGAAACCACCGGGAAGAAGTGCGGAGAGTCCACGGAATGGATCACCGGAAACAGTTTTCTCCTGGAGGGGGCTGTTTACGGCAAGGGCAAAATGGTCATATTCACTGGGTCAAAATAGTATGAAAATGATACCAACATGATGGGCTCGAAGAGACGAAGAAGTAGGCTTTGGAATCACCTCGATCGGAGTTACGGGCAAAAAGTTATAGCCCGACGAAGTTCAGGGACTAATCTATAAAAATAATCTTCACAAACTAGTCCCTAGCAGTTAAAACTGAAGGCGCATTTCTGGAAATACGCTTTACAGAAGAGAAAGCGTATTCTTGCCCGAAGGGACACCAGAGTACGTTTTCTAAAACTGAAAATGTATTTCAGTAAAAGCGCCTCCACTTAAAACACGCGGGCCCGAGGTGGTCAACGCTTAAGAAGCTGTCGGGTGGGGCCGATAGGAGGTGGGGCCCGCCTGGCCTGGTCGTCTCCCTCCTCTCGCCGTTCCCCTGCACGGAACAGAGGAGCGAGGCAGGGGAGCGACCGGCGCTGGCCCCCGGCGGCTCCGGCCACCGCCGGCGAGGGCGCAGGCACCGATGCGCTCGGGGTGGAGCACCACGTCCAGGGGAGGCAACATGATCGGCGGGGAGAGGGTACGACGTCCGCGGCTGCAGCGAGCAGAGGCGAACTCCGGCGAGGGCCCGGGCGGTTCTGGCCGTCTCCGGCCGTGGGGAGGGTACCGGCTTGCTCAGAGAGAAATTTTGCATCCATCCAGAGGCCGGGCGCACGCCGGGGAGCGCTGGAGCAGGCATGGCGCCAGCCGCGGCGGAAACCGACTACGGCCGTCGGTGAGCTCGTGGCTAGAGGCCACCATAGGAGGAGGGAAGATACTGGAGTGGCTCCGGGGTGGTGGTGGAGGCCTCTAGTGGTGGAATGAGGGGGAGGGAAGGTCGGACTCGCCGGAATTTAGGAGGAGGGCCGCGGCGGCCATGGCGGCGGATGAAGGCGAGCAAGGGCTCTGGAGCTCCGGGGAGTAGTTAGGGAGGGGTAGTGGAGAGTGGTGAGTACGTTGGTGAGGACGAGAGGGCTCGGGCGCGGCCTATTTATAGGCGAGCGGCGACGATTGGATGAGCTCGGCCGCGGTGGCGATCTCATCTTCGCACTGGAGCTTGCATGCGAGCTGGCTGGACGGGAGCGTTGCCGACCTGACGAGCATTCAATGCAACGTGACGGCTCGGGGAGGAAGAAGCCAGGGAGGAAGGTGACAGCTCGGGTCACGGGCGAACAGAGTCGTGACGGCGACCGCCGTGGCGTGGAGAGGAGGTAAGAGGAGAGGGAACCTGCTGGAGAAGGGGCACGCGGACGGCGGCGACATAGTCGGCACAAGAGGACACGCCAGGGCTGCCGGAGTTGTCCTGTCCGACGCGGTGAACGCGCAGAGCGCTATTTCTGCATGGCCGCTACGTAGTCACCACGTGCACCGTGGCATCCAGTGCTCCCTGGTGCCCAATTTGGTGTCTAGTAGCAAGTCCCTCCAAGCCAGGTTACAAATGAGGTGATTTCTCGAAGAAACGCACTGTGGTTGGATGGGAGTAATCGTTTAAAGTTTGCTGTAGCAAACTTGACCACACCTCTGTGCTCAACAGGAAGGTGATAAGGTCAAAATGAGATGTCTGGGATGTGTAGGGTAAGAAGGACTACAACCCTGTGAAGTTTGGAGGGAAATGGACCAATATTTGTCATAGTTGCTTCACAACTGCCCAAACTGGTCCAGAAAATGAATCATGAAGTAGTGCTCAATTGGCTTAATGAATTTAGCTGAAACTTGGTGTAGGAGAGTCATTTGGGATTGCCAAGATGCCATAAAAATTTCATAGCATTTGGACAAGTATAAATGGTACTTCCTTCACAACACTTCCCACTGGACAGAAAATAAGAGAAATTCTAGGGAAATATTGGATGGATGAAATGAGCCCAAATTTGGTGGAGAAGTGAAATATGGGTAGAAGCATGTTCTGGAAATTATTCATGAATTATGGAGCAATAAAAATTATAGTTCCTTCACAACCCATAATAATTACCAGAAACAAAGATTTGATGTTGTGATCACATAGATGATTGAATGATGCTAAAATTTAGTGGAGAGCTATGATTTGATCATAATAAGATGCTTGAAAATTTTCAACTCATTTGGATATGCCTAGCTTGCACTTCCTTCACAAGGCCTCTGTTTGAACAGAAATTTTGAAAAATTGCTCAGGAATGTTCACTAGGCAAATGAAGTTGAAATTTGGCATGTGACAATGATATAGATAGGAAAGAATGCACAAAAAATTTGAGAGTAAGGAAGCAAATATAAAGGGTACTTGCTTCTCAACTTGACAGCTAGGGCAGAATCAGAAAAAGGATATTTGTGAAATATTTTTGAACATGGCAAGGAAGTATTTTGACATATCTGAGGAAGATATGTCCCAAAGGATTTATGAGGATTATTTGGGAATCTTTGGAATGCTGGAAATGTGGGTTGCTTCACAACCCAGGGCAAACAGGGTTATTCCTTTAATAGGAAAAAGGAATACTCCTAGGAAAAGAATATTGGGATTGGTCCAAGATGGGAATGGCAAGGTCTTGGGGTGGTTTTGAGATTGACAAGCTACTTGGGAGAGGAATCGAGGGTGATCTCTCCAGGGTTCAAGACCACTAAGCCATAGAAAAACAAATCCAGACCAAAATCCAAATAAAATCAAAAGAAAAAAGAAATTGGCAAAATTCAGGGTGTTACACCAGGCCCCACGCACATGCAAAAGCCCCTAGGGCTCTGACCCGAAGCTGACATGTACGAACAGCAGTGCGGACATATATGCCTGTTCGACCAGGGGTGGCGGAGACATGTACGATGTGCATGTTCGTTGTGGAGCAACGTTGCAGCGTCACCACCACAAGTTGGTTCATTTGCGGACGTGGCACACCGACGACCCGCGAACACGCAAGTTGGTTCGCTTTAGTTACGAGTTTCCAAGCTGTTCCAGTTACATTTGATCGTTGTAGTAATAGATGCTTTCGAACCATTGATTGTTGTATTAAGATGCTCACTGTACATTAACACGATATAAAGAAGTTCAACTTTCTTGGAACATGTCGTTGTATTAAGCCAGACCTCAACGACGTGACAGTGCCACGCTGTCACAGATGTAATTAGCATTAACAAGTTCAGGTTTTACCCGTCCTCGTCCGCTAATGACGATATCAAACACATTAACAGTAGCGTAAAGAGCGTCCTCTGGGCTATGCCACGTCGGATTCACTGTGCTCGTCGATTGGGCAAGTCGGAGAGCGTGGGGCATAGGCAAGAGAAAGCTTACGAGGGAAGGGAAAGAAGGCCTCTGTACGCCTGCAGCCCAAGTCGCACACCCCACGCTCTCCATCCCTACACGCAACCTCTTCCTCTCCTCTGCATCTTCCTTCAGGGGCCCTTGCGGCTACAGCAGAGGGCAGTCAAGGTGGTGAGCAGGATGGGGGCCAGCCGACTTCTTCGCCGGATTTGGAGCCCAGGGGCGACGCCGACAAGTACGCAGCCACACTAACGTCGTTGCCTCGAGAGAGGAGTGGGTGGGAGAAGGCGGCCGCGGCGGTTTCGGTCTGTGATCTGCTTCGACGCGGGAGGCGGCGGACCGATCCGGCGGAAGTGGCTGCCGGGAGGATGGGGGGAAGAAGCCAATGTTGGCCGGCTGAAGGCCGGCAGGTCTGGATCCGTGCGGCGTCTCCTGCGTCAGGTCCTCAACGCCCGCCCCCTCCTTTTTCCAACTCCTCCCTCTTGATTCCTGGGTGTTATTTCGTCAAATCGGGGTGATTTTAGCTTCCCCTAAAGCAACGCACTGATCGCCCATGCCCATCCTCCTCGTCTCATTATCGTCTCCGTCAGTAGGCGAGATATCATGCTTCCTCTCTGGTCTCGATTTCGTGCTGCTATTCTACTGTGTGTTGTATGCCAAAACTTATTGGAAACTCGCGTGGCTTTCAGCAGTCTGCACCCCAGCGAGGTGTGGTGGCCGGTGGAGTTAACTTATTAGCTCACATGCACTTGCTTAATTGATTCTGCATGGCGGCGATGATTTCTGCTGGTTTTCCATGACTAGGTGCTTGTCCGATGGGTTATGCATCCATGTGCGTAAATAATCAGGTTTGTGGCAAGGACACATGATTATATCTACTCCCGCATGTCCTTGCTGTATTTTATACCAAGGACGAAAGCTAGATGTGGATGCAAATTTCTTGCTCATGGGTTTTTAATGAGGCAACCTTCATGGTGAATTTGTATAAACAACAGAACAGTATTAAATTCATTTTCTAAATTAATAAGTAAAACATCTTTTCTATTGGAATTGAATCTATGCAAGGAGCCTCTCAGGCAACATCGTCTGCTTCTTGTTTCAGTTATAAAGCTTGGGCTGTCTAAACCTGAAAAATTCAGTGATGTGTATATGCAAAGTATGAGTTTCACTATTATACTTGAAAATGACGATATGTTGTTCTTTCCCCTCTCGCACCTATAGTTATGAGTTCACTAATTACTATTCTTATTCCATTATGTTCAGTATCAAGCGGGTATCTCCTGATGTGTACAATAGTCGAACAAATATTTAATGGTATGATTTTTTTCATATCAAGCTGATACTAGATTTATTTGTTGGTTTGTGCTGTTCATTATTTCTTCCTTTGCTTGATGTTCAGCATGTTGATGCTGCATGGAAGCATTGGAAGCGAAAAAAATCTTCACATACATAAATGTAAGTGCATCTCCCCGTCTTAATTTAGGTTGACCTTGCAGTCTCGCTTACCTGTTCTGCTTCGCCCATCGTTCAGTGTAGTTTATGTTGAATAGCTAGGTTGGTCCATGAGATCAGATATTGTACTGCCGTTTATTTAACCCAGCTGCTACATTGAATATTGAGAAGTACAAGTGCGTAATAATCTGAACACAAAATGTTGCAATTTTCATTTTGAACTTTTCTGTGCAAGTGGATAAAGTGGTCGTATATCAGTCTGCACTTCTGGACCAAAACAAGTTTTGCATGGTCATTTCTTTAAAGAAAGGTTCAGAGCTTCTCCAGAAGGAAAGGAAAATACCACCTGAAAACTTTTAGCTTTCCACATATGTGTGATCACTTCCTGAGTTTTCCACATCATAAGCTTTTCTTATGAATTTGTGGGATTTTAGATTTTCAGCTCTCGCAGTTCTGAGTTTTAATTCATGTGCAACCATCACCAACAGATCTGTCTTGCATTCTAAATATTGCAGCCTTGAACTTATTTACATTTCAGTTAACTTTTGTCCACGAGTGGCAGCCAGTGTTCTGAATCTGTAAATTGTAGTTGAATTCTCAATACATCTATGCCATCTATAGAAAAGTATGACCTCCCGTGCCACTGTGCAACACCACAATGATGAACATCACTTGGCGAACAAGTCTCGAATCAATTTTGATTTGTGATGGTCTGCTCAGAGGGCGTTCCGGCGATGTGTGGTTCTGTCCTATTTTAGTAGGGATGTATCTCTTCTACAATCTTTTGGTAATTTTGTAGATTAGGATGTTTAATTCTTTTCCAATGATAGTTTAGTAGTAGTCAAGATATGGGATGTGCATTCCCATTTTATTTTACTGCATATATCTGTTTTTACTCTTAATTACATCTCTGGGAGTATTATGCCCATTCAAGAAGCAAAAGCCATAGCCTCTCCAACAAGGTTTTCAATATTAAGGGGGAAATTTGAAGGTGTATAAGGTAAATATGCAGAGCTCTGAGTTGTGATCGGTCGGTGCTTTATATATAAAGCGGGGCGAAAGCCTTTTTCGATAATATGCAGAGCTCTAGGTATATTCAGTAATAAATTTTCTTTATACATTTCATTATAATTAAAAATGGGGAAATACGAATGAGGTGCCTGCTATCAGTTGCAATCACAGATGTAAGAATCCCCCTTTAAATTTAATTGATAAATTGATCAAAGAGTAATTGGCCCCCCCCCCCCCCCCCCCCCCCCCCCCACTGCGTAGAGAAAGTGTGAGAACCACACAGCTATAGGACTAACCCTGAATGATTGCTTATCAATTTCAGGTACTACTATTATTGTGTAGATTCAAGTAATGTGTTGTAGTTACCATGTCATATATCTACACAAGAGAAGTTTTCGTGAAGCACCGGCGTAGGATAGCTTTTGAAAGTTTTGGGAAGCCCTGAAGGATATGGTTAGAAGTGGCTGCATATATGGTATGCACAACATTGCTTTGCAAACCTTTAGGATGCTAGATTGTATCACTAGGAAGAAGACTAATGGTGGCATGATATTGTGTTCTGCCATGCCCTCACTCCTTTTCCCTCTTGTCAACAGTACTACTTTCAGGTGGAATACACAGATAACAATTTGAAGGAGTACATCCATCAAGACGATGATACCCTACCAGTCAAGCTTGGAGATGGACACCATCACGACGATCGATGGATACTTGGAACTGACAAGAGGGCCACCATCATGACGAACTAATCATGGTTTCGCCACCACCCGAACATCCAGCAAGGTGACATCTGCACCTTCCTTTTCAAGCACAAGCAATGGCACCGCCTCTCTCTCATGTGCACTGTCTCTAGACGCACCACCGTCAGCCGCAGCTATCGCCTATACATATGATCCATGTATGGTCTTTAGTTTCTCGCTAAGACTTGATATGCCTGTGCTCTGATGACCCGGTGAACTATGTCTTTAGTTTCTCTGTAAGACTTAATATGCCTGTGCTCTGATTATCTAGTGAACTATGTCTCTCTTTTGGAGATCGCCCAACTTTTAGAGGATGTTAGAGTTTGATTTCAACTGATCACCATGCTATGATCAGTCATCCATCTTGTAAGACTGTCACCTCTCTGTTAAGATTGACATGCGTGCTTCATGAGTTAATATTGTGCTGCCGCAGTTCTGTTCCATGTATTCTCATTTAACAATTGGCGCTCATTTGCGCTGCATAAACACCTTACCAAATGCTCCAGCGAGATTTGTATGCACAGTACCGCAGAGGAGGCGCGCCAAGGGCGCGCCCCAGCCACTAGTAAATATCATTAGCCGCCAGTTCAGGTTATATGCGTGACGCCCGCTGCTGTGCATCAGCTTTCCGCCGCGCATCGTGGTTCTCTTTTCACAGTCAGGTCACGTATGGTAATTTACTACGCCGTCACCTCAACCACAGTTGTCACCACCTACCCTTGCCCTCCCCATTCATCTTGAGGCTCCCCTGTTCTTCCTCGGCGAAAGGCCCCTCTACCTGTGAAGGAGCAAGCTGGAGCACTGCCCCCTCGTTTCCGACCGTAGAGCCGTCGCCGAGGTTGGTTTTTTGCCGGCGGCGTGCGGCGTAAGGAGGAAGAGTCGCACCAAAAGGTACCACCCCCCTTCTCCTCTGTTTTTAGTTATGTGTTGTCTTGTTCTTCCCTGTTCTTAGTGTTTCACTCAACCCTAGTTCGCTTTTGATTGCATAGGTAGACAATTTTTTCGTGAGGCAGTTAGGGCAGTGAGGACGACGGATCTTTTCAGCGGAATACAGGCTGCTATGGTGATTAATCGGGTAGAAAACAGTGACCAGTCGCCTGAAGATTGGAATAGTGATGATGATGGTTCAGGTGGTTCGACTGGATTACCAGGGACACCATGTTTTACCTCTAGGCTTTCCTTGCTCAAAGTTGCATCGGTCATTGCGAAGTTCAGTGATTTCAAGCGGCAGCTAGCTAGGGAGACTGGATTTGGGGGTTTGTTAGAGGTGAAGTCTTGGCAGAAGATTAATCTGAAGTATAGTGCTTATTTAATGGACCGAGTGGATGCAGAATCTAGCATAATCAACCTCGAGGGGCAAGGAGTGCTTGAATTGGCGGAGCAGAATATTAACCATGTTTTCGGCATCCCCTGCGGTGAATTGACTATAGATGGCGAAGGTGTCGAACCATCTGAAGCATGCATCGAGTACACGCGGGTGGCAGCATCATTCAGTGACAAAGGCACACATAGCCTAAAAGCAGCTGAGGCATATTTGCTTGGATCCATATCAGAATCATCATCAAAGATTCAGCAGGACTGTTTCAAGATTGCATTTGTTATTTTTGTAATTGGCCATGTGCTCGCTCCCACCGCAAAACCTGACTATGTATCTGTAGATTTCTGGGCAGCACTGAATGACATTAGCAAGATCAAGAGTTGGAATTGGGGACGGTATGTGCTGAACCATTTGTTTCAAGCCGTTAGAAAGTTCAAGACAGATGTCTCAAAGAGAAACCCAACTATTCACATAGTTGGTTGCCACCTGTTCCTTCAGGTATGCGGTCTAGTTTGCACGAACCAATGACAATCTCATTTTCAAACCCTTTTTCCTGTGCCACATGCTAACGCCTTTGTTCTCTGCTGTCGTTATCTATAAGGGACAAGTATATTTTTTGTCCCTCTACTCTTTTCAAAGTATAGAAATGATCCCTAAACTTCAAAACCGGTAAACCTTGGTCCCTCAACTTCTCAAACCAGAAAAGTTTAGTCCAGCCGATGTTCGCTGTCAGTGGCGGAGCTTCATGGGGGCCAACCTGGGCGGTGGCCCCCCCAGCTCATACTAAAAACATGTGTATATATCTCTGAATTAGATCAAAATTAGACCAATTTGTCCACTAAAAATCAGCATAGAGTGATAGTGTTTGCCCCCAGCCATTGCCCCCCCCCCCCTTCCCCCATGAATTTAGCCCAAGCTCTGCCACTGTTCGCCGTCGTGTACCGCGCGCATGGAGGAGGAGGCGTACCTATGCAGCGGCCACAGGATGGTGGAACACCTTGTCCCCGATGATCAGAAGTCGGAGCTACGGATGCTCGCCTACATGCACGACAAGATATATTGAAGTTGGAACAGGAGGCTGCAAACAGAGAGCAATATGAGATGGAGCTGGCTAATCTAGAGGTGGAAGACTTTGAAAAAGAAACTCAAGAAAAGAAAGAGGAAACAGGATTTGAAAAATATAATGAACCTACTGATTACAATGCTAGTCAAGAGTCAGTGGGTACTTTGGGAGAAAGATTGGCAGAATTACATGGGGTGGAGGTAATAGATAGAAATGATGAGGACAAAGAATTTGAACTGAAGAGGAGTCTGAGGAACAGGGGAAAAGAAGATCAGAAAGTGGAGGAAATGGCAAAGATGAGGGCTGAAGAAATGGATAATTATGGTAAGGATTCTGAACTAAACTGTGCAAATTCCTCATTATTACATATTAGTTCTCTGGTTGGAATTGATTTGGGATGCTCCATTGAAATGATAGATAAAAACTTAGAGATCATTAGAAAAATGGAGATAGCAAGAAGAGAGATCTATTTCCAAAATCTAATGGAAAATAAGAAAAAGGAGGAAAAGAGTAGTGACATGGGAGTGGAAAAAACAACACACCAGTGCATATACACACTGGAGGTGTTGATTTAGATGATATTTGTTCAGACTTAGAACATTCTGATGCAGAATTGGAAGAGCAGCAATTTGTGAAACTGAGAAAAATGTTCTCAGAAAAAAAAAGGAAGAAAAAGAATAGCTCACCAGTATCAAGCTGTGTGAAGCAATCTATTGGGATTGGTGTGCTCAGAAGGAAAAAAGAGAGCAAGGGTTAATTAGATAGGAGGGAGTTAGATTGGATTATTTTCAATTGGATACTAAAAAAATAGGAATAATGAGAGGAATTTTTTGGAATGTAAGAGGTTTGGGGCAAGATCATAAAAAGAGATATGTTAGAGAACTGATTGTGGATCACAAACTTGACTTCATAGGAATTTCTGAAACTATTAAACAAAAGTTTTCAAAAAATGAATTACATAATCTGTGTGGGGGGGGGGGGGGGGGGGGGGGGATTTTGAATGGTGCTGGAATGTACCTAGGGGAATGTCAGGAGGGATTCTGATGGGGATAAATCAAGATAGGTTTAATGTAAAACACACTGAGAAAGGGATCTACTTTGTGAGGATGATGTTGTATGACAAAATTATCAAAATGCATTGGAACATAATTACTGTATATGGAGATGCGCAGATTGAGGGAAAAGCATGCTTCCTGGCAGAATTAGCCAGAGTTTATCATGACAACCCATTACCTTGTTTGGTAGTGGGAGATTTTAATATTATAAGAAATGAAAAGGAAAAGAATAAACCTATGCATAATGAACAATGGACATTTATGTTCAATGCAATCATTGAGCAGGCTGGGTTGAGGGAGCTTCCCTTGAATGGAAGACAATTTACTTGGGCTAATAATCTGGATGATCCAACCTTTGAGAAACTAGATAGGGTTTTAATGTGCCCTGTGTGGGAAGAGAAATATCCTCTAACTATCCTTCAAGCTTTTGCCAGGGAGGTGTCAGATCATACACCTCTTTATTTGGATACAGGGGATGAACACAAAAAAAATTACATATTTAGATATGAAAATGCTTGGGCCTTGAGGGAGGGGTTCAAGGAACTAATACATAAAACCTGGAATGAAAGATACTATGGAGATATATTAGAAAGATGGCAGCTCAGGATGAGAAATTTGAGGAAAAAGGCAAAAGGATGGAATAGGAATGTTGATGCTTGGTATAGAAAGATAAAAATTGACATTGTCAAAAGATTAGATGAAATAGATAAAAGTGCTGAAATTAGGGGAATTACTGTGGTTGATAGAAAAGAGCAAAAAGAATTAAGAGAACAATTGAAAAGGGTGATGATGCAGGAAGAGATTAAAATAATACAAAGATATAAGGAAAAAGAGATCATAGAGGGGGATGGAAATACAAGATACTACCATGCAAAGGTTAATGGGAGAAGAAGGAAAAATAGAATATTATCTCTAGAACAAGAAGAAGGAGTGATTGAGGGTGAGGAGGAACTGATGAAATATATTACTAACTTTTACAAAAAATTGTTTGGACACCCTGAAGAAGCCCAGATCTCAATGAGAGACATGGAAACCGGCAAGATTAGTGAGGAGGACAAGGAAAGGCTGATGAGCCCCTTCTCACTAGAAGAAATCAAGAAGGTGGTGTTTGGGATGAAAAAGAATAAAAGCCCTGGGCCAGATGGGTTCCCAGCTGATTTTTACCAGGAATTCTGGGATTTGGTAAAATGGGACCTCAAGGCTCTGATAGAAGAATTTGCTAGAGGGAAAATTAACATTGCCAGGTTGAATTATGGCATCATCACATTAATACCAAAAACTGCAGATGCCAAACAAATTCAAAAATTTAGACCAATTTGCTTGCTGAATGTTAGCTTCAAAATCATTACAAAAGTGTTGATGAACAGGCTAACAATGTGTGTGTCCCCTGTTATTTCCAAAACCCAAACAACATTTATTAAAGGGAGATATATCATGGAAGGGGTGGTGATACTACATGAAGCTCTGAACACTTTTCATAGCAAAAAGCAAGATGCTCTGATTTTTAAAGTAGACTTTGAAAAGGCATATGACAAAATCAAGTGGCCCTTTGTAATTCAGATGTTAAAAGCTAAAGGTTTTCCTGATAAATGGTGTGACTGGGTAATGGAAACTATGAGGGGAGGACATGTTGGGGTGAAAGTTAATGATGAAATTGGACCATACTTTAAAACCTTCAAAGGTCTTAGACAAGGAGATGCTATGTCTCCTCTACTTTTTGATCTTGTTGCAGATGCATTGGCTATACTAATGAACAATGCTCTAGAAAATGATTTGATTAAAGGGGTTCTGGGTAATGGGGAAAATAGAGGGGTGAATATGCTCCAATATGCAGATGATACAATTTTCTTGATTAAAGATGAAGTGGAAAGTGTGCAAAATCTGAAATTTGTGTTGGGAGCTTTTGAACAAATGTCTGGACTCAAAATTAACTTTCATAAGAGTGAATTGATGCTGTTTGGAAAAGCAAAAGAAAAACAAACCCTATATCAGGAGATTTTGACATGTAAAATGGGGATAATTCCTATGAAATATTTAGGATTACCAGTAGCTGAATCCAGACTCAGAAATGTGCACTGGAATTGTGTGACTGAGAAGGTAGAGAAAAGATGTGGATGTTGGCAAGGAAAATTGCTAGGGTCTATAGCTGGGAGAATTACTCTAGTACAGGCCTGTCTGACTAACATACCTCTCTTTATGATGTCATTTTATCCTATTCCTAAAGGGTGGTTAAAAAAGTAGATTTTTATAGAGCTAGACTAGTTTGGCAAGAAGATGAGGATATTAAGAAGTATCACCTGGTTAAGTGGGATACTTGTTGTTTGCCTAAGGACGTAGGTGGTCTAGGGATTCTAAATTTAGAAATGATGAATATAGCTCTGCTTGCCAAATGGTTATGGAAAATGGAGACAGAAGAGGAATTATGGCAAGATGTAATAAAAAGAAAGTATGGGGGAGATAAATGCCTATCCAGGAGTACAAAAAAACCTGGAGATTCTCAGTTTTGGTCTAGTCTAATGAAGATCAAAGAAACCTTTTATAAATTTGTTAAGAAGGAATTGGGAAATGGGGAAAACACCCGATTTTTGGGAAGATATTTGGGTAGATGACAAAAGTCTGAAAGATGCCTATCCTAGGATATATGACCTATGTTTTGATCACAATATTACAGTTGCTGAGGCCATCCAAAAAGGGTGGAGAGGCTTTAGATTCAGAAGGACCTTACATGGGGAAACTTTAGAGCTTTGGAGCAATTTAAAAAGTAGATGTGAGGAAATTGAAATGAAGAGGGGCAATGATAAAATCATATGGTCTCTTGCTGCTAATGGCAAATTTACAGTTAAATCAATGTACAGGAAACTGGTGGCTGATGGACTTAGATTCCCACATAAATTCTTGTGAAGAATCAAAGTCCCAGCCAAGATTAAGGTTTTTCTTTGGCTAAGCATAAGAAAAAGCATACTTACGAGAGATTCGTTGTTGAAGCGAGGGTGGAAAGGGGAAAAGAACTGTGTATTTTGTGGGAAGGATGAAACAGTTGATCATTTGTTTTTTACTTGCTCAGCTACTTCCCTGATTTGGAGTTTAATCAAATGTACATTTGGGTTGAGGCAAACTCTCCTGTCAATGCAAGAATGCTTTGGATCTTAGTTAGATTCTTTTGGGAAGGATGATAAAAAACTTGTTTTGGTTGGGATATCTTCTATTTGTTGGGCTTTATGGAAATCCAGAAATGAAGTTATTTTTGAGAATAAAAAAATCTCTGATCCTATGACTATAATTAAAACAATGACACATTGGATGGTGGATTGGTCTATTTTGCAGATAAAGGAGCAGAAAAAAAAGGTGCTGGAGCCGGTGGCAAGATTGCTAGAATGGGTAGCAAATGAAGTCTATGCGGCCTCTCAAGGGTGGAGAATAAACGTGCCAAGGCTAAAATGAAGAAGATCTCTTCCCTGGAGGACAACTGGACTGCTTATGCTACTTGTTGCTTTGTTTTTTTTTTGCCCTCCTTTTGCTTAGGAGGCTCCTTAGTCCTGGAGGCTTGGTATGAGTGGATGTTAGCACTGGTGAACTTGATGTTGGGGGGGGGGGGGGGGGGGGGGTGGGGATCAGCTTGGCTGTTTTGGTTTATGTTTAGTCAGTGTCTTATAGCTCAAAGAACGCGGTGGTTTTCGTTAATGAAAATCGGAGGGGCAAGAGCCCTTCTTTTATTCAAAAAAAAAAAAAACATGCACGGCACAAGCCCGTCGTGCACGTGCTGCACCTCTATGCGTGCAAGAACGCCCGAGCAAGCACCGGCAGCGCCATTCGCGCGTGCTCTCGCTGTTGCTCGTTGCCTTCTCACCGCTAGTCCGTGCGGACTCATGGGGCCTTCATTCTAACTCCTTCAGGAAGCGTGTCGAGGGTCACCACCGTGGCTCAACCGCAACTCCGTGCACCATGAACACGTGTATTCCTCGCGTGTTCTAGCCGGTACAAATCAAAGGGAACAGCGTCAAGTACGTGCGTGTCTAGCCAGATGAGTTAGCTAGCTTTTCACGTGAGAATCCAAAGCCAGTTTGCTGTGTACGTCAACCAAAACCGCCACGGCGCCTGCACCCCTGCCGCTGCCGGCCGCATGACTTGAACGGCGAGCATGGCGAAAGTCCAGCATCCCATTAGCCAGGCCACCGTGCCCTGCATGTAGTGCCACCACAGCCGAGCACTTACACAGCGTGGGGTGCCATCGCAGCTCCGTAACGTGGCAGTCAAACCCCAATGACTTGTCAAGTTTTAGTCAAAACCGTGTCCACTAGGATGAAAACCACAAAAAGTGGTCCGAGAGACTAAATTTATCTGATTTGAGAAGTTGAGGGACTAAGGTTTACCGGTTTTGAAGTTGAGGGGCCATTTCTATACTATCAAGAAAGTTGAGGGACGAAAAATATATTTTTCCCTATCTATAAATCAGGTTTTTGTGCTAGACAGCCTCGAGCTTGGTATACTAAACAAGCCAAGAGGAATAACCCCCCGTATAGGGTTGTACGACAATGATTCGATGAGGAAGATGGTTGAAAAAATTGCAGTGAACATATCTGCTGTGGAAATTGCGTACCACGGGGCACCGGTAATTCATATACTGCTTAATAAACCATGACGCGGTTACGATATTTTTTTATCTGCATCACTAATAAGTTTTCTCTTGCTTGCTTTAGGTCCGGCCCGAGCTCTCAGTTAGTAATCTGATTGCATTCCCTGCCAAAGATACATCCTCGATGAACCCTCCCAAACCAGTAGTAGTTCCTAAAAGAGCAAACACACCATGCACACCCATGCTACGGTGTAATTACAACAGGACAGGTCCACAAGATTTTTCAAACCACATCCGCACAAGAGACCCCAGCATAGTAAGTTTGCCAAAATGTACACCACATTTTACAAGTTTTTGCTCCCCTAATGTGACTAACCAACTTTCTCTGTGTCAAACATCCAGTCAGCAGAGAAGCTTGGTATACTTCTCCGTGAGCAGAATGCACGTGGGCTAGCGAATATATCAGAAATGCGCCAAGCATTCCAAACAAACATGTTCACTTTCACAGACAAGCTTATGTTCCATGTGTCCATGTTAATAATATGGGCGCAAAATCATTTTGAGATAAAACCCGTTATTTTCCAAAAAAAAACAGCAACCAATGGTTGCCGTGTGTCAGGATTTGCATCACGAACGAGACCCAGTCAACCAATGCTAGTGGCATGCATGCTGCTTCGTTGTGGAGCTCAGCACCATCCCTCGAGCACTGCCTCTAGCAATTTAATGCCTGTACCCTCCCGCACGCACATCTGTGCTCGACGGGTGAGGCGTGCTTTGCCCTTGGAACCCGCGGACGGCGCAATGCAGTACCCTACGGAAGCTATGGCAATGCCTTGTCAGGACCATCACCCATCACTGCATGCCCCTGCTATTTTAAAATATTGCAGCTTGTTTCCATGTCAAAGACATGGAAGTTGACAAAAATCAACGAGCACGCCTCACTGCATCCACCACTGGCTCGCAACCAAGTGGCCAACCCAACTGATACCCAAACCCGTCAACCCAAATGGTCTTTGTTGCAATCAGACAGCATTCTCGAGTAAGCCCACGGCTATCCAAATATGCAGGCCCATGTAGTCAAGAAACCGAACAGTTTGAACTACAAAACTCCCGCCCGGCAATCTAAGAAGCTTGGTCATTCGAAAAAAAGAAACCACCAGAACACAAACAAATTATTCGGTGTCTACCACGCAGCAATTAACACCCATCCCACATGGTTGGTTAAATGCATCTCAATTTAAAATGTCCATTAGCCAAACTCCAGAGCTCAAATGGAAAATAAATATATGGTCGTAGGTACGATGATTTTCAACTAGCAGCAAGGAAGTGAAACACCACGGCAAGTTAAGAAACTAAAGTACATCAATCACTCATACCAGCATGGTCCCCCTTAACTAGAGTAAGCTGATTTTAGTTATAAGAAGTTAGGCTCGAACGGTCCAGTTTTTTTAGTGCCGCACGCATTCCGTCGATGTCCAACCACCCCACAGTTGGTGCACTTCGGTAATTTCCTTGGAGCCTTCGGCAAATCACCTCTCTGGGGGCAGGTCGTGCATTTGTGCCCTTGCACTCTACAAATTGTACAGAACCTAGACCTCCTCAGATGGTTTTCATAAGGAGCCTTGTCTCGACTTGTCGTTGGTCTCCCCCTCTGTCGCTTTTTCTGATGCACACCCACACCTGAACAACTAGAATCACCATCTCCATTATTCTTGCCAGCACCGGCATCGGCTTGGATTGACACCTGCTGGGCACTGGCTACCAACTTTTGTTGCTTCTCTCTCTCTGCAAGCCCCAAACCATCCTTGTCTACACTCAAAGGCAGCAGAGTGGCATGGACCTCCTTCATCATCGTCATGAAAACTTCATAACAATTCACATTGCTGTCACCCAGTACCACACACTCAAGCGCTTTCATGTACATAGTGTGATGCCTGAATGTATCACTCGCAGGAGGCCCTCTGTCTTTCTGGTACCTAACCAAGTGTTCAGGAAGAATGTCACGAGCGTGTCTTGTCCAGCGCTTCATTATGTGCTTCTCAGGTATTTTTGCCAAACGGAAGTGTACCATCACCTGCACGAAGACATAGCCCAGGTCAATCCCCTAATCTCATATGGACACAAAACCACGGAACATAATTGTCCGTCGTAACCAAAGAGGATACAAACCTGCAATGCATGGCAGCACACTAGGCCAGAGTGCTCAAACGAGCCACACTCGCAGCTGAAAAAACTCTCGTCCTCACTGACCTCAATTCTGAACTCAACCTTACTCCACTTCTCTCTGTTCGCTGCTTCAACATGTGTCGACTTGTAAATCCTCCTAGGAACAACCTCATCCAGTACATATGCACCACACTTGTACAACTCTTCACCAAACTTCTCAAACATCGCCCTCGTGTAAACTTTGCTAGCATGCCTCTCCAACTGTAGGTTAAATCTAAGTGATACACCACTCTGCAAAAGAATTAACCACACGGACCATATATGTCAGTATGGCGAGCCACTTCAAACAATTCAAGACTCACACGAAAAAGTAAAAAAAAAACAAAAGAAAAATTACCAGAGATGTTCTCTTTTCCTGGAAGCTCTCTTCCGACTCACGGTCAAATTGCAATTTTTCAAAATGCTTCAAGAAGAGATGCATGGGACAGCCTGGGGGCACGTAACCCTTAAGCAGGTGATTTGCACTCTCGCTCCTTTGGGTGCTCGTCATTTTAGCATAGAAGACACCTCTGAAGTATGGTTTAGCCCACTTATGCCGCACCTCGTATATCTGCGTCAGAAACGGATGTTTCTTGAGCGAGTACTTGTCCAACATCTGCTGCCACCCTTGTTCAAATTCATCCTCCGTGATCATGTGATGAACTAGTTTGTGAAACTCCAGTTTGAAATCACTGTTCTTGCTCCAAAGCACACCCATAGACTCTTTTGCCTTTTTCAGCACATGCCACTTACACCAACGGTGGACTATTTTTGGCATTTCTGCTTCAATTGCCAGTTCCATAGAGCATGCCTGGTCCGTTAGTATAGTCTGGATGCTTCCCGCCCACCATTCGTATGAACTCCCTGAACACCCACTTGAAAGTTTCTTCTTTCTCATCTCTCATCATGACGCCACCCAAAATTATACTCTGGAAGTGATTGTTGACACCAACGAAAAGCCCAAACGGCATGTCATACAGGTTGGTTCTGTAAGTTGTGTCAAACGTAATTGCATCACCGAAATACCGATACTGATCACACCCCCTGCTCGTAACCCACATGAGTGTTTTTATCCTACTCTCCTCATCTACTTGGATGGTGTAGTTGAAGTCAGGGTCATTTGATTTCATCTCTGCCAGAATTTTCATTGTTTTCATAGCGTCAAGGTCCGATTGTTCCTTATTCAACTTCCTGCACAGTGTCTTCAACGAACGCTTGGTAAATGGCACATTTTCAACTGCCCCAAAGAAACTACCCACAATGCTGAAAACCTTCCCAAGACCAACATTATTATCACGCAGTTGTTTCACTAGATCTTTTGTGTACCTATCTATATGCCTGTGTGACTTCCAATGCATTTTTTGTTCACATGTCACAGACAGCGGATGGTTATGCCCAGCTTTGAACTCTGATATGTACCAACCGTTGTCTTTCGAACGGAGCAGCCTGATCATGGCTTCACGTCCACACCTTGACGATCGACTATTTTCCCTCATTGGTTTGCCCTGCAAAAAAATGGTAAACAAAAATAATGTTAGCTACAGCTTTCTTTGCAGACCATCTCGTGCGTTACAGCTTCCCAAAGCAGCAGTTAACATTACAGAAGAGGGAAAATGACAACAGTTTCATTGAATTATCGGTTCCATCGGTACGTACCGCACAAGCGCACAGTATTTCTTGCATGCATCTCTTCCGATGAACATTCAGCCTGCTCCACATTCCCAGGAATACAGGTTGTAGAACTCATAAGCTTCATCTAATGAGTCAAAAATGGTACCAATTGTTGGATTGACAACATGCCCATGCCTTGTCTCTGCATAAGCGCGCACTGACAATTCAAGTGTTGTTTTCCTATCAGGGTTCATTTCCCTTTCCTCCGGCGCCTTCCCAATCCTAACCCTGAAAAAAGTGTTTCCGGGAAAAACCGATGGAGATAAATTCTCAACAATCCAGGAAACAAAAATTTAGATGAACAGAAAAACAAATGTCCTGCAGTTCAAGCGATGACATTTTTGGGCACAGCCTAGCATGCGCATTTATCGGAAAACCTGAACAGTACAGCTCAAATGAAGCATCTAAATCCAACTCCATAATTCATCTCCACATTTACCGACAAGAACGGAGCTATCCGCTGGATCCATCTTCATAGTTATACTACCACTTAAACACGGAAACAAAATCCAACTGACCACACGAGTGCCCCAACAACCATCTCATAATCTCTTAATCTAAATTTTCATCGGGAGCAAATCAAACAAGCGAATCCAGCACATTATCTACCCGACGGGGCCATGCACCCCCCATGCAAATCAAACAAGCACATGTACACCAAATCGACATCATTCGCCATCATATCAGCACCCCAAAAACAAACCAATCACCCCTAAGCTTGCACCAGGTCGCACCCACATGTGTCTAATTAAACATCCCAGCATAACCTTTTTGCTAAACAAAAACTACTTTCCCATAATAACATCTCGCTACTGATGCATTCATCTTCGCCTGCAGTTCCCCCTAAAAAAATCCAACGAAGGGGTAGTAAACGCACATCAAACAGTTTCAGCACACACGAGCATAAAAAACAACACTTGCTGCTAATCACTACTCCATAACCGAGCTATCCATCGTGCATTTTTTTGCCAAACAAAAAACGATATGCATCGGTGTTTCCCTGACTAACCTTCGCATCCACCCACTTGTCGCTTCAGAGCAAACGTCATATCTAGCTTGGTCTCCCACGGCGTCTGGCTTGCCGGCGGCGACCCCATCGACGTTCACGACGCTCATGGAATCCTGAGACTCCAGCGGGAGTACTGGAGCGCTCCGCACTTCAGCTCCGTCAACGCCCCTGCCAGAAAAAAATCTAGTTACATGAGTCCAGATCTTACAAGAGCAAGACGGCCCCGGCATCGAGGGAGCTAGTGGGAAAGAATGGAGGAGCAGGCTACGCGTACCAGTTTAGCTCCACGCCATCAGTAGACATGGCACCGGAACAGCTTCGCAGCAGCGCCGTCGCCGCCCCAGACGAGTGCGTTGAGGAAGGGGATGGGGAAGGAAATCTATCGCGTGGCTCTGTTCTGATCCACAAGGGGGGTGGGGGGGTCATCCATTTCCGAGGACCTGTTCTGTTTTGAACCAGCCCATGGGCCACTGTTTCTGGTACAAGTGATCTGCACACTCGCAGCCACGTGAACAGAATCGATTCATGGGCCGAACATAATACGACTATGCGGGCGCTAGGCGTATCCAGGACCGTATTTCTCCCTATAGGCCTGGCGCAGCCCAGCCCCGCGCTGACAGCTTCCGCATCCCCAGGCCCAAAAGGATGCACAAGATATCGGCCTGTCTGGTGCTCAGCCGCCATAAGCCCGCACTCTGGATGGGTGCATTTATATAGTGGGCATGAGGTGTGTGGCTTGATATGTAAGCTACAGTGAATAGCTTACATCTCAAGCTGAGAGTAGCTTGCATGCTAGGCTAAGCTTGTCCCCTAGGGCATTTTATAAATCAATGCCCAGGGGACAAGGTACACTGCTGATGACATCGCATGTGACGGGTGAACAGTGTATGCTTTATCAGCAACAGTGGCCACGATATGACCGTCTTGTCGGTGTCGGGTCGGTGCAGCGGTTGACTCGCGTAGCAGGCCGGCTGGAGCAGCCGGATGGGGAGCCGGCCAGGCAGCCGGGTGGCAAGCCGGCCGGGGCAGTCGGACAGGGAGCCGTCTGGAGCGGTCGGGTGACGAGCCGGCCGAAGCAGCCGGACTGAGGGGCGTCGGCCGTCCCGATGTTTTGAAGCGTCGTTTCACCGTCTTAGGCCTACCCGGGGGTCATCTCACCGACACTTGCTCAGTTTCAGAGGCAGAGAGCATCTTCCACTTCCTATGCTCATGGGGGCATGATTCCGGCACCTGGTGCCACGCAAGGTGCTTACTACAAATCGTTGAATAGTTATTTTTTTTGTGACAGACGACAACATCGTGCAATCCTGGTTCTCCATCCAGAGTGCCAGCACCCGTACCTTGCTGCAATTTGCATATAACATTTTACTGAGCTTATGCAATTAGCTTAAAGATCTAAGTAAAATTTTCACCTCAAAGATCCATCATCAGAAATTAGCTTTACATATCTTCCTTCAGACTCTTAATTTCCCTTTTGCTTAGCATAACTTATGAACCAGAGCAGAGCTGAGATATCAAAATGTTCACTGTCAGTGACCATGTATATGCTATTAATCTTATATAGAGCATTATGCTAGCTAGTGTGCCCTGTAAATCATGCTTCCAATTTATTAGCTTGGTTTGTGTTGCTTTCTTTTCAGGGGATGCCCGCAACGAGCTTGTGAACACAGTACTATCTCTGGGGATAAACTCTAGTGATGACCACTCAAAAGTGTTCAATAGCTACTCCCTCCGTTCGGAATTACTTGTCGCAGAAATAAATGTATCTGGACGTATTTTAGTTCTAGATACATCCATTTCCGAGACAAGTAATTCCGAATGGAGGGAGTACTTGGTAAGAACTCTACACTGGATTTCACCAGTATCGTGTTACGCTAGTTTTATCAGCTCATCACTGTTACACATGGCAACGCAGGCAATCCGTGCACCTGTTAAGAAGGAGGTCTCAAAGGAACCAAAGTTCAGCTGTCCATTCTGCTTCGACGAGCTGGTCGATGCGTCATTGACTATTTGCGGCCACATCTTCTGCGAGAAGTGCATCAAGGCCTCCATCCAGGCTCAGAACAAGTGCCATGCCTGCTGGAGGGGACTCACCATGAACAGCTTCCACTGCGTCTACCTCCCTGCTACGATGGACTAAACTATTCCAGCCCTTCTCGTCGCTGGCATTTTGTCATCCTATCTGAACTATTATTCATAGGGTTATCGTTACCATTCAACCATACTCAGGAGGCGTGTTACCGATCAGCATCCGTTGCTTGTAATAAACCATAGTCTCTTCTTGTGGGAAATCCAACTAAAATAGGAAAGACAGACACCCGCCAGTCACCTTATTCAATACAAGTTACATGTCTGTCAGTGGAACCGGTCTCTTCTGCGAGGACAAGTAAGGTTGATCCGAGCCGCTTCACCCCACAATATTGCTGAATCGAAATAAGACAAATAGAGGTAAGCAATCTGAACATCAACGCCCATAACTTCTTTGTGTTCTACTTGTGCATATACATCTACACATAGACTTAGCTCATGATGCCACTGTTGGGGAACGTTGCATGAAAATAAAAAAAATTCCTACGAACACCCAAGGTCTAATCTAGGAGATGCATATCAACGAGAAGGGGGTGTGTCTACATACCCTTGTAGACCGAAAGCGGAAGCATATAAAACGCAGTTGGTGTAGTCGTACTTTTCGCGATCCGATCATGATCCAAACCGATGTAGCGCCGAACGGACGGCACCTCCGAGTTTAGCACACCACTAGTAGAAAAAGGTCCATTTGTCCCGGTTCATAAGGCCCATTTGTCCCGGTTCGGGAACCGGGACTAAAGGGTCGGGACTAAAGCCCAACACCTTTAGTCCCGGTTCTTATACGAACCGGGACAGATGGGGCTCCACGTGGCCGCTGCGGCGAGCCCAGAGAGGAGGGCCTTTAGTCCCGGTTGGTAACACCAACCGGGACCAAAGATCATCCACGTGTCAGCAGCTCAGGAGCTGGGGGTTTTGTTTTTTTTTTTGAAAGGGAGGGGGGGTTTGGGGGTTTTGTAGGGTTAATTTAGGGGTTTCATATATTGTGTTAGCTAGCTAATAGCTAGAGAGAAGTGTCCTCTCTTATCTCCGTGCTTGGTCGACGCTACGTACTATACGTATAGAGAGGCCTCGACACGCTAGCTAGTAAGCAAATGAAGGAAACCATTAAGTACACAAGATCGTCATGAACATATATAGAGAGAAGTGATCGACCTCCTCCTTCTCCGAGAGATTGGTCGAACAACAAGTTTTCGTATATCTATCCGACGCTACTAGCTACATATACAATATAAGATCTCTTACAATCCCTAACATTTGATGTCAAGTTCCACATGGTATTCTCCGGCTGGATTGATGACGTGGTCAAGAAAGAATCCCGCCAATTCCTCTTGAATTGCTTTTATGCGATCTTGTGGTAGGAGTTCATCCCGCATCTGCCAAATCTAATTTGAAGAAGGGGGTCAATACATATATATGAATGAAACTCAACATAAATAATGGTAATAAAATAAAATTGTGAATATTATTGCTTACGCACTTCATATTGTTTTTCAGAGTAACCCCGCTTAGAGGTCGTCGCGTTGTAGATGTACTCGCAAATGTAGTATCCACAAAAATTATTCCCGCCTTCCTGCCACAACCACTTTACGAGAAATAAAGGTCAATCAAACTGATAATCAAGCATTATAAATGGTATTGATGAAACTAGTTAGAATCAATGGGAGATGCGCGGAACTAGCTAGTAGTACTTACTTTCGGGTGTGTAAATCGCAGCTTCCCCGGCAGTCCCGGAGCTTCTGTGGTGAACACTTTCCAAACCCTGCGAGACAAAGAAAATAATTACTTGATATTAGGAAATGACCAAAGTTGCCGATATGGTGCGATAATGATCGATTGAACTTACTTCTGGAGCATTTCAGTCATGACCGCATACTCCTTGGGATCTTTTCGTCTTGAGTCTAAGACAGTTACTAGTCCCTGCTCAAGCTTAATCTCTAGGAGAATAAAGTGAAAGCTGCGCACGCATGCATAACTCATCAATTACATTACTATAACCTCGAGTAATAAGGGAAACCGAATATGCAGAAGACAGTAACACTCACTTGAAGTTGTAAGGAAAGAGTATTTTATCTTTGTTTTGATTTTTAAGCAACGATTGTAGCAAGTTGGCCTCGGTTTCTTTGGCATGATATTTAACCGTCCATTCATCTATGAGATTTGTGTTAATGAACCCAATATCATAGATTTGTGCATTTCTGCATTCGACGATCTTCAATCTGCATAATATAGTGAGGATAATTATATATACATGCAATGAAAGAGCTGAGCTATATATAGAGACTTAATTACAGAAGTATAGTACTTACAGACAGTAGCAAGTGATGATTATTTTATCGAGGTCCTTTTGATTGAAAAACTGGAAGAACTCCTCAAATGGAACAGACAACAGATCAATTCCAACGAGGTCGTGCTCCTCTTTAACTCTCAGCGTCAAAATATCCTTCCCGGACTTGCAGGTGTCCATGTACCACTTATGGAATCTTCGCATCATCGTTGTTAGAGGAGGATCACCAGGTCCGACGAGAGGCTTCCCGTACTGGTATTTGTGTTTGTCCACCTCCATTGTATCAAAATTTGCATCGTCGGGCAGGTAATCACCAGGATTGGTACCGGGCAGCATCCCCGGCAGATTTGCGACGATATCGCTAGACACCTTGAGCGGGGGGCACGATTGGTTTGCCTGTTGGCCGAGCTAGGGAATTTTTTCCCTCTTCTTCGTTCTTGTAACCTTTTGTCACTTGAAGTAGTTCCCGACCGGCGCGCTCCTTCCACTGCCTTTTTCAGAGCGCGGACATGGTTGTCATCCGGCGGAGGCGGTGGTGGTCGCTTCAGGTTCTTCAAAGTGCGCTTCAATTTCACCGTATCCATCTTCTCCTCCGGAGGTGGATTTTTCTTTGCAAAAAGGTCCTTCACTTGGGCTTGACAGATCTCCTCGTTTTCCTCCTCGGTCATCTCGTATGGTAATCTATCTAGAGGCTTGATAGATGGACCGAATTTGTATTGCCTCCCGCCTCTGGCTGTATTGCTAGACGCCGGCCGAGCAGCCGGAGCGGCTGCGGCTGTCTTCCATCGTTGCTTACGAGCCGGAGAAGGAGGCGGAGTGCTACGACGCGCCGGAGCAGCCGGAGCGGCGGCGGCTGTCTTCCGCTGTTGTTGACGAGGCGGAGAAGGAGGCGGGCTGCTCGGACGCGCCGGCGCAGGCGAAGAAGGAGGCGGAGTGCCGCCACGCGCCGGAGCAGCTGGAGAAGGAGGCGGAGTGCCGCCACGCGCCGGAGCAGCCGGAGAAGGAGGCGGAGTGCCCTGATCACTCGCCAGAGGAGGAGGCAGAGGAGGAGGCGGAGTGCCCTCACTCGCCAGAGGAGGAGGCGGAGGCGTCCAGTTCGGAAGGTTGATGAGCTCCTTCCGCCATAGACATGGAGTCTTTAGAGCAAGACCCAGCTGAGTCTCCCCTTCACCGGTAGGGTGGTCAAGCTCGAGCTCCTCAAATCCCTCCGTTATTTCATCGACCATCACAACAGCATAGCGTTCTGGAATCGGAAGGCAGTGAAAAGTTGCACCGGGTTGAGGAGATGCAACAGAGCCGACAGCCGCCTTGACTTTGAGGTGCTGCCATTGCGCCATAAGGTGGCAATCTTGAGCCTCCATGATAGCATCCACGGGGTAGCTGGGAGCCGTGAAGTGAGGCTGCTGAAGGAGCTCGGTGGAAGCCACGCTGCTTCTCCGCTGAGATGGCGGGGTAGCTTATGGGGTAGCTTCGGCAGGTCGCTGCCTCTGAACTAGTGCTTGTTCCTCTAGCGCTCGTACCCTTACATTCAGCTTCTGCAGTTCGGTCTGCTCCACTTTCCTCCTCCTCTCCCGGGTTTTGTAACCGCCTGCGATGGGAAACCCTTGCTTCCACGCAACGGAGCCTGCCGTGCCTCGTGTTCGTCCTGGGTGCTCAGGATTCCCGAGGGCCTGTGTGAGCTCGTCGTTCTCTCTGTCGGGAATGAACGTCCCTTGCTGCGCTACGGCGATATACTTCTGAAGCTTCTTGACGGGTATTTCAAGTTGCTCCTTCGTCCAACGGCACTTCCCTATTTCAGGGTCCAAGGTCCCCCCAACCCCGAAGAACCAAGTCCTTGAACGGTCTGGCTAGTTCAATGTCTCTGGTTCGACCCCTTTATCAAGCAGGTCCTTCTCAGCCTTGTCCCACAACGGCCGGGCTTTGAGGTAGCCACCTGACCCCGTGCGATGGTGATACTCCTTCTTTGCAGCATTTTTCTTGTTTGTCGCTGACATCTTCTTACTCTTCTCCGATGTCTTGTGGGCCACAAATGCGGACCAGTGATCTCTTATCTTCTCAAATCGACCGGTGAATTCTGGAGTCTTCCCTTTGTCGACAAACGTTGATTTCAACTCATTCTTCCACCTCCTGAATAGATCTGCCATCTTCTTAAGAGCATGAGCCTTGACCAATGGCTCTATAACTGGCTTATCCGGATCCTCCTCTGGCGGTAGGGTGAAATTTGCCTTCAGCGCGGTCCAAAGATCATCTTTCTGTCTATCGTTGACAAAAGACACTTGAGGGTCTTCGCTCTTAGGCTTATTCCATTGGTGGATGCTGATTGGGATCATGTCCCTAACAAGAACCCCACACTGAGCAGAAAATGCTTCCTTGGTCCGGCTGGGTTCAATCGGTTGGCCATCGCCCTTGATTGCTGTGATCGTGAACCTTTCATCCTGGCGCAACCTTTTCTTCGGGCCTCGTCTCGTTACCAAAGTTTGGCTCGATCCGGAGGGCTAGAAAAGAAGAAAGAAGAGAGTTAATATGTGTACATACCAAAACAATTAATGCATCAATTAGCTAGCCAGCACAGGCTTAATTAATATATATACCTCGCCGGGACTTTGCAACATCTCCTTCCTCCATTCGCTCACCGGAGCAGTCATCACGGTCTCCTTCTTCCACCGGCATTCCGTCACCGGAGCCATCATAATCATGTCCTTCCAGCTCCATTGTTCGATCACCGGAGCCTGCTTCACCCTCTCCTTCCAGACCATCGGTGTCGTTGAGAAACGACAAGACATCACCTCTGCCGAGGATTATGTCCCCCAACAACTGTTCTGCTTCGATGACTCGGTGCTCCATAGTTTCTGCAAATATTACAACATGGCAATTAATATACAAACATGACAGATGGATATATTAGTGCAAACGTAGACCTAGCTAGCTCGACGCTTCTACGGTTTGGGGTGGCCTCGACAACGCTTCTAGGGTTTGGGGTGGCCTAGGCAACGCTTCTAGGGTTTGGGGTGGCCTCGACAACGCTTCTAGGGTTTGGGTCGGACCGCCTCTCTCATGATTGTCCGACGTCCGGACCGACAAGGGATTTAACAAAATGACGCCATTCTGGATGTGCAGAAAATGGTCCATATTTTTCCTGATCTCATCTACCCTTCTATATGTCACGTTGTCTAGTGTCAAAGAATTCAAGAAAACCATGACTTCATCATTAGCCGGAAATGACAGGCGTATAATGGTACGAAGCTCTTCAAAGTTGTTTTGGAACGGAGTTCCCGATAGAATAATTCGCTTTTTGGTACAAAGTTCAGCAAGAGCCTTCCGAATATCGCTATTTGGAAGGCCTTTGCTGAAATTCGTACCAAAAGGAGAATTATTCTATCCGGAACTCCATTCCAAAACAACTTTGAAGAGCTTCGTAGCATCATACGCCTGTTACTTCCGACTAATGATGAAGCCATGGATTTCTTCAATACTTTGACAGACAACGTGACATATAGAAGAATATATATATAGATGAGATCAGAAAAAAATTGGATCAACTTGTGCACATCCATAATGGGGGCATTCTTGATAAATCTATATATGTCAAAATTCAAACTTTGACATATGATCAAATGTTGCATATGTCAAAATTCAAACTTTGACATATGATCAAACTTTGATATATGATCAAATGTTGCATATGTCAAAATTCAAACTTTGACATATGATCAAACTTTGATATATGTCCACCGCGATATAAAATAATACATAGACTTGTTCGGGCGACGGGTGGCGGCGACCATGGAGCAGTGGCAGAGCAAGGCCGAGCTCGGGGGAGCACGCGGCGAAGTTATCGGGGAGGGGGTATGTCGACCCCCCCTCATGTCGAAGTTATCGGGGAGGGGGTATATCGACCCCCCCTCATGTCGAAGTTATCGGGGAGGGGGTATATCGACCCCCCCCCTTCATGTCGAAGTTATCGGGGAGGGGGTATATCGACCCCCCCTCATGTCGAAGTTATCGGGGAGGGGGTATATCGACCCCCCCTCATGTCGAAGTTATCGGGGAGGGGGTATATCGACCCCCCCCCCCCTCATGTCGAAGTTATCGGGGAGGGGGTATATCGACCCCCACACCCTCATCATGCATATAAAGCTACCACATACATATATACATTGAAAAAAATTACATTATATATATAATATATGAACAAAAAAATTACATCATATATATACATATGTACATCGACGCCCACCCCCCTCATCATGAACAAAAACATGCTCTGAACAAAAAAAATTGACCAAGTTTTCATATCATCATCATCATCTACTACAAAAAAATTTGACCAAGTTTTCATATATATACTACAGAAAAAATTATCTAACAAAATGTTCATCCATCCATCCATCCATATTCAAAAGGTTCATATTCTACAATATCACCCAAAAAAATTCTATGAACATAAAAAATTCTAACTTTTGCATATTCTTTGCATATGAATATACATACATTTTCTTTTTTTCTTAAATGTAACTTTTGCATATGAACATACATACATAAAATTCTTATGAACAAAAAATAGAGTTTTTTGTGAGCATTACATAATGTCCAATATTTTTCTAAAAATGCAAAAAAGAGCATATACAGAGCATATACCTAAAATTTCAAAAAGAGCATATACATAGCATATATAGAGCATTACATAATCTCCAATAATCTCCATGACATAATTCAACTTGAACAAAGGAAAAAAAGAAAAAAAAACAGGGGCGGTGGTCGGAGCAGCCGGAGCGCGGGCGGCGGCATTGGGGCGCGCGGGGGGAGGAGGAGAGGAGGGGGAAACGGCGGAGGGCGGCTCACAGTGTTGCAGGGGAGCGGGGACGGCGTCGGGGCAGGGCTCGGCGACGGCGAGGTCGGGGCAGGGCGCGGCGAGGTCGGGGCAGGGCGCGGTGTCGGGGCAGGGCTCGGCGACGGCGATCTCCGGCGCAGCAGCCTGGCGGCGTCGTGCTATGGTTCGGCCGTCGTGGGAGATAATGGGAGATTTGGGGAAAAATTTCTAAGTGTGGCCTTGTATACCACAACCTTTGGTCCCGGTTGGTGGCACAAACAGGGACCAATACCCACCTTTGGTCCCTGTTCGTGCCACCAACCGGGACCAAAGGTCTCTTTTCAGCAGCCCAATGGGCGGGAAACAGAGACCTTTGGTCCCGGTTGGTGGCACGAACCGGGACCAAAGGGGGGGCATTGGTCCCGGTTTGTTCCACCAACCGGGACCAATGCCTCCCCTTTCGTCCCAGTTGGTGCTACCAACCGGGACCAAAGGCCTTGCGCTGGCACGGTGCGGTGGGATGTTTAGTCCCACCTCGCTAGTTGAGAGAGCTCGAGAGTGGTTTATAAGCGCTGCTGCGCCGACCCTCTCGAGCTCCTCTCAACTGCAGGCTTTCGGGCCTTCTCTGCTACTCTTTGCCGTGGGCCTGCTGGGCCTCTGCGGGCCTGAATCCTGGCCCATGGATGGGTTTCTAGTCGTATTCAGGCCGTGGTGGCCCAGTAGGTGGCATTTTTTTATTTTTTATTTATTTTTTTTGTTTTCTTTTTTGCTTTATTTATTTTATTTTGTTTCTACTTACAACAAAATACAAACTGTTTTTCAGTGATTCTTTTTGCTTTTAGGTAATAAAAATAATAAACTTGCTGTTAGTGCCATTAGTTTTCCAATTTGAATAGTTTAAATTTGAATTCTTTGAAATTTGTGTGAATCACTAGTTTGTGATTAACTTTACTATAAAAATAGATTTTAGAGTGATTCTTTTTCCTGCTATTTAATATTACTGTGTTTTATCATTATATTCAAAAACTGTTTTTGTTATTTTAGTTTCTAACAAAAAAAATCTTTATGATAATTCCTTTTGCTATAAAAGTTTCTAACAAAAAAAGTTCTTTATGAAAATTCTTTTTGCTTTTAATGTTTTGAACAGAAAATACTTTGATAATTTTAGTTGCATAAATTTTAGTTGATTCCTTTTGCTATTAGAGTTTCATTAAAGTTTTCTAGTTCATTCTTTTTTCTATTAGAGTTTCATTAAAGTTTTCTAGTTCATTCTTTTAGTTTATTATTTTTGCTATTAGAGTTTCATAAAAGTTGAGAGGGTTACGGCAAAAAATGGATGCACTTCGTGTACAAAATGTACAATCTCTTTCGAAGTATCAGGGTTTCGGACGAAAACTCATCTGTTACAAAGGGATTTCATTTTTTTGAACTTATTTGAACTCCAGACTTTTTGTGTGTTCAAAATGAACCATTCAAAGCCACATCATCAATTTTCAACCCTTTCTAACTTCATCTGTTATTTTTCATGCATTTACTGATTTTTTTGAGCTAAATGACCCTGAAATTGAAAAGCACTTCAGATGAACTCTGAAGAGGTTGAAAATTGGCATGGTATCATCATTTCACCCACATAGCATGTGCTAAAAAGTTGAGAGGGTTACGGCAAAAACTGGATGCACTTCATGTACAAAATGGACAATCTCTTTCGAAGTATCAGGGTTTCGGACGAAAACTCATCTGTTACAAAGGGATTTCATTTTTTTGAACTTATTTGAACTCCAGACTTTTTGTGTGTTCAAAATGAACCATTCAAAGCCACATCATCAATTTTCAACCCTTTCTGACTTCATCTGTTATTTTTCATGCATTTACTGATTTTTTTGAGCTAAATGACCATGAAATTGAAAAGCACTTCAAATGAACTCTGAAGAGGTTGAAAATTGGCATGATATCATCATTTCACCCAAATAGCATGTGCTAAAAAGTTGAGAGGGTTACGGCAAAAACTGGATGCACTTCGTGTACAAAATGGACAATCTCTTTCGAAGTATCAGGGTTTCGGACGAAAACTCATCTGTTACAAAGGGATTTCATTTTTTTGAACTTATTTGAACTCCAGACTTTTTGTGTGCTCAAAATGAACCATTCAAAGCAACATCATCAATTTTCAACCCTTTCTGAGTTCATCTGTTATTTTTCATTCATTTATTGATTTTTTTGAGCTAAATGACCTTGAAATTGAAAAGCACTTCAAATGAACTCTGAAGAGGTTGAAAATTGGCATGATATCATCATTTCACCCACATAGCATGTGCTAAAAAGTTGAGAGGGTTACGGCAAAAACTGGATGCACTTCGTGTACAAAATGGACAATCTCTTTCGAAGTATCAGGGTTTCGGACAAAAACTCATCTGTTACAAAGGGATTTCATTTATTTGAACTTATTTGAACTCCAGACTTTTTATGTGCTCAAAATGAACCATTCAAAGCCACATCATCAATTTTCAACCCTTTCTGACTTCATCTGTCTTCACTTTTTCTTCGCTTGTGTCCTTTGCTTATTGCGCCGTAACCATGGATATTCTTCATCGCTTAACAGGGTGCTTGGGTCAGCCTTGACTTTGAAGGGAGGAATTTCATGAAACTTTTCATAATCTTCAGACATGTCTGTCTTACCCTCCACTCCCACGATGTCTCTTTTCCCTGAAAGAACTATGTGGCGCTTTGGCTCATCGTATGATGTATTCGCTTCCTTATCTTTTCTTTTTCTCGGTTTGGTAGACATGTCCTTCACATAGAAAACCTGCGCCACATCATTGGCTAGGACGAATGGTTCGTCTGTGTACCCAAGATTGTTCAGATCCACTGTTGTCATTCCGTAATGTGGCTCTACCTGTACCCCGCCTCCTGACAGATTGACCCATTTGCACTTAAACAAAGGGACCTTAAAATCATGTCCGTAGTCAAGTTCCCATATGTCCACTATGTAACCATAATATGTGTCCTTTCCCCTCTTGGTTGCTGCATCAAAGCGAACGCCGCTGTTTTGGTTGGTGCTCTTTTAATCTTGGGCGATCGTGTAAAATGTATTCCCATTTATCTCATATTCTTTGTAAGTCAATACAGTCGAAGATGGTCCCCTGGACAACGAGTACAGCTCATCAGAAACAGTGTTGTCACCTCTGAGACGTGTTTCCAACCAACTGCCGAAAGTCCTGATGTGTTCACATGTAATCCAGTCGTCACACTGCTCCGGGTGTTTGGAGCACAGAATGTTCTTGTGCTCATCGACATACGGGGTCACCAAGGTAGAGTTCTGTAGAACTGTGTAGTGTGCTTGAGACCAAGAATGCCCATCCCTGCATATTATTGAGTCCCCTCCTAGCGTGCCTTTTCCAGTCAATCTCCCCTCATACCGCGATTGAGGGAGACCAATCTTCTTAAGGTCAGGAATGAAGTCAACACAAAACCCAATGACATCCTCTGTTTGATGGCCCATGGAGATGCTTCCTTCTGGCCTAGCGCGGTTACGGACATATTTCTTTAGGACTCCCATGAACCTCTCAAAGGGGAACATATTGTGTAGAAATACGGGGCCCAGAACGACAATCTCATCGACTAGATGAACTAGGACGTGCGTCATGATATTGAAGAAGGATGGTGGGAACACCAGCTCGAAACTGACAAGACATTGCGCCACATCACTCCTTAGCCTTGGTATGATTTCTGGATCGATCACCTTCTGAGAGATTGCATTGAGGAATGCACATAGCTTCACAATGGCTAATCGAACGTTTTCCGGTAGAAGCCCCCTCAATGCAACCGGAAGCAGTTGCGTCATAATCACGTGGCAGTCATGAGACTTTAGGTTCTGGAACTTTTTCTCTGGGATATTTATTATTCCCTTTATATTCGACGAGAAGCCAGACGGGACCTTCATACTGAGCAGGCATTCAAAGAAGATTTCCTTCTCTTCTTTGGTAAGAGCGTAGCTGGCAGGACCTTCATACTGCTTTGGAGGCATGCCGTCTTTTTCGTGCCAACGTTGCAGGTCCTCCCGTGCCTCCGGTGTATCTTTTGTCTTTCCATACACGCCCAAGAAGCCTAGCAGGTTCACGCAAAGGATCTTTGTCACGTGCATCATGTCGATTGAAGAGCGGACCTCTAGGTCTTTCCAGTAGGGTAGGTCCCAAAATATAGATTTCTTCTTCCACATGGGAGCGCGTCCCTCAGCGTCATTCGGAACAGATAGTCCGCCGGGACCCTTTCCAAAGATTACGTGTAAATCATTGACCATAGCAAGTACGTGATCACCGGTACGCATGGCGGGCTTCTTCCGGTGATCTGCCTCGCCTTTGAAATGCTTGCCTTTCTTTCGACATTGATGGTTGGTCGGAAGAAATCGACGATGCCCCAGGTACACATTCTTCCTGCATTTGTCCAGGTATATACTTTCGGTGTCAGCTAAACAGTGCAGGCATGCGTGGTATCCCTTGTTTGTCTGTCCTGAAAGGTTACTGAGAGCAGGCCAATCATTGATGGTTACAAACAGCAACGCATGCAGGTCAAATTCCTCCTGTCTATGCTCATCCCACACACGTACACTGTTTCCATTCCACAGCTGTAAAAGTTCTTCAACTGATGGCCTTAGGTACACATCAATGTCGTTGCCGGGTTGCTTAGGGCCTTGGATGAGTACTGGCATCATAATGAACTTCCGCTTCATGCACAGCCAAGGAGGAAGGTTATAGATACATAGAGTCACGGGCCAGGTGCTGTGATTGCTGCTCTGCTCCCCGAAAGGATTAATGCCATCCACGCTTAAACCAAACCATACGTTCCTTGCGTCACCTGCAAACTCCTCCCGGTACTTTCTCTCGATTTTTCTCCACTGCGACCCGTCAGCGGGTGCTCTCAACTTCCCGTCTTTCTTACGGTCCTCTCTGTGCCATCGCATCAACTTGGCATGCTCTTTGTTTCTGAACAGACATTTCAACCGTGGTATTATAGGAGCATACCACATCACCTTCGCAGGAACCCTCTTCCTGGGGGGCTCGCCGTCAACATCACCAGGGCCATCTCGTCTGATCTTATACCGCAATGCACCGCATACCGGGCATGTGTTCAAATCCTCGTACGCACCGCGGTACAGGATGCAGTCATTAGGGCATGCATGTATCTTCTGCACCTCCAATCCTAGAGGGCATACGACCTTGTTTGTTGCGTATGTACTGTCGGGCAATTCGTTATCCTTTGGAAGCTTCTTCTTCAATATTTTCAGTAGCTTCTCAAATCCTTTGTCAGGCACAGCATTCTCTGCCTTCCACTGCAGCAATTCCAGTACGGTACCGAGCTTTGTGTTGCCATCTTCGCAATTGGGGTACAACCCTTTTTGGTGATCCTCTAACATGAGATCGAAGTTCAGCTTCTCCTTTTCACTTTCGCACTGTCTCCTTGCATCAACAATGACCCGGCGGAGATCATCATCGGGCACATCGTCTGGTTCCTCTTGATCTTCAGCTTCCCCCGTTGCAGCATCACCATATTCAGGGGGCACATAGTTGTCATCGTCCTCTTCTTCTTCGCTGTCTTCCATCATAACCCCTATTTCTCCGTGCCTGGTCCAAACATTATAGTGTGGCATGAAACCCTTCTCAAGCAGGTGGGTGTGAAGGATTTTCCGGTCAGAGTAAGACTTCATATTCCCACATATATATAGGGCATGGACAACACATAAAACCATTCTGCTTGTTTGCCTCAGCCACTTCGAGAAAATTATGCACGCCCTTAATGTACTCGAAGGTGCGTCTGTCACCGTACATCCATTGCCGGTTCATCTGCATGCATTATATATAATTAAGTGTGTAAAAAACCGGCGACGAGAATTTTTTTCTTTTAGAAAGAAGATAAGAACAAGAGGCTCACCACGGTTATGCCGGCGACGAGATCGGCGCGGGCGATCGACGGCGGTGAAGACGGGGACGGGACATGACGGACTGCTAAACCTAGACAAATCTTGAGGAAAATGGAGCTTGAAGGTCGAGCTTCGAGAGGAGAAAGCTTAACTAGTGTGGCTCAGGCATTTCATCAAACACCTCATGTGCATAGGAGGTGAGCTAGAGCACCACAAAGCTCTCCCCTCGCCGGCCAGAAAAAACAGAGCAGTGTGGAGTGCTCTGCTCGCCGGCGATGGGGTATATATAGCCACCTCATTGGTCCCGGTTCGTGCGTGGAACCGGGACTAAAGGCCCCCCTTCTGTCCCGGTTCAAGCCACGAACCGGGACCAATGGATGTGGGCTAGGAGCGAGACCCATTGGTCCCGGTTCGTGCCAGGAACCGGGACAAATGGGTCCAGACGAACCGGGACCAATGCCCACGAGGCCCTGGCCGGCCCCCTGGGCGCATGAACCGGGACGTATGCCCCCCATGGGTCCCGGTTCGTGACTGAACCGGGACTAATGGGCTGGGCTGGTCCGAACCAAAGCCCTGTTTTCTACTAGTGGACGAGAATTATGTCGGGAGGGAGAGATGGGGCAGCTGCGAAGTCCAATATGTTGGGGGGCTTTCCTGCGCCCCTTCCCCTTTATTTATATGCGTGGGAGGGCTAGGAGTCCAGCCCCTCCACCGCATATGGCTGGTGCACCAAGGGAGGAAGAGTTGGACTCCTAGTCCTTCTCTCCTTCCGTCGTACGGAGCTGGGACTCTTTCCCCCTTGGCCACATGGGTCTTTGGGGCTGGTGCGCCCAGCCTAAAGAGGCCAGGGCGCACCCCCTAGCCTATGCTGGCCCGCGGGATGTGGTTGACCCATTTGTGGACTTCCGGACCCCTCTGGTATCCTCCGGAAGCTTCCCGGTACAATACCGAAAAAACTGTTTTTTTCGGAATCCCAAAAATGAATTTCCATATATAAATCTTTACCTTCATACTATTCCGGAGCTCCTCGTGATGTCCGAGATCTCATCCGGGACTCCGAACAACTTTTGTCACCAATACAAATATACCCATTCTACTCTAGCGTCATCGAACGTTAAGCGTGCGACCCTGCGGGTTCGAGAATCATGTAGACATGACCGAGACACCTCTCCAGTCAATAACCAATAGCAGGACCTAGATGTACATATTTATTCCTACATATTTCTCAAATATCTTCATCGGTTGAACCACTATGTCAAGGATTCAGTTAATTCCGTATGCAATTCCCTTTGTCCAGCGATATGTTACTTGCCCGAGATTCGATCATCGGTATCTCCATACCTAGTTCAATATCGTTACTGGCAAGTCTGTTTACTCGTTCCGTAATACAAGATCCCGTGACTAAACTCATTAGTCACATACTTGCAAGCTTCTTGTGATGTTGTATTACCGAGAGGGTCCAGAGATATCTCTCCGTCATACGGAGTGACAAATCATAGTCTCGATCCGCGCCAACCCAAGAAACACCTTCAGAGATACCTGCAGAGCACCTTTATGATCACTTAGTTATGAAGTGGGGTTTGGATACACACTAAGTATTCCTCCTATGTTAGGGAGTTGCACGATCTCGTATGGTCTAAGGAACAGATACTTGACATGAAGAAAGCTGTAGCAAATAACTAAGCGATACGATTTGTTGCTAAGCTTACGGTTTGGTCTGTCCATCACATCATTCTCCTAATGATGATCCCGTTATCAAATGACAAGTCATGTTTATGGTTAGGAAACCTTAACCATCTTTAATCAACGAGCTAGTCTAGTAGAGGCCTACTAGGAACACAGTGTTGTTTATATATTCACACATGTATCTAAGTTTCCGGTCAATACAATTCTAGCATGAATAATAAACATTTATCATGAACGGTAAATATGATAATAACCATTTTATTATTGCCTCTATGGCATATTTCCAACAGTTATGTCTTGTGTTGTTCATCGATTCCCATAGTTGGTCTGTGATACACCCCCTCTTAATAGTAAATCATACCTATGACTCAAAAACAAGATATCGTAGGTACAAAATCAGTGTATTGTCTTATTTTATCGTTATAGCTTAGGGGGCTGCCAACCAACTTTATGTTCTATTTCCAATGATGTGTATACTGAAAGCACACACTCAAAACATAGTTTGTCATCTAATCATAATGTTATTAACGCAAAAATCCTCATTAGAGGCGCGTGTCCTTTCAAGCACATATCAAGATAAAGACCATAGGAAGACCCACACGAACAAGATCCAACAATGGAGGATTGTCATGACATAGGAAGATAACGATCTTCTCAAGCGTCACTTTCCGCCAACTGCATTTTCGGGTGGGGCTTTACCTCAAGGGAGACAAGTGTCACACATCCCATGCTACTGCCTTTGAAAATGAGGTCACCCACTAAAAAAAATAAAGAAAATGGAAAAGTTTGTGGGACACGAGGGTAAGTGCGTGCGTGTGTGTGTGTGTGTGTGTGTGTGTGTGTTATATTGGGCCCACCTATCGCCGCATGGTGACCAAAGGCAATGAGGCGATGATATTTGTCAAGGTCCAATGTCAACCCTATCCGTTGGTGTCGTGACGTGAGAAGATCACGGCGTACTCGAGCGCCGCTTTGCGATGAGTGTCACGCCTCCCTTGCCAAAGACGACGACAAGGAGCTATCCGGATACAAAATAAACAAAAGGGGTAGTTGGGATGGGTATGAGCTGGCTATGCGGCAAGTGTGTGCGTGTGCGTAAGGGATGCTGAGTGAAAGCGTTTGTGAACACCTCGCCTCTTCCCTGCGTTCTCATCCCATTCAGCGTCTCTTCTCGCCCCGAATTCTCCAATTCCTGATCCAAATCAACGCGATCTCATCATAGACGAGGCACTACAAGTGCTCATCCTTACTCCTCTAGAAACCTTCGCCACATTAGTCGGCCCCACGTTTTGATTGCGGCTAGTTGCGAAGGTGAGCGAGGGGCAGGCGGCGCAGATGAATCGGTTTGGCGGCAGTGGCATTGGCAGCGCCGATGTTCCACCGCCACAGCATCAGCAGATGGAGGATGTGATGGGCCTCGGCGATACCATGCTAGTGGTGCTGCGCAACAATTACTGCCAGAGGATGTAAGCGCTTTACTACTTCTATCTCCGTAAAATTTATGTAGGATGTGGTGGTGCTTACTAGTTATTCAATCAGGGGTTTCAAGTGTATATATGCACTGAATAGTAGAATCAACTTTCACACATCACCGAGGTTGATAACCTTCCCTTATTTTGCAAGGTCTTGTTTGACATAATTTCCAAAACGCGCGGGGTGGGGGCACTTGAAAGCCTTCTTTATTTGATTATATTTCCTTGTTCTTGAATTGCCAGATTGGAGCATGCACGAAGGGAGGTAACTGCGAGATTATATGAAGGAAAGAGGGTACCTGCTGACTGGCAGCGGGGGCTGCCGGAACTTGCTAGGCGGGTCGAGAAAGTCTTGTTTGAGAAACACCCAAACAAGGTGTGCTCTGTTTACTTATTCTTTTTTGTATGTATGTATCCCTCGTCCATCTCTTGACTGGGAAGGTAATGTCAGGAATAAGCATCTGTTTACTTACTCTTTTGTATGTATATTCCTCGTCCATCTCTTGAATAGGAAGGTAATGTCAGGAATAAGCATCTGTTTATTTATTCTTTTGTATGTATATTCCTCGTCCATCTCTTGACTAGGAAGGTAATGTTAGGAATAAGCCACCGTGGTGGTGATCAGTGTGCGTGTGTGTGCATCCGTAGGCGTACGTGTGTGCGTGTTGTGATGGTGCGTGAGCTAGGCTCACGTTCGAGTCCGCCACCGCAGGGCTAGGTCATTGGCGTAGGTAGGGTGAGCGTGGCGATCTGTTGCGGGCTCGCCGCGTCGCACGCACGTGGGAGCGCGTCGTGGGCGCGGCTAGAGTGATCGGATCGCACACCCGAGTGGGTAGGAGGCGTGGGGGTCGTGCCCTAGCGCTGGCCCGGGTATAAACCCCGTGTTCTGTTCGGGCGAGGTGCTGGAGTTTGATATTGAGAAAAAACGCTGTCTGTGCAGCGAGGCGTTCGTCGCCGAAAACCACCACTGTCCCCTCTTTCTTCTTCCTCCGTTCGAGCACGAGTGTGAGAGAGAGAGAGCTAGGGTTTAGATCCAATAGGTAAATCGCCGTCTCATCATTTTTCCTGATGATATCTCCTGTTGTTTCGGCAGAGGGAGTACTACAACATGACGAATGGACCAGTTGCGCCACATTTCAAGTTTGCTGTGACCTCGCTTGCTCAGATTCAGAGGCAGAGAGCATCTTCCACTTCCTATTCTCATGGGGGCATGATTCCGGCACCTGGTGCCACGCAAGGTGCTTACTACAAATCGTTGAATAGTTATTTTTTTTTGTGACAGACGACAACATCTGGTGCAATCCTGGTTCTCCATCCAGAGTGCCAGCACCCGTACCTTGCTGCAATTTGCATATAACATTTTACTGAGCTTCTGCAATTAGCTTAAAGATCTAAGTAAAATTTTCACCTCAAAGATCCATCATCAGAAATTAGCTTTACGTATCTTCCTATCTTCCTTCAGACTCTTAATTTCCCTTTTGCTTAGCATAACTTATGAACCAGAGCAGAGCTGAGATATCAAAATGTTCACTGTCAGTGACCATGTATATGCTATTAATCTTATATAGAGCATTATGCTAGCTAGTGTGCCCTGTAAATCATGCTTCCAATTTATTAGCTTGGTTTGTGTAGCTTTCTTTCCAGGGGATACCCGCAACGAGCTTGTGAACACAGTACTATCTCTGGGGATAAACTCTAGTGATGACCACTCAAAAGTGTCCAATAGCAACTTGGTAAGAACTCTACACTGGATTTCACCAGTATTGTGTTACGCTAGTTTTATCAGCTCATCACTGCTACCCATGGCAACGCAGGCAATCCGTGCACCTGTTAAAAAGGAGGTCTCAAAGGAACCAAAGTTCAGCTGTCCATTCTGCTTCGACGTGCTGGTCGATGCGTCATCGACTATCTGCGGCCACATCTTCTGCCACAAGTGCATCAAGTTCTCCATCCAGGCTCAGAACAGGTGCCCTACCTGCTGGAGGGCACTCACCATGAACAGCTTCCACCGGATCTACCTCCCTGCTACGATGGACTAAACTGATCCAGCCCTTCTCGTCGCCGGCAATTTGTCATCGTATCTGAACTATTGTTCACAGGATTATCGTTACCATTCAACTATTGGTACTCGGGAGGCGTGTTACCGAGCACTTCTCGTCTGCATCCGTTGCTTCTAAATAAACCGTAATCTCTTCCTGGGGGAAATCGAAACCTGTGCTTTGTACCGTGAAAACATATCTTCTGATCGTTAAAGGTATATTTGGTTGTTTGCGCACTCTACAATATGGCAGGACACATATTTGAAGATTTGGTCTTGCGTTGTCACATTTTTTTGAGTCTCACAAGTCACAACCTTATTAATTGGCAATAGTTCTGGAGGTACAAACGCCGAGTGGCAGAGAACCAAGCCATACATGGAAGCCGGGGGTGCCATAGATAGCAGAACGAGCATAAGGCCACCTCGGAGAACTCACTTAGCATAAGCCATACATGGAGCTTCCTTGTTGCACTCACTTGCATAAGGCTACCGAGGAGAACTCCGAGGCTCGAGCCTTCTCTTCTCATATGATTTGTCCATACCGACAGGCGACAGAACCACGATCCCTTATCACCAGCTGCCTCCCTTGTCAGCACCTCCACAAGTGCCCTCGTGTCCTCCTCGGTCTTCTCACCAACTGCACCTGACTGCTCCATCAATGAATCAGTTTTGCGGTTAGTAGCGAGAGATCGAGTCATCTTTCGGTCTTCGTAGGCTTCTATCTTGATGAAATTCAAACTGCTGCCCCTCTTGCAAATATCATCCAAATTTTGGTTGAGCATCTTGATGCGGGTGCCGATGTCGTGAGCGTGGAGGGGATTCCACATGAAAAAGAGCAGAGGGTTGAGGCACCCCCTGTTTTTGGACCTTGCTCCATGGCCTTGAGCTGACATAGGTCGATGATCTCGGTGGCCAGGTACATGGCACGCTTCAGTTGCCCCACCCACCCCCGCACACTCTCATTGGTGATGTTCATCCTATCAGCATCACCAAGGAAATTCTTGAGGTCCCCAAGCTTGATGCTCAGGTATTTGATCCCGTTGGACACACCGATTAGCATGGCCACCCCTCTTTGGCCTCTCGGCGAGCATGCTAGTCATGTAGGATGCCAAAGCATCCAGAACCCCCGCCATTGGTTGCAGGGTTCGCTCATGCTTGAGCTAGTACTGAAAACAAGCATGCAAATAAAAATTAGTCCTCTGTATTAATACCTCGCTTTTTCAGATCAACAATCCCATGCTAACAGGAATGATAATCAGGTTCAGTCACTAGAGACTAGTAACAAATCCAAAGGAAAATGTGACTTGCAAACTAGAAGATAGTGCACACAAATTTGGCTAGGAATAAAACCGCTGTAGTATTTACCTTGAACAAACACCAACAATTCAAATGAAAAGACACAAGATCATTTGTTTCAGAGAGAGAAACATAGCTAGAAAGTGTGGTGTAACTGGAATCAGCTAAGTACCTTGAATCGGTTGGAGAGATCAGAGAAATCTTGGGCTCGACCTTGCTCCAGAGCAAAAACTAGACCGATCTCCCTTGTCTCTGGGAAGTAGTTGCAGGTTTTAGTGGCTTGAGCTTGTACTGGAAACAAGGATGCAAACAAAATTAGTCATCCTTATTACTACATTTATCACACATCAACAATACCATGCTAAAAATTGGTTCATGCATGTCGCCACCATGGAAAAGAAGGATAATCAGATCTCACTCACTGGAGACTATCAAGAACTCCTCCTAAAGGTAAAATGTGGCTTTCACACAAAATTGAGCTGATAATCAATTTTAGAAAGAAAACAATAGGTAGAGTAGTGTAGTGGAGCTGGAATCAGTTAGGTATCTTCAATGGACTGGAGATGAGAGACGGATCTGGCTGTCGGTGAGCATGTTGGTGACATTGGATGCTAAAACATCCAGAAACCCCGCCATTGGTTACAGGGTTCCTTCTCCCCTGACCTGGTACTGGAAACACCGAAGCAAGCATGCAAATAAAAATTAGTCGGCGGCATTACCACCTTTTACACATGTACAATCCCATGCTAAAAACAAGGATAATGAAGATTACTTAGTAGAGACTAGGAACAATTCTAAAGGAAAAATGTGGCTTGCAAACAGGAAAAATTGCCTTGAAATAAAACTGAGGAGGAGATCATCATCTCTTTCAAAGAAAAAACCAATAGATAGAGTAAGTGTGGTGGCGCTGAAATCAATTAAGTTTACCTTGAAAATCAACCACAGAGATGAGAGACGGGTCTTCGCTTGGCCCTTGTTCTAGAGCAAAAACTAGATAGATTGCTCTTGTTCTCTGGGAAGTAGTGACAGGGTTCAGTCGCGCTTGAGCTAGTACTGAAAACAAGGATGCAAACAAAATTAGTCATCTTTGTTATTAATTTAAACAATTCCTTCAGATGAACAAACCCATGCTAAGAAGAAGGATGATTAGATTCAGTAACCGGAGACCAGCAACAATTCCTTCTAAAGGGAAAATGTGGCTTGCAACACAAGAAACAGTGCACACAAAATTGAGGACATCATCAAGTTCAGAGAGAAAAAGGCAGGGTAGTGTGATGAATTACCTCGAATGGGGCCGAGATATGAGAGATGGATCTTGGTTGGCCCTTTGCTCCAGAGCAAAAGCTAGCTAGATCTCCCTTGTCCCTTGCTCTGAGAGAAGTGGTGGTCAGCACAGAGTGGCACTTGCTCCAGTGGAAAAAGCTAGGTAGATCTCCCTTGCTATGTGAAGTAGTAGTGGTGAGGGAGTTTTTTTCAGGTAACGGCCAGTAAGTCAGATTTCCCTGTGCTAAAACAAAAAACTCTTGTGAGTCAGATAGTTTGCTTTGTTATCTGAAACCTGAAACTAAACTGGAGACGATTGTGACACATGAATATACCAGATAAATCAAGTGCAACGGCATCTAAACTTCATCTGATTGTGTTGAAAAAACAACACAGACACATCGCATTGTCATATAACAACATAACATGACATGGTCCAAGGATCCCATCGGACTAAATTGATTTAGTCATCTCATCTCTCTCTACTCTGCTTGCTCACTCCACTTGGACGCACCTCAATAAACAAAGCATGTATGCCGTTTCAGACAGAATGGCCAAGTTCAGCAACAGACACTCAGTGGATTCTGAACCACTGCGACTGTGATGGACTTGAACGACATATCAAGCAACTCTGGGCAACATGGATTGCTTCAGTATTAGTGGAGAGAAGATAAAAATATATGAACATGTTAAAACATAAGTTCCAAATTTTGACACAATGATGCAATGCACAAATTTACACCATATATATGCAACAAAGATGCATCCATACTTGCTGATTCAGATCTGATGGAGTAGCAAAAAGAAGGAAGCATGATGGTGTAGCACACATACAAATACGCATGATGGATTGGTGCAGGGGAAAAGAGAGTAAGGAGTAAAGGATGGGGGAGACCTTGATGGCGACGGCGGTGAGGAAAGGTGCTGGAGCGGCGGGCGTACCGCTCCGAGAATTTTCCCGGGCCTTCTCCGAGGGTTCCGCGGAAGCGCAGCCGGAGAGGGAGTCGACGGGCCTTGGTGGCTCGCGTCGGTGCCGCCGCAGGATCCGGCATCGCCACGACCGGATGAAGCCGGAATTACTCCTGCCGTCGAAAAAAATCGATCTTCTCCAAGTGAGTACGGGACAGGGATGGCGGAGCGTTTCGAAGGGGACGGGGGCTGCGGCGAGGAGAGAAGGAATCGGGAGCGAGGAGCAGGAACCCCAGGAACCGGCGACGAGGAGGAGGACGTCGAGACGCGAGGAGGTAATTGCGGGGTGTTTTTTCCAAAAAAAAAAACGTACGGGACGTCGCGACATCCTTTTCTCGACGGTCAAAAACGCCACTCGAACGAATTTTAGGCCCACTTAACGAGAGATTTGCAGGAATTCGCTCAACGCAGGAGTCGAACTCTGGTCAGTGGGTGCACCACTGTTACCCCGACCATTTGGATACTGCCCTAAAAAAATTCACTATAGGTACTCATACTTGTCGCGTTGACCAATTTAGTTCCCGTAGTTACAAATACCCGAAATACAATCACTAAACTTGTCTCAGGGTTTCATATACGGTCTAATCTATGATTTCTTATACGTACGTGCTGATTTGGCAGTTGACTGGCTTGTCCCTGCGTTGACTGCCAACTCAACAGTATCTGGTCAGAACGAAAACAGCAGCCCACCTGGCTTGTCCCTGCGTTGACTGCCAACTCAACAGCATCTGGTCAGAACGAAAACAGCAGCCCACCTGGTCGGACCAGATCGAGCCGCTTCCCCGCTCGCTCTCCCTCTCCTCCTTGTTCGTCGTCGCTGCCGAGGTGTGACCTCGAGCTCGCCGGCGTGGGCGAGTGTGGCGACGGCCGCCATGAACCTGCGACGGCGGTGGCAACCTCTGCTGCAACTCGGCGCGGCGCCTGTCGCAGATGAACTCGTCCATGAGCTCTAGCTTCTGCGTGATGACCTCCACCTCCGGCACGAGTTGGACTGGCGGCAGACATAGGCGTCCTTGCACTACGCGTAGAAAGAGTCGAGCTCGTCGATGGCGAGGCCGCAGAAGACTTCGTGCACACGCTCGCAGTCTCCCAGTCCGCGGTCTCCATGTCCGGGAACTGCTTGTTGAGCGCGGCGGCTGGGGTTGTCGGCTCGGCCTACGAAGTCGTCGCGGAGCGCGTCCTTGTCCATGACGATGACCTCGAGCTAGCTGGCCTGCAGGTGGGCGCCGGAGAAGGCGAACGTCTGCCACCACACCGGGTTGTGCCATCGCCAGCAGCGCCCTCGGCGACGCCAAGACCGTACGTGTTCCGGGAGTTCCACCGGCCGGATGCCACCGACGCCCCCGGGCACGAAGGCGAGAGCAACCCGTTCGCGGCGCAGCTGATGGAGGTGATGGAGCTCCTCCACGGCAACCTGGAGGCCAAGTCACGGCTGTACAAGGACCTGGCCCTGAGCAGCATCTTCCTGATGAACAACGGGCGGTACATGCTGCAGAAGATCCGGGGCTCACCCGAGATCAACGCGGTGGTCGGCGAGGCATGGGCGAGGAAGCGGTCGACGGACCTCCGGCAGTACCACAAGAACTACCAGCGCGAGACGTGGGGCCGCGTGCTGAACGTGCTCCGCGACGACGGCGTGATCACGGTGAAGGGGCACCTGCAGAAGTTGGTGCTCAAGGAGCGGTTCAAGCAGTTCAACGCTGCCATGGACGAGATCCAGCGGACAAGGCTTCAGAATTTGAACAAATTGGCTGCTAGTACTCCCGACGAACTTCTGTTTCAATTTCAAGATCGAACTTTGGTTACACAAGTTGCTAGTATTTCTTTCCACAACCCCACCATAATCTATGTACGCCACTGAACTTGATCCAGGGAGAAATATAGCAAAAAAAATATAGTTTGTCTAATTCACATCTAGATGTTTTTTAAGAATGTCACATCTAAGCTTTCATAAATATATAATGCAGCAACAAAAAACAAAAAAAACTAGGACAAAAAAAATAGACCATAAACAGAGTGGGCATCAGTTTAGATGTGACCTAAACAGACAAAAAAAAAATATATTTTAAGAAGAAAAATAAGAGAAACAATCCGTAGAATCACTATGGAGCTAGTTTTGCATTGATCCTACTGTACTACTACTGTTGTCGCAATGGAAGATCACGGCAGCTGGTCGCCCTCCTACAAATGATTCTTTGGCCGGAGATCGACGACGACAACAGAGATGTTGTCCGAGCTGTTCTTCGTCAGAGCCATCTTGGTGAGCATGGCCGCCGCCTCGGCGCACCACCTCTCTTTGCCCCTCCGGAGGCAGGCCCGCGCCACCTCGCACGTGGTCTCGTTGGTGACCACGTCCCACAACCCGTCACTGGCTAGGACCAGGCACTCGTCGCTGCCAGCCCTGTCGGTCACTGTCACCTCCGGGACCGCCGTCACGAATGGCTTCAGATAGCCGTCGCCGATGGCGCGCGACATGGCCAGGACACTCAGCACCCTCCCAGAATATGTCGATGGCGCAAGTGTGCTGTGACTCGGCCTCGTCGGCGGTGGTGGTCGGGGCGGAGGCGGAGGCCAGGGCCAGGGCGCTCGCCGGGAGGAGCTGCAGGGCGGGGGACGCGGCGGCCAGGTGGAAGGTCACCGCGGAGGTGCAAAGTGTTATTTATGGAAATTTTGCAAAAAAAAAACCCGCGCTGATGAGTTGGCAGTCAAGAAATCATACATTGGACCGTATGTGAACCCTTGAGACAAGTTTAGTGGTCGTATTTCGGGTATTTGTAACTACGGGGACTAAATTGGCCAACGCGACGAGTATAAGTACCTACAGTGAATTTTTCTCTTCTCGATTTATGTCCTTCAGTGCACCTATAATATTGAATTCTGTTCCGTATTTTTGTCGTCCGGTGTTCTATTGCTAGCCCGGCCCATATTATGGGCTTCATTTACTTTTGGATGTATCTAAAAAAATTACTTTTGGATGATTTTTTGATAAGTTCTTGTTGCGTGGAGGTTGTTTTAACGAAATTGCTTCACACACGACTGTGTGCATATGATTTGTACGATCCTTCCAGCAAAGCTAATCCTTCCTGCCCGTGCCTAGAGTCCAGCCCAAACCCAAACCCAAACCCAGTTTACCCAAATCCATAAACTTTCACGCCTTCTCCTCTTCCCCCCACTGCCTTTTCACGCCTTCTCCTCTTCCCTCCACTGCCTGCCTTCTCCTCTTCCCTCCAAACATGGCCGTCCAACTTCTTCACGATCCCTTCCTTGCTTATTAGCGAGTCAATCTCACTCTTGCGTAATCTGCAGCTAGTACAGAGAAGTTCGACCCTTCCTTGCTGGTCAGAAGGTAATCCACACTTATCAGATGCATTGCCCGGATCCAATCTACACATGCCCTAGATTTAATTATGGACCTCACACAATATCTTTGATCTTTTTGTTGGCAGTTTTAAATTCGTGATGGAGTCAGATCTGATTTTTGATGAAGTAGCAGATAAGAACAGAGCATTTGAAGACGTTGACGAAGATGCTTTCATCTTTGAGGAGATTAGGGATTCTTCGAATGATCAACAAGTACAAGTAGAGCAGATCATGATGTTGCAGCCTAAGAAGGGGATGACGTTCGATAGTGAGGATGCTGCTGTTAGCTTCTACAAAGATTATGCCAAAAAAGAGGGCTTTGGTGTAATAAGAAGAACCACTAGACATGGAGAAGATAGCAAGCTTGTTTATTTTACTCTTGCTTGTAGCAGGCAAGGGAAGGCTCAATATTCATCCAAGAACTCATTTAAACCTAATCCACCAACGAGGATGCAATGCCCAGCTAAGATTAATTTCTCTCGTCGTGAGGAGAAGTTCTGCATTACATCTATTACGCTTGACCACAATCATCCTATAAGTCCAAGTAAAGCCAGATTTCTGAGATGTCACAAGAAACTGGACTTGCATGCCAAGAGAAGGCTGGAATTGAATCATCAAGCAGGAATCCGTCTGAATAAATTTTTTGGTTCTCTTGTTATGGAAGCTGGTGGGTATGGTAATCTTGAGTTCGGTGAAAAGGAGTGTAGGAACTATTTGCAAGAGACAAGAAGGCTGAAACTTGGTGCCGGAGATGCACATGTTGTCTACCAATATTTTCTTCGGATGCAATCAAAAGATCCTGACTTTTTCCATCTTATGGATGTTGATAAGGATGGAAGACTGATAAATGTCTTTTGGGCAGATGCAAGAAGTAGGGCAGCATATGAATCTTATTGTGATGTCCTCACATTTGACACTACATACTTAACAAACAAGTATAGCATGCCATTTGCTCCCTTTGTTGGCGTAAATCATCATGGAGAATCAGTTCTGTTAGGTTGTGGCCTTCTATCCAACGAAGACACCGGCACTTTTGCGTGGTTATTTAAATCTTGGCTATGTTGTATGTCAAATAAACCACCAAATGCTATAATCACTGACCAGTGCAAAGCAATGCAGAACGCTATTGAAGAAGTTTTTCCTCAAGCTCGTCACAGATGGTGTATATGGCATATCATGAAGAAGATTCCTGAAAATGTGGTGTAATCCTTGACAAAATGTGATTTTGACAAAGCTTGGGTGGAGATGGTCAATAAATATGATCTTCACGAAAATGAATGGCTTGCCGGATTATATGATGAAAAAAATCGGTGGGTACCAGCATATGTAAAAGATACTTTTTGGGCAGGGATGTCTTCAACACAAAGGAGTGAGAGTGTGAATGCCTTCTTTGATGGGTATGTTCACGCTAGAACAACTCTAAAGCAATTTGTGGAGCAGTATGAAAATGCATTAAGAGACAAGGTAGAGAAAGAAACCAAGGCTGATTCTAAGTCGTTCCAAGAGGAAATTCCATGCATTACTCATTTTGACTTCGAGAAGCAATTTCAAGCAGCATATACCAATGCAAAGTTTCAAGAGTTTCAAGAGCAATTAAGAGGGAAAATCTATTGCTATCCATCTCTGCTAAACAATGAAGGGCCACTTCTTACATTTAGAGTTAGAGAGGACCGCAAGATTTTTTTTGAAGGAGAGGATGGCAGCATTAAAGAGAAATGGATTATTTCAGATTTCACTGTCTTGTTCAAACAAGAGGAATGTGATGTGCAGTGTATTTGTAGGCTTTTTGAATTTCGAGGCATCTTGTGTAGCCACATCATTACCGTGCTTGCTCTCATGGGGATCAAACATGTACCTTCTAGGTATATATTGCAGCGATGTAGAAAGGATTTTAAGCGCAAACACGTATTTATTAAATGCTCCTACGATGATATGTTGAATACACCCGTTGTGCAGCGTTATGATGAATTGTGCAAGCGTTCTCACGAAGTGGCAGAGAAAGGTGCAGAGTCCGATGAATTGCGTGACTTGGTGATGGATGGGCTTGATCAGTTAGAAAGAAAGGTTGATGCATACCGTGCTAGCCAGGCTGTTCAAGTACAGGCAGAAGATCCAACATCAAAGCATGAAGATACAATGTTAAACAAAGAAAAACTTGTACTCAGTCCAATCCCTGTTCGCAGTGCAGGCCGTCCTCGCTCAAAGAGAAAGATATCTAAAGTGGATCAAGTGATCCAAAAATTGAGAGCAAAGAAGCGGCAGGTGCCAACAAGTACAACCAAAGTGCAGACTCATAAGGGGAGAAAGGTATCTAGATTTACAGTTATTTTCTTTCTTGCCATTGTAACTTGCTAAAGTGTAAGAACTACCTTATAGCAGAATCACGTCAGCAAATCAAAAAGTGGGCAAGACGCTAATCTCCAGAGTTCACAACAAACAGAGGTAATATTTCATTCAGATACTGTTATTATAGTATTTCAACATGTTTCCCTTTATGTGTAAAGTTTTTTTTCTTCAGGGAAATATTCACTATGAAGGATATGGGGCTGGAAGTTCTTGGTTCTTTCCAAATGAGTTTCAGGTACTTAGTTTGAGAAGTTGTAATTTACAGTACAGTACCAATATATAAGACACTCAAGCATTGCTACATGCTACTTGTTCCAGGAACTACAAACAAATGAGCGTGCTAACCCAACTCATATCATGTCTTACATTGATATTCTCCAGGTGCTACACATATTCACAATCAACTATTTGTTGTTAGAAACTATTTGTCAATGACTAATTCGGTTCTTTTAATTTTAAAGGGAAAGAAAAATGCCATGGATCTGCTAGCTGCCAACCTGAAGGAATGAAAAATACATGCTCTGGAGTCTGGAGTACTTTTGAATGGATTTGACGACAATGTCGCTTATAGCATTGGATGCCACCATTTATTTTCATTAATGTAATCGTATTGTGAGAGCCATCTGTGTTTAAATGTTTCTGTGTTTCACTTATGTTTTTGAAATATTTCTGCATTTACAGTTTAAACTCTTGACCAACATATTGTTAGAGCCATCTGTTTGTGTCATCTAGATCAGCTTGTTTGGTTTAACTCTGTAATCTGAGAAAATGTTCTGAATTTCGGTCAACTAGCAGTACCTCTGACTGGAGAGAAAAAATGAAACAAATCTGAAAGAAATAGGAGTAGTTGTCATTGTGTCATTCCTTTCACATATGCACACTTCGAGAGTACAAATAACTTCACATGCCGATGGCTTCACAACCAGCTCACATGTAGCAGACAGAGTACAGAATAACAGAGGAACAGCCGGTTCTTGTATTTACAAGTCAATTTCTTGCCACTAGATTTGCAATCCAAGATACAGATGATCACGATAACTCTCTTCAACCTCAGATCAGCATGACAGGAAGACAAGTGATTGATGAGAGACGCCGCAGCGGCGGAGGCGGCCAAGATGACGACGGCGTGCTCGCGGACTGCTGCACCAACGACAGCGACTGAAGACGATGAAAGAGATAGAAAGGAGATGTTTGTCGGGGTTGCGGACGGCCACAAATCCATGTGCAGGTCCGGGCGTCGGTGGGATGTTGCGGCGGCCACCGCGTCGGCTGCGCACGAGGGAGAGAGAGAGAGAGAGAGAGAGAGAGAGGAGGGGACGAGAAGAGATGGCGTTGAGCTATGTCAATTCGGGCTGGTCTTGGGCTATGGGTTGGTCTTGGGCTTCGGATTTAGGTGGATGGTCCTCTCCGTTGCCTCATGCGCGTGCACGCTCGCTGCAAGGCTGCCACGTAAGATCGTATAGTCATCCGAAGCAAATGTGTCGTACGTATAGCAGCGCCGTTGTTTTAAACTTCCGGTCTTTTCTAGGAAAGAATCTTTTGCCTTTGGTTTTGGATTACGCGCGCCGATCGATGACGATGTCGCTTGCTTTCTTTTCATGGTCGATTAATTTTAAATTGATTTCTTGTTCTTCTTGACAAATATCTTAATCTCAGGCATGTGCATTAGTTAACTAGTGTAAAATATGCTCTTATATTATGGGACGGAGAGAGTAATTAGCTTGTGGGTGTTACTGTAATATAACTGCACGACAACTCTCCGGGCAAGCGACGTGTTCTTCAAGCAACACCGGTACTTGGGTATATCAAGCAAAATCTGTGTGATATGTACTGATGGAACCGGGCACTATCTCTACTTTGTTTTTTCACTCTTCTCTTGGATAACGCGCTACAGGAAATATGTAAAAAATAATAATACAATCTCAAATGCAATACAAGGGTTCCGCTTGCTCGCATCATATGAAATCCTGGTCCTGGTTGTCGCCTCGCCGGGAGCTGTCTCCATCAAGCATCCTGTTGGTCATGTTGGCCCTCTGCACAAGCCGGGCCAACGCCTCCACCACCTCTGACATCGGCGGCCTGAATTCTGGTTCAGCCTGGAAACACAAACATTTTGATAGGATGATAGATAGGACTAGCTCGGGTGACGGGAAGAGGAAGGACATGGAAACAGAAGGGGAGAGGGGATGCGGGCGTGCTAGCTCGGGAGATGAGGGGGGCAGACTTGCGAAGGCGCTAGCGAGCGGCGGCAGATGGCCTTCGCTTCTTGGTCGGCGGTGGATGGACATTCTATTTTTTTCCGAAGCACCTGTCTGTCGACATGAAGCCGCGGCGGCAGCGCAGAAGCACCTTTTTCTTTTAGGTAAAAAATAAGAGCGGAAGCGAACGCTTCCCACACAAAAAATGAAGCGGGCACCTCTTTTATTTTTTGAGGCAAAGCGGGCGCCTCCTGTCTCGAGGCGGCGGCGGCGGCCGTGGGAGAGCGGGCTTTTTTAGTCCGTGGGAGTGGAAGCGGTTGGGCGGAACTAAGTGCCTGTTCGGACTCCCTCCGGCTCCGCGACTCCGTTCCGGAGCGGAGCGGCAGCTAGTTGTAATTTATGGAGCGGCTAAAAGGATGCTCCGCCCGCTCCGCTCCGTGACTGAGGAGTGGAGGGCTTCCGAACACAGCCTAAGGAAGCGGCGGCGGGAGCCTTTGAATCGAGCCGGCCTATTACTGTAGCTCCAGCGCCAGAGTATTTTTCCTACGGTTTTATTTATCTGTTTTTTCACTGTTTGCGGCGGTTTGCATTAATTTTCTCTGATTTACTTTTTCATTTCTTTTTCACTATGGTTTTCTTTTCAATTTTTTATGTTTCTTTCTCGTTTCTTTGGTTTTGTCTGTTTTTTCCTTTTCTTTTTTTCATTTTTTAACACACATCCTTTGTTATCTGAAACCTGAAACTAAACTGGAGACGATTGTGACGCATGAATATACCAGATAAATCAAGTGCAACAGCATCTAAACTTCATGTGATTGTGTTGAAAAAACAACACAGACACATCGCATTGTCATAACAACATAACATGACATGGTCCAAGGATCCCATCGGACTAAATTGATTTAGTCATCTGATCTCTCTCGACTCTGCTTGCTCACTCGACTTGGACTCACCTCAATATATAAACAGAGCATGCATGCAGTTTCAGACAGAATGACCAAGTTCAGCAACAGACACTCGGTGGATTCTGAACCACTCATGTCGTTAGACGATAGCCATGTAGTATTATATGTGGTTGTTTGGTATATCATCAGTTCCATCGAGTTAATTGTCAGCTCACACATCACAGTGTACTAGTAGAACGCCCGTGCGTTGCCATGGGCTACAATGCATATAAATGAATCAAAGAAACGATTAAAGTTGTCTCTAAGGTCGAAACTCATTTCTTCCTCATATGTCAAGACTTGTTCAGACATCAAACGGGTGCCAGCGGGCTCCCCCAAATCGAACCATCTGAATATTTTGGGCCCGCCCAAATCCAACTCATATGTGGGGAAGAAATGTGGTTGTATGGACTATCGGCCATATTATCTCCGACATGCGATCCCGAAACAAAACCACACGCCACGACACACCCTTCCCATTTTCTGTCAGACCCTCCCTTGCTGGCTTGGTTTTCCATTGTAGCGGAATATTTCTGGCTGGAGCCCTCTTCTTTAAAATTGGATGATGCCCACCTTACCTTTGCCATGATGCCATCTCTCCTTCACACTGTACTTCCCCAAGAACCATCAAGGAGGAGTCCCCTGTCAACCGCCCCACTCTTCATCCTGATCGCCCCCTTGTTAATGTTGATCTGCCACCGCCATCAAGGGGGACGAGGCGTGCGCCGCCCGTGACATGCCCCGAGCCAAGAAGACAAATCTGATGTCTCCTGACCGATTGCCCCGTTGTAACATACATTGAATGTTGTGTATTATCATGTAACAAAAATATAATGTCAGTTGTTGTGCATGTAACTGATACGCAACTATGTGTGTGATTAACTCTCAAAACAACCAACAAATGTATTTATCCTTTTATGCTAACCAAAATACTATACGACTTGGTGAAAAGATATATGAACTGATCGCTCGTGCAGTTTGTTGCAACGCCATCCTTAATGAAATGTAGACCCTGTTTGATAGCAAAGTATAAAAAAAAACGCAGTATCAGCAAACTACAGTAATTTAGTCTGCAGGCATAAAATACCGTGGTTTTAACATAACAGAGTATTTTAGAGTATTTACAATACATAGAACCTGTTTGGCTGTGGCGTGTGCAGTGCTGTAAGTTTAGATGGCTAGCTATTAGCGCTGCAAACAATCGCACCTAGCTAGCCGTTGCATTCAACTAATCGGCCATGCAGATGCAGCTAGCTAGCATATACCTTATTGTTAGCAGGGCAAACACGCGTAGCTGGCTTCTTACCAATTTTTGGTGCGCTAGCTGGGTAGCCCTTACCATACACGTGCATAAGAACAGGAGCATGCAAAAACCGAATGTAGCCGATGGAGAATCTACAGAGACGGCCGCAGCGGCGGCGGCGGACGCTATGGTGTGACAGCGAGACGAGCTTGTTGTGAATAGCTAGCGACTGGCTTGTTTCTTTTGCTTGCTCTGTTTTAAAAAAAGAGGTCCAAGGTTTTTTTTTTATGCAGAGAAATTACTACAGTTTTGAGAATACTCTAGTTTTAATAACACAGTATTTAGTGCTAGCCAAACAGGTCACAGTAAATAAAACTATGGTATCTGGAAAAACTATAGTATTCTTAGAATACTTAGAAAATACTTTGCTATCAAACAGGCCGTAATTTGCCATATTTTCTAAAGTACGGGAATAATTTCGCTCAGACAACCGTAACTGAACAGACCAACTCCAACCCCCATCCTGTTCACTCTCAACCTTCACACTTACCACAAAATCCGCTTAACTCGTGTTCTAAATGAGCCAGTGATCGCCGCAACTGTGGCAGCCAGCAGCAAGGGCCAAGAGCGGCAACCGCCTTCCCATCTTAGTGCTAGTACCTCACGGTTCTATAATGGACCTACTCTTCATCCCGGACTCAACCACAACGGCGCTACGCTCAGTGTTGCCATGGAAATAGAAAGCTATGAATAGAAATGTTCGTCCAAAGCATGAAAAATGTCAATGTGTCTCTCCTCTTCCCGCCCTCAAGCGTGCATGCCTCATTCGTGGTACAAATTTATTTATCCCTTAGAGAAGAGCAAAAAAAGTTTCCCCTCACTTTTCGGCTTCTATAGTTAATTGCATGTGCGTTGCAACGGGGGCACACATAGTCTGATATTCTCGATTAATCTTTTTTCCCATTAAATCACTCTTGTTCCATCCATTATCTTTATCTCTCCACCTCCCCGGTCCAAACTCGCCACCTCTGTCCCTCACACAAACATTTTGAAATTTGAACCCATAATGGTGCAGATGCGGTAAATTTCACAGCTTGTGTTAGTAAAGTGTGCCTGCTGTTTTGGACACCTTTGTCACTCGCACAAACACTTCCAAGTTCAAACCCAAAATGGTGCAGATGTGGTATATTTCACAGCTTGTATTTATGATTTCGTGGCTGTAAACCTACCCCCCCCCCCCCCCCCCCCCCTGTCCCTCCCTCCATCTCCCAAGGGCTATTATTTTCAACAGTGAACTTGGAACTAAAAATGTGAGAATAATACTTTCTTCCCAAATATGCATACATGGAATTTGTAGAAGCCAATTTATTGAATAAGGGAAATATCATGTTTCTGTTGCACTTTCACATGAGTTGCAAAAATAATATATGGATATCGGTCATGAGCTTCAGGTCACATGAATCAGTTCGTCCATTGGCACAATTACAAACACGGAAACTTCAATTGTCCAAAATACAAGGTAAAGTTGTATCTTTGCCGTCAGCCATTGTTCACAATATCGGCCGACAAATTAGTTAACGGGACAATTAAGGTCACCAAGTAGCCGATTAACATATTAGTATCATCTTCAAAATAAATTACTCAACATGACGAAAATATATGCGTAAAGCATTCGGCTTTATCTTAGTAGATGCTGAAGACAATTAGTATTCACGACATGAAAGCAGCAAGATATTGTAATGAGCGAGTCTGGTGAAACATAATGTAGCAGTGTACAATGTACCATTATTTCTGTTTACGAAGATATTCATGAGAAGTACATCAAACTTCGTATAAAAATATTTGAACCAAATAGAGCGGAAACTCCATATGGGTCGTACTACCATGTGATCATATTATCTTGTCCTTCTTGGGATGTGAGCGTATGCAGGTATCTGACGCCATGCAGACCGCATTTATTTGTGGCTGCAACCCTGGTCTTCTACGGTCCCTTTGTTTGCCCTTTTTCATGGTCCGGTTGTGCTCGACGTGGACCGATTTTGACTCGTGTGGGGGAAGCAAGAACAGCGATCGTACATTCCAGCAATTAGCTAATCACATACATTAACAAAGTGTTTTCCGTAACCACATAGCAAAAGTACACACAATTCATGCCATGCTGATTATTTCTACCCTGGGCTAGCATCCACACAAACATTTTTGATACGTCAGTACCAGGGACAACCTAGGACATGTAACTACCTTACTGAACACCAAATCAAACATTACTAGCGTCTTAATCCACCTAGCAGCCCTCGGATCTGGCTTCACAGTGGACTCCCCTGACTCCGCACGCCCATTGTCGCTGTAAATCGCAGCCCTTTCTCCAGTCAGTCCCCGTCTACAAGCCCCCACGGACGACTCCAGCGCCAACCCCTCTCTACGGCTTCCCACCTCGCTCATGCGGTCCAGATCCGGTGGCGTTTGCTGCACATCATCCTAGAATATAGGCAATCTTCCGCGCCGCCACCATGCAGATCAGCACCCACCCGTGAGGGGATAAATGAAGTCAACAGGCAAAAGCAAGCCACTTACCTGAACACGGCTCCACCGGGAACTCCCGGCGAACCATCTATGAGGAAACCTGAACACGGCTCCACCGGGAACTCCCGGCGAACCATCTAAGAGGAAACGGTGGGGTGTGGGGTGGGGCGGCGTGTTTATTGCATGGTGGGACTGGGAGAAAATTCTGTACAACAAATTTTTTTGTCAAGTTTTTACTTCAAAAGAAATGTTGCATCGTTAGGAAAAAAAAACAGAAATCATTGTTCTTCTTACAGAGCTCCCACAGACAATCCGCTGCGTCGTCTTCCTTTTATCAGGGTTTAGCCGGCTCTTCCCGTACATGATCCCAAATCCATGCTCCCATGAATAAAAATTGTACAAGTCATAAGCTCCCATCAACGAGTCAAATGTGATGCCCAGTTCTGGTTTGACTACATCTTCACCGTCTCTTTCCGCAAATCCACGTAGCAACTTCTCTAGGGCACCCATCCTACCAGGGCACAGTCTCCTCTCTATTCGGTTTGCACCCACACGAACCCTGCAACCAAATCCGAAACCCCCACACGAGAGTCAAAATTGCATTATCCAAGATTAGCATTCACATCCTTTTTTTCTTTTTGCAAGAACTATCATGAATTCGCTGAACTAAACATTCAAATTTATAGCTATACATCTCCTTGCACCAAAACGCATATCAAGTACTATTGTGCTCCTAAAATTTCACCCATCTTTACAAAAATGCATAAATTTATGCACACCGTTTTCCCATACAAAACAGGCACATGATTTTTGGCAACACAAATCTTTGTACCTACAGATCCTAATATCATGATGTCTGGGTTTTAACTTCACCTTCAGATTAAAATTATATATATTTCAGCGAACTGTCCCCTTTTTTTTCAAAATCCTAGATGAGCTATATTTTTTTAACTGCAAAATTCAAAGCCTAAAATTAGGTACGTCAGTTTTGACATGAATATCACCTGACTACACAACATAAATCTGTATGGCCAAGTTGGCACGTCCAACCAAAAAAAAATTCGTTGTTTTTTATTTTTGGCAGATGCACCTGCGTACAACACATAGATGCTCCAAGGAATGGCTTTTAAAAATTATTTATAAATTCTTATGTACATATTTTTTAGAACAAAATCCATATGGCTTTCCCATGGATCCACCATCAGGGATTCCAGCCAGCAAATTTTCGCTATCCTCACAGAAAAAATCTTCTAATCAACAACCAAGAACAACATCAACTACTGCAAATTAAAGGCAATTTACCACACAGAACAAAGTGATAATGGGGTGGGGGTGGGGGCGGTGGGTCTGGGGGTAGGTAGGTGGAGAAATACCTTCTAATCCACCCGGCGCCTTCGGATCTGGCTTGACCGCGGACTCGCCGAACTCTGCTGGAGCGCTGTCTCTGCATCCCTCGCCATATGGGTCGCGTCGTGAGCAGTCACCGACGAATCTCGCACACCGCCACCCACCCAGCCTTCGACCTTGCTACCTTCATCATGAACGGCGGCTTGTGACGACGAGCCCGGCCGGAATATTGTCAAGCTGCGAAGATTGAGAGCACACCACTTATTGTTAGCCTCGCGGAGACGAACAGGGGCGATGAACGCGGCGGTCGACCTGCACACAGGACCCAGAAGGAAATCTCCGGCGGCGCAAGTGGCCGGCGCCGCCGAACCAATCGCCTCGGCCTCCATTCACCTCCCCCGGGGATCTAACCTTTTGACCTCGCCGCCCCTCTCCACCTAACGTTTTCTCTTTTCCCAACTTGTTAGTTTTTTCTCTCGGGGGTGATTTTCCCCTTTTCTTCTTATTTTTTCACCCGCATGGAAAGTTCTGACCCGTTCAGTTTGGGTTTGGAAAGCAAAATCAGAATCCAGAATGGATCGGGAAGGAGATCGAGGTGGATCAGAAAAGAATCACTCCATGCCCGTTTGTAACGTGTCTGGTTAGGAAAGTTTAAAAAGATTAGGAAAGTTTTTATTGGGAGGGTGAAAAAACTATTGTGAGAACATGGTGGTGGGAAGTGAGACGAAAATAAGTCAGACGAAAAAAACCAGCGAAAAAAAACCAGACGAAGTGGGAGGTGGGACGAAAAAAAACCCAGAACGGACACTACCAACTGCTTCATTAGGAGTAGAGATTAGAATAGCAAAATGCAAAGAAGTAGAACCACCCTTCTGTTGGCAATACAAATTGAAATTACTAGCTGAATGTTAAGGTTAATACGCAAGAACCGCCGAGCCTTTCGGTGCTAAATTAATTACTGGCTGAACGTTGAGGTTGAATAATACTGCAGCTTCACAGAACTTCACTACTGTCGGTTCATTATCCAAGAAATGCCAACAGCCGCACTGTGGATTGCTGAATACGTTGTGTGATCAGCACCAGGAGAGTATTGACCACCTTCTCGTCGCTTGCGTGTTTGCCCGTCAAGTCTGGTACCAGGTGCTGGCGGCCTGGGGCCTTCAAAGCTGTGATGGACTTAACGACATATCAAGCAACTCTGGGCAACATGGATTGCTTCGGTATTAGTGGAGAGAAGATAAAAATATATGAACATGTTAAAACATACTGTAAGTTTCAAATTTTTACACCATATATATGCAACAAAGATGCATCCATACTTGCTGATTCTAATCTGATGGAGTAGGAAAGAGAAAGAAGCATGATGGTGTAGCACAAATACAAATACGCATCACCCGCAAAAAAAAAAAAAATACAAATACGCATGATGGTGCAGTGCAGGGAAAAAGAGTAAATAAGGAGTAAAGGATGGGGGTGACCTTGATGACGACGGCAGCGAGGAAAGGTGCTGGAGCGGCGGGCGTACTGCACCGAGAATTTGTCCAGGCCCCTACTTCTCCTCGGGCTGGCTGCTACAGAGAGAAACCGCCTCGGAGATAGTCGTCGGGACGCCGAGCCGCTAGGATTTCGCGGAAGCGCAGACGGAGAGGGGGTCCACGGCCCTTGGTGGCTCGCGCCGGCACCGAAGGAATTATATTTTTTAGGCTTCCTTAGTGAGAATTTCAGTAATTCGTTCCACACAGGAATCGAACACTGGTTGTCAGGAGTAATACAGCTACCCCGACCATTGGGCTAAAGCCCGGTTCTCATTATATTCTTCAACCCACCTGTACTATTTTGTAGCTGTTCCGTATTTGTGTGCTTGCTCTTCATTCAGCCACATAACAGTTTTTTCTTTTCTTTTTTGAGAATCACATTTTTTAGGGGTAAAGCTAAGTTTTATTGATTAAAAGCCACATAGTGTGAAATACATCTTGGATCATAGGGTTGAACAAGCCACACATGGCGTCCCTGTCCTAATGAATGCAAAAACTTAGCTAGATTGTGAGCCCCTTTATTTGTCTTTCTACCTTCAAAAATGAAATTACAACTAAAACTAATAGCACGAAGCTTGATCTTACTAATGATACTATCATATCTCCCTTGTGTGAGTTTGTGGGTGTCTTCTACAATTTGCTTGGAGTCTGAAGCAACAATGAAGTTCTGCAAGAGCAGATCATCTGCCAGAGAAAGTGCATCCCTGCATGCAATGGCCTCAAGTATTGCTGGATCACGAATGCCATGTATCACCAGCGATGAACTCCCCAAGTAGTTACCTTGGTCGTCTCTACAGACTACTGCCGCTGTACCACCTCTAGATGGTGTGGACACACCTGCATCAACACGTATCTTTGCAAAACCCGTAGGTGGCGCCTTCTGTCTTCGCTCACCCCTTGGTGAATTATCTCGGAGTGAGTTTTGCAGTGGTTGCGGTGGGACATGAGGTGGCTTGGAGACACACTTGGTGGATGGACTTGGCGGGGAGCCGCGAGAGGAGATCGGTTTCCGGAGGATGGAGGCAGCGGCTAGCTTGGGTGGCGGGAAGAGGAAGGACATGTAAGCAGCAGTGGAGAGGGGATGCGGGCATGCTAGCTCGGGAATTGAGGGGGCCAAACTTGCGAAGGCGCTAGCGAAAGTGGCGGCGGATGGCCTTCGCTTGTTGGGCGGCAGTGGATGGACATCCTATTTTTTTTCCAAAGCGGACGCTCCCCCTAAAAAAAAAGAAAAAACAGACGCTTGCCTGTCGACACGAAGCAGCGGCGCGGAGCAGAAGTGCCTTTTTCTTTTAGGTAAAAAAAAGAGCGGAAGCAAACGCTTCCCCGAAAAAATGAACCAGACACCTCTTTTATTTTTTGAGGCAAAGCGGGTGCCTCCTATCTCGAGGCGGCGGCGGCGTCCGTGGGAGAGCGGGCTTTTTTTTAGCCCGTGGAAGTGGAAGTGGCTGGGCGGAACTAAGGAAGCGGCGGCGAGAGCCTTCGAATCGAGACGGCCCATTACTGTAGCTGCAACGCGAGAGTATTTTTCCTGTGGTTTTGCTTCTCTGTTTTTTCACTGTTTGCAGCGGCTTACATTGATTTTCTCTGGTTTACTTTTTCATTTCTTTTTCGCTTTGGTTTTCTTTTCAGTTTTTATGTTACTTTCTCGGTTTTCATCGGTTTTCTTTGGTTTCGTCTGATTTTTCTTTTTCTTTCTATTTCCTTTTCTAAGACACGTCTACTTTTTTGGCACCCACAATGTACAATTTTAGCATACATCATGATATTATTTATACATGTTTAACATTTTACAAATTTTTTAAATACATGTTTTGATGTCTATTTTTTCATACACATTATACATTTTTTGTATGCATTTGAAAAATTATTTGTATACATGTTTAATATTTTTATGCACAATTTTTTTAAATACATGTTTTTTTATGTCTGCTTATTTTCGTACACATTGTATACTTTTCATATACATATCAAACAATTTTTTATACACATTTAACAATTTTCAAATACATGATTAACATTTTTTTCAAATATATGTTTTGATATCTACTTTTTCCATACACGTTGTATATTTTTGTATACATTAGGAACATCATGATATCTACTTATCTGTCGACTTTTCCACTATCAACCCCAAAAAACTCAACTCTGCCTTACGTAAAGTTGCTAGAGTACGATTAACCTCCGGATTTGAAATTAAGCGGAGGAAATAGTAATAAAGAGAAAAAGGCTTATGTTGATCCCAAGGAGCAGCAGCAGTAGTCTGTCGGGACAGGTATGGAAATTACCTTGGAGCTTCCGTGATCGTTTTCGGCGGCCTCGTCGACCCGGCGACGCTCGAGGCACCAGCTTGCAACGGAGCACTGGCTCTTACTGCTAACCTTCATATTAACTCCTTTTGCATTGCCTTGGATTGTGCTGAAGTTGTAGCAAATATTAACGCAGCGGCTCCCTGCCGCTATGCCACCATCCTTCGAGAAATTAATCATCGCCGGACTTTGTTTGGAGCGCTCAAGATCATTCATCAGAAGCGGGAGCACAATGAAGAAGCTCACTCTCTCGCTAAGGAGGCTTCTTCTTTACGTTTTGGGCGCCATGTGTGGCTCTCTGTTATGCCCGACATTATCCTTAATAAAGGTTTACAGATTCCGAAAAAAAAAATCAATCAGCTCCTTGTTCTTGTCGAGTTGAGCCTTTCTCATGGCACTGTCCACCAATGCCATGAATTTAAGGAACAAGTCATGTTGTTCAGCTCCTCAAACTCGGCCCTTGACGCTCCCAATCCGTGTCCTAGAGTAATTAGGGCTAGGTTGATTAGTTAGCCAAAGTCCTCCGTCTGTACGAGGTGTACCAGCTAGCTAGTCGTATACTAGGAGTTTGCTATAGTTGTCTGTTCGCCGTATACTAGTCCGCTCCGGTTACGGTTAGGTTCATCTCCGCCTGGATATATATAGGTTCCATAAAAGCATAACCCCCCTGATCAGCTCGCAGCTCCAACAAACGCCGTCGGAGGAAGTCAGCCATTGTGCAATCTGCGGCAAATCCAGTTGCACCAAATCCAGGTATTTTCTTCTCTCTGTCTGACTTTTGCTTTCACCTTCTAGGTTTCGACGACTTTCAGGCTTTCTTCGTCCGGAGCTGCTAAAAATCAGTCGACTTAGACTTCGCGAAGTCTCAGTCGACGCCTCAACCTTTGGATCGTTGTTGCTTTAAGATTAGCGCAGCTCAGTGTCTTTGTCTCAATTCAGCCTGTTGAAGCGTGAGTCCGGCCTGTTTTTCCTGTCGGTTTCGTTGTTTGGTCTGGACTCCTTTTGTTGTGGCGGGGGCAGGGGTTTGCCCGTGTGGGCTGGGCAGGTGTTCGACCCTTTTTCATTGTTTGCTTTTTGTTCTTTTTCTTTCTTTTGTAAAACTTCTGCAATTGGAGAGAGAAGGGGAAGCTATCACCATTACTGCCCGTGACTCAGGGAGCGGAGGGGGTCCTGTCACATACACTCCTCTCTCCGTACTCTCTTTGTAGTATGGGTGTTTTTCCTTGTGTGCAAGTGGTCATCCATTTTTACTTGAAAAAGTCTGTCTTTTGTTGTTACCTAATCTATGTGTCTATTCCACTTCTATTTTTATTTTTTCTTCATAATTTTATGTATCTACTAAAAATATCATCTATCATTGCTTCTTTATTCATGTTTTTGCTTTTAACTTCTTTTTTTATTTCTCCCGCAAAAAGAACTTCTTTTTTTATTGTCTAGTTGCACTATCTTTTCCAATGTGCAACGTGAGTTAGGCAAATTTCCAATAAGTCATTATTTTCATTTTGTAGTATTTTGTGATGTATTTTTTCAATATTTTTTGCGTACCAGTTGCACATTCCTAGAGACACGATTGCCGCAATTATTTTCTTCGTTATTTTTTTATCGTTGTTTTTGAGCTGTTTTTTAAGGCTGCATTATTTACATTTAGCATACCGGTTTCCTACCGAGTCATTAGCTACTGTATTAAATATGTATGTGTGGTGTGTGTTATTCAACATATATGTATGGGAGGAGTTAAAAAACATAGGGTAAATCAACAACCTTTTTTTCCATTTTCCATTTTTTGATCCTTGTGTTTCTTCTTAGTTTATGTCACGATACCACCCGCATTTAATTAACTTTTTTTGGTGTGTGTTATACAAAATAGGTTGCGCCATGCAATGAAAGGGGTTGTTTACATGACGGGAGAGGGAGGGGGTAGGTAGTTGCATGTCCAACATTAGGCTTTTGCAACTGCAAGTGTCGCCCAACACGGCAATTGCATGCCTCCCTCGCGACTACAATTGGACTTGTGTTTTTGTCGGAGGGCGGAGGAAGAGGGGAGGGCAGTTGCAAGTACGACACTAGGCTTGCAATTGCAAGTGTCGCACTCGACTGTAACTGCATGCCTACACACCCTACTGCAACCGACCTTTTGTTTTGTTAGTGGGCGGCAGGAGGGGGGTAGTTGCATGTCCAACACTAGGGTTGCAACTGCTAGTGTCGCCTAGACTGCAATTGCATGCCTACACACGCAACTGCAACCGACCCTTTTTTTGGTCGATGGGCGGTGAGAAAGGAGGGAGGGCAGTTGCATGCCCGACACTAGGCTTGCAACTGCAAGTGTTGTCCTCGGCTGCAATTGCATGCCTACGCATCCCATTGCAACTGATAGTTTGCTTTGTCGATGGTCGGTGGGAGATGGGGGCAGTTGAATGTCCGACACTAAGCAAGCAAGTGCAAATGTCTCCTTGTCAGCAATTGCATGTCGACACATTCGATTGCAACTGTAGTTTTGTTTTGTCGGTGGGCAGAGGGAGAGGGGAGCGATTGCATGGCCGACACTAGGCTTGCAACTGCAAGTGTCATCATTGACTACAATTGCATGTCTCCCTCCTGACTGCAATTGGCCCTGTGTTTTTATTGGAGCCTGGCGGGAGAGTGAGGGGGGGGGGGGGGGGGGGGGGGGGTAGTTGCATGCCCGGACAGTAGGCTTGCAACTGCAAGTGTCGCCCTTGCCTGCAATTGCATGCCTCCCCCCCCCCCCCCGACTGCAAATGGCATTATGTTATTTTGGGAGGGTGGAGGGAGAGGGAAGGGCGGTTGCTAGTCTGACACTAGGCTTGCAACTGTAAGTGTCGCACTCGACTGTATCTGCATGCCTACACACCCAATCACAACTGACCTTGTTTCGTTGGTGGGTGGCAGGAGAGAGGGTAGTTGCATGTTCGACACTTGGGTTGCAACTGCAAGTGTCTCCCTAGACTACAATTGCATGCCTACACACCCAACTGCAACCAACCTTTTTTTGGTCGGTGCACGTCATGAAAGGGGAAGGGTAATTGCATGCCCAACGCTAGGCTTGCAACTGCAAGTGTCGCCCTCAGATGCAATTGCATGCCTACACACCCGATTGCAACTGTTATTTTGCTTTGTTGATGGTCGGTGGGAGACGGGGGGGGGGGGGGGGGGGGTTGCATGTCTGGCACTAGGCATGCAACTTTAAGTGTTGCCCTGTCTACAATTGCATGTCAACACACCCAATGGCAACTGACGTTTTGTTTTGTCGGTGGCAGCGGGAGAGGGGGCCGGTTGCATGCCCGACACTAGGCTTGGAACTAGAAGTGTTGTCCTCGGCTGCAATTGTATGTCTAGCTCTCGACTACAATCGGCCTTGTGTTTCTGTTGGAGGCCGATGGACGAGGAGGGGGTTAGTTGCATGCTCCACACTAGGCTTGCAACTGCAAGTGTGGCCCTCGACTGCAGCTGCATGCCTCCCTTCCGATTGCAATTGGCTTTGTGTTTTTGTTGGGAGGCTACAAGAGAGGGGTAGTTGCATTTTCGACACTAGGCTTGCAACTGAAAGTGTCTCCCTCAAATGCAGCTGCATGTCCACACACCCAACCACGACTGACGTATTGTTTTGTCAGTTGGCGGCGGGAGAGGAGGGGTAGGCAGTTGCATATCCGACACTAGGCTTGCAACTGCAAGTGTCGCCCTCCACTGCAATTGCATGCCTCCTTCTCGACTGCAACTGGCCTTGTGTTTTAGGCGGAGGGGACGAGAGAGAATGGGGATGCAGTTGCAAGTCTGCCACTAGGCACATAACTGCAAGTGTCGCTCCCGACTGCAATTGTATATCTTTAACATGATTGCAACTTAGTAGTGTTTTACCGGAGGGGGAGTTGCATGTCTGCCACTAGGCACACAAGTGCAAGTCTCTTACGGGTTCCCGTTCTATTTAACTAACACTAACTGAAGCTAACCGGAAGCTTTCTTCTCATGCGACTCTTGGGTCGAAAAGAGGCTGCTGGACTGGACCACGGCTGAAACTGCCAGGCATGGACTAAAAGCTTTTATCAGGGATTCCCGAGTCAAACGACTACCATACATAGCATAGAGCTGGAAGCTACACTAGTGTATAGAGAAGACTGGATGTGAACACGGGCGGACATTGGCTATGTACGGGGCACTCACTAATCACTATTAGCAGGAAACAACTAGCAGAAAGAAAGATGAACGCACTTTCACTCCTCGCTCTTCAGCACGTACTCACACGAGGGAGTCTTACCCGACTGCAACTGCATGCCTTCAACGCAACATCAACTTAGTGGTGTTTGTCGGGGAAGGGTGGCAATTGCATGTCTATCACTAGGCATGCAACTGCAAGTACCCCCCCCCCCCCCCCAACTACAACTGCATATCAACGCAAATTGAACCTTTTTAGGGGCAAAGGTGGTTTTTTGTGTGTTGTGGGGTGGGGTGGAGGTGGGGCTGTTGCATGTTTGCCATAGGCATGCAACTACAAGTGTCGCCCTCGACAACAACTACATATCTTCAATGCCACCACGGATTAGTTGTGTTGTCATGTGTGCCGCTAGACGCACAATTGCGAGTGTCGCCCACAACTTAGTGGTGTTTTGTTGGGGCGGAGGAGGCAATTGTATGTTTGGTACTAGACACGCAACTCCGAGTGTCGTCCCAGACTACAACTGCATGTATTCAACACGACTACAATTTTGTAGTGGCTTGTCGGGGTTTATCAAAAAAAAAACTAATGCACATATCATATCTCAATTGCAACTGCACGTGTAAAATGAAACACAACTATAAGGGGTACAGAGGCCTGCAAGTAGCCACTCCCTACACTTTTATTATTTTTCAAAGTACACATTAAACATTTATTAAATATATTTTTTACATTTTAAAAATATATGGCAATTTTTTAAATCTCATTGAACATTTATGCAATTACACAATGATTTTTTTAATACATGATGCATATTTTTAAAATACAGAAACACTTTTTTCTAAAATATCATGACAAATGTAAAGAAGTGCTTCATTTTCTTTTTCTTTTTAGTGAACATGGAACTGAAAATGAAAAATAAAGAAAACACAAACAAAGAAAACAAACAAAAAGAAACAAGCAGAAACGAACAAAAAACTAGACATGGGAAAACTGTACAAAGACCAAATGATAAGCTAGTGGCACGCTTCAAGAAGAATTAGCGCCCAGAAAAATCACGAGGCAATAAAAAATCGCTGGCCAAAAGCACTTGTCATGTACAGTACATTTTTGTCTCTATCATGGGCTTGTACTTTTTTTTTTCCTAACACCCTTTTCCCTGTGTGTGTAAAACAAATAAACAAGGGAATATCCCAGCCCAAATATACAAACAAAAAAAACAAATACGAGGGAACAAGAAAGCCCAGAAATCAGGCTGATACAGCCCATAAAACGCCAAGTCAAGAAATGAGCCTAATCTACTCTAGGTGACATCAACTGACTGAGACTTCGCGAAGTCTAAGTCGACTGAAACCTAGACAGATCCTTCTTCGTCATCGTTTGAGAAAGAAGAACCGGGTCCCTTCTTTCTAATCTCCCAACCTGTGGCGTGTTCTCCCCTTAGACCTTTTGACGATCTCTCCGATTTAGGGTTTAACTAACAATCTCGCGAACCGTCAAAATTGTTTTGTACCTCCGCATTGTGGCAATACATACGCATGGTTTTTGTATGGCTGCCTGGCAGTAACTGTGTTGATCAAGATTAATTAGATATCTTGTCCATTATGCCCTCACTAAGGCGCCAAAATTAATTTCACATGCAGACCAAGAGGAGAGTCAGGAGACAAGAGGAAGGGGCAGACCAATATGGGCAACGCCGGGAGCACAGGTATGTTTCTCTGCACAATTCAACTTCAGACTGTATGTATGTATTACAAATAGCTTTAAATTGAGGAAGCTCTTGCCCTCGCCATCACGTTGATGAACTGAGTCCCTCCCTGTGAACGCATCACATTAATTGTTGGTCCTAATGCTTGTTCATCAGAGCCAATAGTAGATAGTACTATCTATACATTCTAAAGTGGCCTCTTGTATTTTTTTTTTAAAAAAAGGAAAAAAACGCATGTTCTGTTGTTTGTACCCCTGACTAGTGACCGGTGACATGGTAACTACTGCAATATATTAGTGGCCACTTCTCACAAATCACTGTATGCAAGATTTTCATTCATATAATCTTAACATAGACAACTATATATTCTGCTCCCTTCCATTTTCCCAACGATGAATATAATTTTGAGTTGCTTCCTCCCTCGGTGAAAATTTCAGCTCCTGCAAGCTTAGGAGAGACCCATGTTCCACATTTAAAATGGAAGGTTCATGACTTCTCAGCGCTACTTGAGACGAATGCTACCTCGGCGCTCTCTGCTGCTTTTGAGTGCTCTGGGTACAGGTGGTACGCATCATAATGGCAACAGCAACTTTATTACAGAATTAACGTATTAGATGTATATAAATATCATCTGGTTTTTCCTAGTGGGTAAAGTAACTGTCTATTAACTAAATACTACCTAATATTTGGGGGTATTGATTACTCAGAAATCGTGTTTCAGTCAGGTTGAAATAGCCACCATAATCTCAGAACCCCATATAAACAGCCAGACGATGAAGCTGGATATATATGGGATGCATGAAGTGAAGAAATTAGGTTTGATTCAGTTATGACTTGTAGACTTACTTGGTTTCCTTCAATTCCCATCTCAGGTTCGTGCAACTGACTCCAAAGCACAAACGAGGTCTTATGGGAAATCCGTATGTGGCTCTCTGTCTTAAGATATACCAGGGATGCTTGGAGCAAGGTCACACGGTGCATGCAGTGTTCGAGTTGTCAATATTCAACCATTCAAAAGGAGAGTATTGTGGATGCAAAGGTATATAGACTCGTGCATGTGTTTCTTCAAGTTCCAATTTCCCCGCAAAAAAGAGTGCATCCATCCTATTAGCTGGGAGTCCATACACAGTCTTGTGCGCATCACAAGTTTGAGCTATAGATTCCATCATTACAAATCAATACCTACAAATTTCGTAACATAATCAATTGCTTTTACCATTAACAAGTCGCTTCATATTTTCTTCACTGTTAAGTTTGTTCGTCGACCTTCTGTACTATGTGTCACACGCTTGAGACTCTTCTGACTGGAACAACGTTCCAAAGTACATATGCATGTTCTCTTTTACTTTGATGACCTGTCCTTAAATGCTAACTGGGGTGAAAGCTGATTAAATGTTTTTTTTTCACGGAAAAGTTGATCATATGTTATTTGGGATATTTTCATCTTACATACAAGTTCTTCTTTCTCTAATTTTCTAACTTTTACCTAAACACTGCTAGGTCTTCTTTCTCTAATCTTCTAAGTTCTAACCTTTACCTAAATGCAGCTAGCTACAAATTTGATTTGAAGAATACCTACTCGAAGCCGCATTGCTTGATTCCTCTTCAAGAGCTACTGAAATCATCTCCTTTTCTAGTTGATGATAGTTGTGTCTTTAGTGTGGAGATATTAAAAATCGATGTCTCTTCTCCTGAAAAGAAGGATGTTGTGGTTCATAAGAAGGCTACCACAGTTCAGAATCTCGTCCAGAAGAAAGGGTTCATTAAAGGGACATACACTTGGACCATGGACAATTTCCTTGAATTGGACTTGAAGCACTTCGTCCGTTCTCCTACATTTGAAGTTGGCGGACTTAAATGGTATACATCTGGGTAGTTACATCACAAATAATTTATATAAATAGCATGCATGTGTTATCCAACATTTTAGCTTATATGTATCGATCATTTAACTTACCAGTCCTTCAGATATTCCAACCGGATATTTTAGCTTGATCTCTAAGCATGCAACCAAGATATTTACAGATATGGTAGCACATTCCAGTTTCAATACAGAAGGGGTTTTGCATGGTGTACGAAAAATTCAGGAACGATGTAGTACTAAAATCTATGTTGGCGTATAAAATTTCATGACTGGATGTTATGTTGTTTAGGAGGAAAAATAATCCAGAAATTTCATTATCATGTATATATTTGGTACAATCGGTTCTTGTATGTGTCACATACAATCGATTATTTTCTCAAATTATTTTAGCGTAACATTGTAATATCTTGTACTGTAGTCATGATTTGCTTAGTTTTGTTGTACAATTGTAATGCCACCAAGTTGTGACCAAAGTTTCTCCTTTCAGTAACCAACCACATACTTGAAATACATTTTCCTGGGTACCAATTATATTTGAAGTGTCACTTCCCATTCTTGTCAACAGGTACGTTGGCATGTACCCGCGTGGTGACAAGTACAGCAATGATTGCCTCAGCTTGTACTTATGCCTGGATGACTCGATTGAGCTTCCTTTGGAGTCTGGGAAGTTGGTTGAATTGACACTATCCATCCTTGACCAAAAGAATGCGAAACACCGGACTGTAACTTCAGGTTCAGCTCTCCTTAGCAAGTATCAGTGCTACTGATATGTGTGATTCAAGCAGCTAGTATCTGTAACTTCATGATGATTATATGATCTTACTTTTGTGGTGATCGCAGGTCTCTGGGTATGTGGACAGGGACATGGATCGGTATGTGGACTGGGATTGGGATCGCCTGACTTCTTTGAACTCAAAAAACTCAAGGACCCATCGGGAGGCTATGTTGTGGGATCGAGTTGCGTTGTGAAGGCAGATCTCACCATCGTCGGTTCATCCAATGATGGCTAGATCTTTAACTCATGGCTTGAAGAAGAAATAATGTGCCTTCATCCTAGCAGTTAGCGATGTATATATGAGATGGTGTTGTGAACTTGTCAGATGTTCTTATGTTCACAAGGAGTCCATAAATGATTTCTAGGTATATTTTCTGTGATATTATATTATTTGGAAATACTTCAATGTTTGTCAGTTGATGAGTTCCGTTTGCATGCTGTGTGGTTCCATGATCCTATTTTCATGGCCTCATGCATTCAAACATCGACCCACAAGAGGTTAACTGCCATTTGATTCTGCTTCCTTTCGATCCAATGGACCAAAAAAATTGAACTCGAAGTTTAGTTGGCAGGAAGTGCTGCATGGACATTTGCACTTAATTTGAAGCATGGAGCCATGACAAGACTAGGCAGAATACAGACATAAAAGACATTTGAAACAAGGGTCCACCACAGGGAAAGCGCTAAGGTGGTTGGGGGCGACCGCAGGGCGATCGTGCTCCAATGCTAGGGTTAGGGTTTTCTGTTGGGGGTGGCGTGATTCCGACGGCGGCTGGGACTGCGACGGCGCATCCTAGACGCTGGTTGGCGACGCTGTCTCCTGCCAGGGGCGGAGCTAATGGCGGAGAGGGCTAGTGGAAGGGCAATTGCCGCCATGGGGAAACAGGCGACCCCGGATTCAGCGAAGGCGGTGGCGGAGGCCACTCCGACGAAGAAGACGGGGGAATCTGCAAGCCGGGGAGCATTCGAGTCTCCGGTGGATTGCAAGACCCCGGACCCGGCAGCAAGCCTCTCGGCGAGGATGGGCAGGATGGTTCTCCTAGACAAGGAAGCTGACGGGCTTGTTTTCGAAGAGACAGATCAATCTCATCCCAAGGCTTCAAGGTGGTCGGCTGTCGGCAAGGTATGCTCATCGAAACCTTTGAAGAAGTCGATGCTGGAGAGAACCATGCCCCGTGCTTGGGGTTTACATAAGGAGGCGAAATTCAGAGATATGGGTTCCAACATATTTGTGGTACATTTTGGCAGCGAGGGCGATTGGAAGCATGTGCTACATAATGGGCCTTGGCAGTTCGATTTCTGTGTTCTGATCATGAAAGACTATGAAGGCAGTGTGAGGCCATCGGAGATGGTGTTTGATAAGATCGACATCTGGGTTCGTGTGTGTGATTTGCCACCGGACAAAAGGACTGAAAAATTTGGGAGGGCATTGGGCAACTGGCTTGGAACCATGGTGAAAGTGGATACTGACAATGATGGTGTTGCCCGGGGCCAGAACCTTCGGGTCCGGACGACAATATCTGTTTATGACCCTTTAATCCGCTGTTTCAACCTGAAGAAGTCCAAGGAAGACGCGGAAGGAACATGGTATGACTTTCACTATGAGAAAATTCCTCACTTTTGCTTTGAGTGCAGAAGACTTGTGCATGTGGGTGGGGTGTGTAACCCACCAGAGGATTCCTCTATTCAATGGGGGGAGTGGCTACGCGCTTCGCCGGGGAGGAACAGTACTGGGAAAGATGTTTCGGCAAGTGGGGCGGCAAGCAGCAGCAACAGCTTTGTGAGCTCACAGGGAGCTGATGATTATGGAGCCAGGAAAGACTACCCGCGTATGAGGGATCTCCCTTCGAGGAGGAACTTGTCCTCTGACTTTACCACTTCTGCAGCAATCCGCACTGGCGGGGGCTATAGGCAGGATGGGGAGGGTGGCTCTGAGCCGAGATCAGGGGAGGAACGGAAGGCACATTCGTAGGGAGGTGATCTTAGGCAGGGTTTGGAGCAAAAAAAGGAGAGAGATCTGCGTGAGAAGCTGATTGAACAGAACCACTATCGGCGTAGAGATGCTGGCCGGGAAGAGAACTGGGACAGGAGAGGAAAAGGCCACCTCTATGGGCAGGGATATGATGCATATGAAGAGAGACACCCGGGTTACCGGTCATATGGTAATGACAGAATGGGTGAACCCGCTATGCATGGGGGACCCGGTTTGCATGAGGAGAGGAGGCGACGTAAGGGACACTATATTAGGAAACCTAGAATGGAGGGTGAATACCAGCAAGGTAGCTCTTCTCACTCGAGGATGGATGCGGACAGCAGGAAATGGAGGCCGAAGCAAATGTGGGTAGCGAAGGGGGAGCATGACAAGCAGGGTGCAAACGATGTGTTCATTCGCGATACAAGGCGCAAGACGTCTTCTGTGTTTGATCACATCACTGAGTAGAATGATGGATCGGCGGACCCCGAGAGTCGGGGCCGCCGAGATCAATGAATCTCCTTGCCTGGAACTGTCGAGGACTGGGGTTGGACTCGACAGTAGCTGAACTCAGAGACCTGATATGGTCCCACAACCCAGCGGTGGTTTTCTTGAGCGAGACAAAGAAAAAGGCTAGGGCTATGGAGAGATTAAAGTGGAGTCTTGGCTTTAAAGAGGGGGTGGCTGTTGATTGTAATGGGAAAAGTGGTGGTACGGCGCTATGGTGGAGGGACAATGTGCAAGTGACTATTCGTCCATGGTGTCAATATTCATTGATGCTGCGGTTGTGTTTGAAGGCAGGGCCTATAGGATCACTGGATTCTACGGAGAGCCTAGAACGGAGCTTAGAACTAAATCGTGGGAAGCTCTTCGGTTCCTTAGAAGGCAGGACGATCAGCCGTGGATTGTTCTGGGAGATTTTAACGAGGCTCTTCTATTGACCGAGCAGCATGGTGGCAACCTGAGAAGCTTTGCGCAAATGGACGATTTTAGGGAGTGCTTGGCTGATTGTGGTCTGGCTGACATGGGATTCTTTGGGTACCCGTTTACGTGGGATAACAGAAGGGAGAGGGCAGACAACATTCAAGTCAGACTAGATAGGGCAGTGTGCAATGACGGCTTCCTTGGTTTGTATCCACATACTTCCGTTGAACATGTCATTACCGAAGAATCAGATCACAATGCCATTGTCGTTAGGGCTAGGGAGACGGCTCCCGATGCTAGCCAGAACGGTCCACGAAGGTTTATTTTTGAAGAGATGTGGACCAAGCACGAGGGTTATGATCCAATGGTCACTGATGCATGGAACCAAGTGGCATCGAATGGGCTAGGTGCGGTGAGCATGTGTGAGAAACTAAAGGCTGTGACTGAGGACATGCAACACTGGGGCCGAACTGTCTTCGGCTCGGTGCGGCGATAGATTAAGAAGCTTAAACTTGATCTTGAGCATGCGAGGCAGCGAGCTTTAGTTTCCGGAGTATCACTGGAGGTCCGGGACTTGGAGAGTCAGCTGCGCGAGCTTTACGAGTGGGAGGAGATCATGTACAAACAGAGGTCAAGAATTGGCTGGCTGCGAGAGGGGGATCAGAATACAAGATACTTTCAAAATCGGGCCAGTCATAGGAGAAGGAAAAACACGGTGCATGCTATAAGGCGTGAGGATGGAAGCAAGTGCACCACCGATGAGGAGATGAGGTCCATGGCGGCGACATTTTATGCCAATCTTTTCACTTCGGAGGGCTCTGCCGGGGCGGAAAGGGTGCTTGAGCTTATGGACGAGGTGGTTACCAATGACATGAATGGAGATCTCACAGCGGCTATTTCGGATGAGGATATTGAATGAGCCTTGTTTCAAATGGGAGCAACGAAAGCTCCGGGGCCGGACGGCCTGCCCGCTTTATTTTACCAGAGACACTGGTCTCTTCTGAAGACGGATGTTTGCGCGGCTATTCGCGATTTCCTTGCAGGTGGAGCTACTCCGGAATCCTTCAATGACACAGTTTTAGTCATGATTCCAAAGGTAAACTCCCTGGAGCTGTTAACTCAGTTCCGTCCTATCAGCCTTTGCAACATCTTATACAAGATGGCGGCCAAGGTGCTAGCTAACAGACTCAAAAGTATACTCCCTGTGATGATCTCAGAGGAACAAAGTGCTTTTGTACCAGGGAAGCTTATAACCGATAATGTATTGGTTGCTTATGAGTGTGTGCATGCGATCCGAAGGCGTAAAAGGAAGAAGCCTCTATGTGCTGTTAAACTTGACATGATGAAGGCGTATGACAGGGTAGAATGGACCTTCCTGGAGCAGGTCATGCGGCGTCTTGGTTTTGCTCAGGGTTGGGTTGACATGATTATGAGATGTGTTCGGACGGCCAGATTCTCTGTTAAGCTCAACGGTGGACTGTCCGAGCTGTTCCTACCTTCCCGGGGCCTCAGACAGGGAGACTCGCTATCGCCGTATCTGTTCTTGCTATGTGTTGAAGGTTTCTCTGCCCTCCTCAAGAGAGCTCAGCAGGAGAAGAGGATTAGTGGTGTTTCCTTTGGTGGCACTGGCCCCCACGTGACTCACCTCCTCTTCACCGATGATAGTATTGTATTTTTGGAGGGGTCTCATGGCAACTTGGAGACCCTTAGGAACATTTTACAAGTGTATAAGCATGCGTCTGGGTAGAAGGTAAACCTTCAGAAATCCTCTATTTTCTTTGGGAAGGGCAGCACGGAGGATAATAAGAACATGTTGAAGGGAGTAATTGGCATCAACTCCGAAGCCCTAAGTGAGAAGTACCTAGGTCTACCGACGACGGTGGGCAGATCTAAAGATGGTACCTTTAAGTATGTCAGAGAGAGCTCTAAAGGCAAAGTGCTGGGATGGAAAGGACAAGGGCTCTCAAAGGCTGCGAAGGAAGTGCTTGCTAAATCCGGGCTGCAAGCGACACCGATGTTCACCATGAGCTGTTTTCAACTCTCCAAGAAAATGTGCCAGAACCTGACATCTATCTCCTCTAACTTCTGGTGGGGATCAGCTCATGGAGAGAACAAGGTGCACTGGGTGGCCTGGGACAAAATGTGCTTGTCAAAGAGAGAGGGAGGCATGGGATTCAGAAACTATGAGGCGTTCAACCAGGCCCTGCTTGGCAAGCAGGCCTGGAGGATCTTGCAAGTACCGGACTCCCTATGCGCAAGGGTTCTGCGTGCTAGGTATTTCAAGGACTCGTCGATCATGAGTGCTACATGTCCAACAAACGGGTCTTTCACCTTCCGCAGCATTCTTTTCGGCCGGGACCTGCTGCGGGAAGGAGCGGTGTGGCGCATTGGGGACGGAGCAAAGGTCCTTATCCACCATGACAACTGGATCCCTCGAAGAAGTAGCCTTCGGCCACTGGGCCAAACTTTCATTCATGGAACTACCCGCGTAGCTGACCTACTGTCGGAGGATGGAAACTCGTGGAACGAGGCCAAGATTGATGAGATGTTTACTCCAGGCGATGCCACCGATATTAAGCAGATCCCTGTTGGAGGACAGGGTGTGGATGATTACCTTGCTTGGAACTATACCAAGGATGGCGTTTACTCGGTACGTTCAGCATATCACCTGGCGATGAGTTTGAGGAGAGCCAAATCAGGCCGTCCGGTGTCGTCATCTTCGGTCGACTCCCAGAGAAACTGGCTGTCTATGTGGAGTACTCATGTGCCCAATAAAGTCAAGGTGCATTCTTGGAGGATCATGCGCAACGGTCTGGCCACTGGGTCCGAACTGCTGCGAAGAAGAATAAAACCGGGCATTTTCTGTACCGCGTGCGGACGGGAGGAGACTTTGCTCCACCGGTTCTGGAGCTGCCACCACTCGAGGTAGTTCTGGGCGGGTCTGTCAGAGATGCGAAGCCTTCAAGCACCATATCCCCCCGAGGGAATTGCCACTAACCAAGACGTTGGAAGGTGGCTATGGAATTGGATGGGAGGTGCTCGGGACGAGGAGAAGGAAATGCTCATGCAGGGCCTCTATGGGCTTTGGTTGGCAAGAAACGAGGCGCGCGACGGAGTGCGTATCAAGAACCCCTCTGACGTTGCAGGCACGGTGTCGAGGTTCATGGACGAATGGTCCGAGGCGGTGACGAAGAAGGCTCGAGCTACTGTCCGACCACCACCCGAGAAGTGGCAGCCGCCGGAGGTCGACTGGGTTAAGGTAAATGTAGACGGAGTGGTGTCGACTGCCACAGGTAATGGGGGAGGAGGGGTGGTCGTCAGGGACCATGAGGGCGCCTTCCGGGGTGCCCTGGCCTAGCTCTTCCCAAACTGCTCGAAGCCGGAGATCGTCGAGTTAATGGCGTGTCGTAAGGCCCTGATGTTCGGACGTGAGTTGGGCATTCAGAGGATCCATATGGAGATGGACTGTAGGGAGGCGGTCTGCATGGTTAATTCGGCGCCTCGGAACCTGTCAGTGGCGGGACCAATTGTGGAGGACATCAAAGACCTCATGCTGGGCTGGATGGGCTGCAAGATCACTTGGAGAAGGAGATCAGCAAATCGAGCTGCTCATACGCTTGCTAAGGTAGCTGTAGGCGATGGTATTTCTCATGTTTGGAGGCATGCACCCCCTGATTGTATCCTTAGTGTAATAGCGGACGAGATCCCAGACTTTGTTTAAATGAAGTAAGTTGTTTCCCTCAAAAAAAAAAAGGACTAGGCAGAATACATATTAAGAAATGATCTCTTAGTAACAATATCTCTCATCCTATTTTTTAGGTATATATCTTGTATATATTGTAGATAAGAATACGAGATAACCCATCGTACATCACTAGCAGGTAGTGCGCGGCGGCACGCCGCACTATGTTGATTGGTTCAAGAATTGTTTATGCGATTCTCAAAAAAGGAGAGAATTTTTTATGCCGAGTTTTTGAGAATTCATTGTGCATGCCGCAGGAATGAAAAACCAGATAAGCTAGTTGTTTATTTAGAAATTTTACATAATGCAAACATAAATTCAGAAACATGAAGGGGTACGATTACTCGGTCGTGGCTTAAATCATGGTTCACGTATAGTTTTTAGTATTTCATCTTAACTTCTATTTTAGTTTTTCTGGTCGTTTTTGTTTTGAGGTTTTGTTGTGCAAATTAGTCAGATGGAGTATGGGTGCAGTCTTGAATAAGCTTGACATTTCCCCACGTTCATAATTCACGAACCTAGCTACCGTAGCATTACCTTACAAGTTACGACAACATGACACGACTCTAACATTGTAAGGTACACACGAAGTTTACAATCCCTTTGACAAAAACAATGGAACACTACCATGCCATTGACTGAACATTTCCTAGACGTCAAGTGGAGCCCTGTCAGACAATCCATACCATTAACTAAACATTTCCTAGAAGTCAGGATGCAGGCCAGGTGTAAAAAATTTAATCGGGTCCACACAATTTGTTATTAAAAGAAAATCAGCTTCAATCGAGTCGACATGATTTTTTTTTTTAAACCGCACGCATATGCAAAAAATGCAATCTTTTTGGCCATCCAACATCGGTCATCAAATTTAATTTGTTCGCACCTGCATGAACGCCCAAAATCCCGCAGACCCGCACAAACCTCGGGGAGGTTTGCGAGAATCCGAACTCGTTGGACTCCCACAACACGGATTGCCATCACCATCCACGGGAGCAAGTGGCGCCCGGTTGCCATGAAGAAGGAGGAGATGTCCGTCCTCTCCGGCGTCCCCCAAGCCACACAACCGCCTCGACTATGACCTCAGGCGGCGGCCAACAGATGCCAACTTCCCCCTGTATGTCCGTGCAGACAACCTGGGCATGGCCGGACCAAAAAGGGCACCTAGCCAGACCCACCATACCTAACCCAAATGTCTGTGTTGTCGGACACCCCCTCGTATCCAGCCCATATGGGGGTGGTGCGCCAGCGTGGGGCTCATGTACCACATAGCAAAGGACCGGGACATAGGGACAACAGACGAGGATGCGACGTGGTGAAGGGGTGGTTGGACGACGTCTCGTACGGCAGGAGAAGGGCTCAAAGGGGCAGGGTTTTAGAGCGTGCCTGTCCGGCTTAAATAACCGGGTCAGGTAGAGCAAGGGTTGAATGCAGAGCGTCGGAGTAGGCTTCTCGGGCTTCACCCCGTGTGAACGCAGGGCAGGCAGATGATTGGTCATTCGAGACGTGAGTGCGAACAGTGGGCCGGTCACGTCCGCTCAGAATGTGTGGAGGGTCCTCGAGATGACGCGAAGAGAGAAGGATTTTGATTGGGTCGTGCTGTCAGATTCCAGAGTGGCGGACGTCCAAACCTGTCCGGACATTTTAAGTGACCTTGGTTGGATGACCAAAATTATCCGGACCGGGATTTGTGGTTGATTTGCTGATCCCCGTTGGGGTTTCCCTTGACCTTTTTGCAAATGTATTAAGTACCCGCAAAAAAAAAAAGAGGTATGGAGTCCTCTTATTACCATCGACACTTGCACGTGGCTAGCGTTGTTGGATGTATCGTATTTTGAGCCAACACCCATATGAATGAAATATTAATTCTTGCCTTAAGTCCTCTTCTACTAGGTGTACCGTCGGATGTGGATGATACAACTCAGAACGACTGAGAAGAGGATCGATCCGTGGGAGGGTGGCGACGAACCAATGAGCGACGAGTAATCCATGACATCCGGTGGGAGTGGGAGAGGTCCGAAATATCTCCCGCCTTGGCCGATCACGCTTTTCGCGTTCAAACGAAAACGAAAATTCAAGCTCACCCACCCACCACCAAACCAAACAAACCCAAACCAGTCCGTCTTCCTTCTCATCTTCCCCTCTCGGTTCTCCCCCAAACCCGCCGCCGCCGCCGCCGGCGACCTCCTCTCCCTCTACCCCGACCCCAACTTACCAGCAGCCACAACCATGGAGCGGGGCAAGTTCTCCTCGACAGCGCCGTTGCCTCTCGCGTCCGAAACCCTAGCTAGCTCCCGCATCCATGTCGCTCCTCCTTCCCCACAACCTCGCACCGGCAGAGGAGTCCTCTTCTCTTCCCACCGCCACCACGCCCTCCTCCTTCCACCACCTAGCCGCCGCGTCCGTCTAACCTCCCTCCCTCCCTCTGTCCTCGCGCCGAGCCCGCGGCCATGGCGACCGACCTCTGGATCCGCAGGAGCTGCAGCACGGGATCTCCTCCAAGAGCTCGACATGGCTGGGTGTGAATCCTTCCTCCCCTTCCCTTCTCTTCTCTTCTCTTCTCTTCTGTCAGGACCTGAACCACGCAACTACTGAAGGAGAGGAAGAAGAAGCAAGATGGATTCAGACAAGCGACGGCTCAGATGAGAAGATACCGTTTCAGAGAGGTTCAACGGCTCGGATGGTCTCCTCACCGTTTCACCCTTTCTTTAAACTCAGTCACTGTTTTGTAACCGTTAAGTGCAGTTTACGTTTTTACCGCGGTGAGCTGGATCGTAGTTATAAGCTGGGCTTCGAGGCAGGATCGGGCAAGTCATGTATTCGATAAGCTCATAGAGGTAGGTAGAACCCTAGCTACTGTACGGAAGACGGGGTCTCTGAACTCGCGAATTCCCCTCTTGTATCCAGTTCGTCCATGAAATTCCATCGATCCGAGTAGAGTTTGGCTGATCTATTGATCTCTGAGTAAATTGGGTCTTACAAAGGTATCAGAGCGCCGGCAAAAATCCTCGGCGGCTACTCGACGGTGGCGAATCGGGCTGTGGAGAGCAGGAGGTTGGGATCTCTCGTAAAATCTCTCCCGTCCCTCCCAGTTCGCGGCGGCAGTGTTTGGTGGCGGCGACGCGGCGGCGGTGACATTCGGGCGGAGATCACCGAGTCTGATCCGGTTGATGAGAGACATTCTCTTGGTGGTAAAATTCCATGATATGATGGGATCCGTGCGCCAAGGAGTTGGATCCGTTTAGCTTGGCGGACGGGACCAATTTCAGTCGCATCTCACACTCGGGCAAGATGGCAGATACGAGAGCTAAGGTACAAATCACAGTGGATCGAGTGGAGAAAGAAGTAGCAGATCTGAGGGCTGAAGTAGAGGGACTCCAGGAGCTTAAGCAAGAAGTAACCAAGCTCAGATCAGAGATGGTTACGATGCCAAGAGTAGAAGCAAAATTGTCCGAGATGAACGATGGGATCCAACAAACTCTGCAGTTAATTTTGCAGAAGATGAACATAACTTCTCAGAAATCAGAAGTGGTAACTCCATGTCGTGGGAAACCACGGCCACCTATGGGGCCATGAGCCCCTTTTGGTTCCGTGGGGGGATGGGCACGTTGCACAAAGAGCGGAGAAGTGTCGCGCAACACGGCAGAGATCACACGGGCAGTCTTTACCCAGGTTCGGGCCGCCGTGAGGCGTAAAACCCTACTCCTGCTTTGGTGGATTGATGGTGGACAATGGTGGTGAACGTAGCACACTCGCCCGGCAAGGTCTCTCTGGGGGCGAGAGTGGCTACGCACGTATGGATATGCGAGGGTCCAACCCTTTCTACGGTCGCCATGGGGCTCCTTTTATAGATTAAGAGTTCACCACAGTGGCAAATTAGTCTTTGCGTACTGATTAGATAGCTAACAGTGCTATCATATCTAACTCTGTAGGCTGACAGAGCGCATTAAATGCGCCGCTCTATGTCACATCACAGCCCGCCCGGCAGGCCCTGCTGGGCTGTTTTGCCAGCTTCGCGCCTGCTCGCTTGATACGTCGCAGGACGGGTGTCATATGGAGGTGTTTGCTGTAGGAAGTGGCTGCCATGTGGCAAAAGGCAGCCACTTAGTCACCTTGGAGCTCGACACCGCTTTGATTAATGACTTGCGTCGCTTGTGAGGTGGAGCGGAGAAGTGGCTTGCCTCCGCCAGCCTCGGCAGGCCTGCCGGGACGATCTGGGAGCTTGCTTCCGGGGCAAAACCCAACCCTGCCAGGCTCGCCTGCCCGGCATGGTAGGTCCTTCCCTTAGCGATGACTTGTTCCTCTCGCTCACCTTGGCCTTCTCGACTTGCACTTGGATCCTTCAAAGGAATTGATCCTCCTTGTTTGGTCTGATCTTGGTCTTGCAATCTTGTCTCTGGCCTGTGCACAGTCTGTGCAATGGACCCAGGGTTTGTTGCACCGACAGGAGCCCCCGGGCCGGGCACGAACGCGCCGCTGGGCGTCGTCGGGTAGGCCCTAACCAGTGCACAGGCAGAAATGTAAGTACGGCTCCGCCCTTTGAGATCTTCTTTGCTTCTTCATTAACCTGAGCTTGGGTCAGTTTCCGGTTTTTCCGCGCGTCGTGCGTAATGTTTAGGGGAGAAACTGAACCATGATCTGCGGGCAGCCCACGCCCCACGATCACGGGGTAGGAAACTGCCCTCCCACTTGCCTCCTGCCCTGGGGCGCCTCCGCCACGTGTACTGCATGCATTGCGTAGGGTAGGTGGTGGACGCGGAGGGCGCGGGAATGGGCGCCATGGCAGAAAGCCAGGCATCGCCGAGTGGTGTAGAGGGGCGGCTCTGACTCCCCGAGCCGTTGGAGGCGTAGGGGAACCGTATTGGAGGAGCGGGGCGGTCGCCAGTTGGATGAGAGGCCAGCCCCCTGCCTCGTTCTCCTATAAAAAGGGAGGGTAGGAGTAGTGCGTCTGCTCACACAACTTCCTTCTCCCCTTCAAAGCTTCCCTTGCTTGCCATGGTGAGGGGGCGAGGGCGTGGTGGTACTCCGGTGGTGGCGACGAGATCTTCTGCTCGACAGCATCTCCCCCCTCCTCTTGATGATGTGGGGGCTGAACCCGCTATGAGAGGAGGCGGAAGGGGGCGCGGCCGAGGTCGTCGTGGTGTGCGCGACCGAGGAGGCCGGGGCGGCGCCTCAATTGCGCTCGCACCGGACGCTCCTCCCCCGATGGAAGGCCACGTCAGAGATCAATCCTTGGAGTTCGTCATCAGGCTGTATAAGCCTCCGCGCGGCCACCTCCGCCTCCCTACTCCATTTGCAAGGGTGATGGGGCTCGAACAGCCGCGTGCACTGAGGTTGCACATGAGGGGCTGTGGGAATGGTGGCATGTGGGTGGATGTTGACTTTCCTGCTCCTCATGTTATGTACCTCCACCGCGGTTGGAAGACCTTTGCTCGAGCACATAGTTTGTCGGAGGGGCACGTTCTCCAGTTTAAATTAATGGAGAGTGGCCTGCTTTCTGTCAAGGTCTTTGGGCGCTCGGGAGCTCGCTTAGAGTGCTGCACGGAGAGCTCGACTGACGACGAAAGCTCCTCCCCGAGCGAAAGCGACAAGGAGGATAGTGACGGCGATGACGACGGCAGCGACCGGGAGGGCGACGACTCCGACTCCGGCTGAACGTCGCCCGCACCATCTTCATCAGGCGGCAGCACCGTCATCTGCACCTGCGTTTTCTCCCCGGCAAGGTGGTTTGCCGGGAAGTTGGGTGCAGAGGTGGTGACGGTACCCCCTGGCTCCTCCAGCTGGACCCCGGCAGGCTTCCTCTCGGGCTGCAACTCCGTTAGCCCTGTCGTGTTCTCCTGGCCTTGGTGGTGGTGGTTGGTGGGTCGTCTCCGCCGGTCTCTTCTCCGTCGCCTTCGTCCACGCCCTCTCTCCCCCGCCGGGCAACCTCTCCTGGAGCCCGACAGGGCCAGGCTGAGCTTCTGCCCAGGCACTCCGTTTGCCCTCTTCGCCTTCTACCGCCGTGCCTAGGAGGAGAGGGACAAGAAAAGGCATTACGGGGCACTTATCTTTTTTTAATCTTAAATCTGTAGGCACTTGCCAAATTTTAGTTCAAATAATGTAATCTATCGTATCCATGTTTATGTTCCGTGAGATTTGTACTTGCTGATCAGCATATTAATGAAAAAGATAAGCTTTGCCGGGCACTTGTGCATGTACGATATCCATGCAGAGGTATAACGCCTCCCTACTTTCATGTAAACAAGTAGATCCCGGTAAGCTACCTTGCCGGTACCCCGTAGGACTGTTGCCGTGAGGCTGAGCCTGCCGGGCGCAGAACCCATTGGGAGAGACCAGCCCCCCGCCAACCCCTTTCAGCCAAAGGCCACTACGACCATACTGACCGAAGCAGCGTTCATGTCAGTAGATGGGAGCACCTTTGTTTCCGAGGCGGCGAGGTTTTCATATGCACAAGTCCTACTCACGGAACATTTATGGATAGGAGACGAAACTTATCTGTTTGGCTTGCCGGAGACCACAGTGCTGGATTGTCTTCGCATCCTCTTCCTAGGACTAAGTCCATGGCAGGAGCCTGCAGTTTATGCAAATGAAGATGATGCCAGATGCAATCTATCTACATGATCATGCAACCTATCTACATGAATCATGCGATGCTTATGATATGCTTATGCATGCATGCAAATTGTCGGGGGCCCCTAGCGCTTTATTTATTTCTCTGTTGCTCAGGGTCTGCGCCTGGCTTTGTACAAGGGGTTACATGCAGCTGAGGCAAGACCTGTACAAAAGGATGGCTGCGGGACAGGTAGAACTTGCGGAGATGCTCAATATTCCATGAGTTTTGCAATTGAATGCCATCTCCGGTCTCCAGACGGACTGCGCCAGGTCTGGTGACTCGTACTACCCGGTAAGGGCCTTCCCACTTCGGGACAACTTGTTTGTACCCTTGGCAGACTGAACGCGCCTAAGGACAAGGTCTCCTTCCTCAAAACACTGGGCATGAACCCTGCGGCTATGATAGCGACACAGGGCTTGCTGATAGCGTGCAGCACGCGTAGCAGCCCGGAGACGGTTCTCCTCGAGAAGCACGGCGTTGTCACGCATGTGCTATTCCTGCGCTACTTCATCGTAGGCAAGCACTCGAGGTGACCCGTAAATGAGTTCCGTGGGGATAACTGCTTCTGCCCCATAGACTAGGGAGAAGGGAGTCTGCCCGGTAGCTTGGTTTGGTGTCGTTCTGAGGGACCAAAGAACCACCGGCAGCTCATTGATCCATTGCCTGCCGTGCTTCCGCAGCTTATCAAACATTCTTATTTTGAGTCCTCGTAGCACTTCGGCGTTCGCCCTCTCAGCTTGTCCATTGCTTCTGGGATGTGCGACAGAGGCAAATGATATCTTGCTTCCGAGGGCATGAACATATTGCATGAAGGCGCGGCTCGTGAACTGGGTGCCGTTGTCGGTGATGATCCGGGCAGGGACCCCGAAGCGGCACACCAATCCTTTCAAGAACTTGATAGCTGACTTTGCAGTCACCTTTCTCATGGCATCTACTTTCGGCCACTTTGTAAACTTGTCGATTGCAACGAACAAGAATTCAAAGCCCCCGGCAGCTCGGGGGAAAGGGCCGAGGATATCGAGCCCCCGAACCTAAAACGGCCATGACAAAGGGATTGTCTGGAGTTCTTTGGCAGGCAGATGGATATTTTTGGAATGGAACTGACAGGCTTCACACTTGGTGACGAGCTCAACCGCATCTTGGATGGCTATGGGCCAATAGAATCCTTGCCGGAATGCTTTCCCAACCAAAGCCCTTGATCCAATGTGGGAGCCGCACATGCCTTTGTGTATCTCTGCTAGCAGTTCCTTTCCTCCTTCCCGGCAAATGCACTTTAATTTCACACCGTTGGGCCTTCTTATGTATAGTGTGTCATTGACAAACTGATACATACTAGCCCTCCGGGCTACTCTTTTAGCTTCTTCTTGCTCTTCGGGAAGTTCTCTAGTTTGGAGGAAATGGACTATGTGCCTTGCCCAAGTTGGAGCCTGAGGCTCGACAACGAGGACTAGCGGCACCTCCTCATTCATGGGGGCGCATCCCTCGACCGCGGGGACCAGTGGCCCGGCAGGAGGGTGCAGCCTAGCAATCGAAGGGGAGTTGTTTCCGGCAGGGTCCCTGCCAGGAGCCCCGAAAGGCTTTACCGGGAGAGGCTTACCGGAGTCCAATTTCCTCCTCTTTCAGGCCATTGTTGTCGGGGATATGGAGGGCTGAGTAAGATGGAGAACAAAAGTTCCTGGTTCCACAGGAAGCTTCTGCACAGCGCACTTTGACAGGTGATCAGCAATGCTGTTTTCCGCACGAGGTACGTGCTCTGTTTGCAACCCGTCAAAGCGCTCCTCCAATCTTCTCACTTCCTCGAAGTATGCCTCCATCAATAGGCTTTGGTAATCCTTGTTGACTTGTCTCACCACCAGTTGTGAATCTCCTCGAATGATCAGCTTCTTGATTCCCAATTCTGTGGCAATCCTGAGCCCGGCAAGAAGCCCTTCATATTCTGCTGTATTGTTGGTCGCCTCCTCCCGGGGAAAGTGCATCTGGACGACGTACCTCAGGTGCTCTCCAGTGGGAGCTTGTCGGGGCGGGGACGCCATATCGCAGAAATTAACCCCTCATGTCATCACCAGCCCAGGATTACTGTTACTAGTGGACACGTCCTTGTTACAGATTACCAAGCTATTACAAGAATTGGATACAAGACCATAAAGGTCTAATGATACAACAATGATATCTGGTGACGGGTGACGGATGCGACTTGTGATTCTCCAACGTCGATGGGGCTCCATTCCCACAGGAACAGTTGACCCGGATAATTCCTATCCGCGTGGCTGCTATCCTAGGCTCCGCACGGACGTCGCTGAGGTACTCCTCGCTGAATTCTTGACCTGGCCAAGTAACTAGCCAGAGACAAGCCTGTGAGTTCGTTTGAATGTACTCGCAAACATCATGAACAGAAGATATAGCGAATGCATATGCTCATGTTGGATTAAATGTTATGCTCATGCTGACTGAAATTTAAATCATGACATGACAATAAAATGATATGGACGTGAACATAGCATGTTAGTCATAATCAAACTTATTAGAGATAAAGCAAATGAACGCCACGGGTAGTCTAGCCAGCCCAAGTGTCATTTAGAAAAATAAAAGAAATGCCAATCGGGTGTCCACAAGAGTAGTGGCGGGACCGCCTGTAAACTCGAGGGACGCCGTGAAGAGGTCTTGAAAAGAAATGCCAGTCGGGTGTCAAAAGTGACGCCACGGTCGGACTTGAAGAGAAATGCCTATCGGGTATCCACAAGAGTAGTGGCGTGATAAACCGCCTGTTAACTCGAGGGACGCCACGAAGAGGTCATGAAAATAAAGTTGAGTGCCCGGGGTAGTCTAGCCAGCCCCTGAGACACTCAGGAAATATAAAATAAGAGAAACGGGTTAGTCCTCAATAATATGCATAACCATAAAAATATTCACAACAATAGTATTCAAAATAACCACGACAGTGTTAGTGATGATAACAATATCCTGCAAAATAGTTTAGGCCCAATTTAATTATTTTCCTCCGAAGACCGACCCTAAGACCGACACTTAACCAACCCAGACTGTAGTCCTTAACCGCGGACACGGCTATTCGAATAGGTTTAAACTCTGCAGAGGGTGTACTCTTTACCCACAAGTAAAGGATTTCTTTAGTCAGTACCGTGACACCGACTAATTCCCATTACGGTCTTTGGGTTGAAACACACCGGACCAACACACACCAGATTAACCGTCCGGATGCCAGGAATCACCCAAAGCATCGTTTCAGAAAAACTCTAAGTCGGGGAGACAACAATCTCGAGTAGCATGGGATCACTATTAATACGCGCGGATTCCAAGGGGGCACCCCCTCTCAGCCACAACCGGAAACACCCATGCCCCCTGACCCGATGACAGGATTTAGTCCATGGCCATGGAAACCCTCATCGTGGCCCTCTATGTGGTGTGTGCACGGAAAGGGGTTAACAACTTACTGAACCATACCCTACCTGTGGCAGGGACATGTGGTAGCACGAACAAGTATGGGGGTTACCGGAACAAGACTCGATCTACGGCCGACTCAGGAGGCTTAAGTATTTCCTGCAGTGGTTAGCACAATATATTCCTTGATGATACCCAACAGCATCACCACCCGGCATGTCCCAACATGCCCTTACTGATCATTCTCGTCACAACGAGATTTCCGACTCACGGTCACCTTTCTCATGTCTGATTCTTTCCTGCAGATTAGTCCGGATCACATAGACATATATGACATGTGAAAGTAACCATCCTCATTCATGCTTCATGCAGATGCAATCTCAAGGTATCATGCATGCATAACTAGCTATATGCAAAATTATTCGAATTCAACATACTCATGATTTAACTATTCTTGCAATTAATTCAACCATGCAATCACCATATCAAGTGTTCAAGATGCTTGCCTTAAGCATGCAGAAGGATTGGGGCACTCCAAAAGTTTGAAATATTCTCTTCCCTCCATTTTTCCTATTTGCAAAATATTGAAATCACCACATATTCCAAAAACAGTGCTAAAAAGTTGTTTGAAATTTTTTTGAAATAAATACTAAAATAAACTAGATGAAAAATGAAAAATAACAGAAAAGGAATCAATTTATTTAGAGTTTATATGAATTACTTATGAAATTACCAAGATGGAATAAATGACTAAATGGACTTTTTAACAAACCCAACAGAAACTATGCTTATAAAAAATGTTCACCCTGGCTAGTTTAATAGATCATGATTTTAGAAATCTACAGAAATTTGAATCAGCAAATTTGGACTTGTAAAAGTTGTTGTGGAATTATTTTAGTTTTTTTGGAAAAGAAAAAGAGGGAAGGTAGAGGTGTGCCCTGGGCGTAATATAGCCATGAGGTGCTATTGGGCCGAGCCCAGTCGTCGGCCGCGCGGGAGGGCATCGATGTCGAAGGCGTATTCCGCGGAATACATTTTCCAGAGTTGAACACGTACTCCAGGAAAGACGCTTCCAGTTAAAATGATTCGTTGGGTTTCTGGGTCGCTGAGAGTGGGTCCCATGGGCCCACTGTCAGGTTTGACCAGTCCACCCCGCCATCTCCTTCCTTCCGCTGAATGGTGCAGCGGTCGCCGGCAGCGATCCCCGGCGAACGAAGGCGCCTCTCGGGGATCTGAGACCACCGGAATGCTCAGAAGGCCCTCGCGGTCTTCTGGAGCTAGGATACGGGCGCTGGCGTGCCTCGATGCTCCGGCTGTCATGATCCCGGCGGACGGTGGCTATGGCCAGAAGAGTGCTTTCGCTCACGAGCCTCCTTCGATGAGATTCATGGGCCAGGAGTGTTTGCGAGGTCCCTAGGGATCCATTGGTGAAAGAATTTTGGGAGAGAAGGCTTTGGTGGGGTTGGAATCAACTGGAAAGTTGTGGAGGCCGTAGTTGCCGAAGTTGAGAAAGATGGCTGTTTCTGGCCGTGGGGGTTGCTTTGGAAGGTCTACTGAGGGAGGAAGAGAGGTGGTGTTGAGCTGCGCGAGCTCGGGGGGCCTTATATAGGCAGCAGTGACGCGATCCCATGGTTTCCAAAGGAGGCCACCGCGGTGGATGGCCATTAATGGCACGGTGTGGTCGGCGCTGAGGTAGGCGAGCAGCGGATAAGCTCTGGTAGATGGAGGTTGAATGAGGGGGGGTGCGCTGGAGGCCTTGGGTTTGTCCAGGCCCTCAGGTAGCTATGTGACAGCGACGGGCGGCGGCGGTTGGTGGCTCGGGACGGTGGAGGGCGGCGCCAGGGGGAAAGCTCCGGTGCGGGGGAGGTTGCGGCTGGTGCAGGTGGCCGGTGGAGTGTTTGGGTGAGCTGCGGATGGGCTTGGGCAGTTGGCAATTAAGCGAGGGGAGTCGTGGCCGAGCGGAATTTGTCAGGCGGCGGCTCCGGTCGGCGCGGGCAGCGGTGGGCGGCGCTAAGGGCCAAGGGAAGGTGTCGGCGAGGTCGGTGGTTGATTAGAGAGTCAAGGGGAGGGCTAAGGCGATCGAGAGGAGCAGAAGCAGTCAGTGCCAGAGCCTGCAGTCCCGGCGCTCTGGCCATGCGCAGTGTGTGCGCCCAGGGTGTTCGGCAATATGCCAGGGCACCCTAAAAGGTTTTGCTGCTACTACAACTTGACAAGATGATGCTCCTGGACTTGCTAAAATGAGTGGACATGTTAGTTTGGCCAAGAGAGCAAGTGCCCAATGTAGTTTAGGGATAGTCATAGTTTTTGTCATGCACACAATGTGTTTGATAAAATGATAGAGCTATCTAGATGCTTTTTTTGGAAGTGATACTTGTCAGGGTAGTGTCTCTTTAGATGATATAGTGGATGGTATGGTTGGTTTGACAGAATGCAAAACTTGCTAGTGCAAGTTTTACTGAAATTCAGTTATGGTCCCATTTTTGGAGGAATCATTTGGTGCACTAGAATGTGGAGTTGGGAGGTGAGCTTCTTGACGTAAGGGTTTGGTTGGAAGAACTATAAGTGGGAAAAATTTCAGAATTTTTGGAGCAAGAAAAATTAGGGTTGTAGTTATAACCTAGAAAATGGACATAATTGAAAAGAGGAAGTTTCACTCAAAATTTTCAAAAGACCAAGTTAGGTTTTTGCATAAAAGTGATATGTAGGCATCATCTGACCTCTCATAATTTTTGTGGGATTTTAAAAGAATTATTTAAAATGGTTGTAGTGCAACAAAGGCATTTAAAGTATTGAAATAGCTATTAAAGGAATTATTTAGAGGCAAAATTTATTATGAAATTAATTATTACTGTTATTAAATTATAATTGAAATGTTTTAAGACAAATACCAAGGCCACAATATTATTTCCAAAAATTTCTATATGGAGGGAAGAATTTTTGAAAAACAGAAGGCAGAAAATATTCTAAAAATAATAAAGGACTTAATATAATTCAAAATTTTATTTCTGGCCAACTTTTTCTTAGTAAAAACATGATTAAATTTTTGGGGTGTCACAGAGCCACGAGAAGCACGCCAGCCCCTGCACCTTGTAGGGAGAAGGCACCATCAAAATACATGATCCATTCTTGGGGCGCTTCCTTGCCTGGGATAACTGTTTCCTGTACTTCATCATCAGGGGTTGGCGTCCATTCTATAATAAACTCTGCCAACACCCTGCTTTGGATTGTTGATGTGCTTTCAAAATTCAGGCCAAAGCTGGATAACTCCAATGCCCACTCCACTATCCTGCCGGTGGCCTCTGGGTTTCGAAGTATCCTTTGCAACGGGAAGCGGGTGACAACCGTGATCTCATGGGCTTGGAAGTAGTGGCGCAGTTTCCTTGAGGCCATGACAAAGCCAAAGATCAATTTTTGCATGCCAGAATACCTGGATCTAGCCCCCTGCAACAGTGAGCTGATGATGTATACTGGGCGCTGCACCACCTTCTTCCCTGCCGTGTCCTTGGGGTTGCTTCCGCTGCCGTGCTCCTCTTTGTCCTGATCCGTATCTGGCCTTGCCGGGCCGCTCTCTACCTCTTCCCCGGGCGGGACACTTGCTGAGGTGGCTGCTTCTTCTACTTCCCGCTACGCTACTAGGGCCGCACTAACCACTTGATTAGTTGCTGCCAGATATAGCAGCAACGGCTCTTGTGGTTTGGGTGCGACCAAAGTAGGCACATAAGACAAGTAGGCCTTCAAACCCTGCAGTGCTGCATCTGCTTCCGGGGTCCACTTCATGGGTCCTGCCCTCTTCAAAATCTTGAAGAACGGTAAGGCGCGCTCGGCAGAATTGGAGATGAATCTTCTAAGCGCGGCAACGCACCCTGTCAAACGCCTCACATCCTTAACTGTCTTGGGTGCCTGTATCTGCTCAATAGCCTTGATCTTATCGGGGTTGGCCTCTATCCCATGGTGGGACACAAAGAAACCAAGTAGCTTGCCGGATGAAACGCCAAACACGCACTTCTCCGGATTCAGTTTCAAGTTGATCTTGCGCAGATTAGAAAATGTCTCTTCTAAATCCTAGATGAGGGTTGATCTGTCCTTGGTCTTGACCACAATATCATCCATATAGGCTTCAATGTTCTAGTGCAACTGTTGGTCAAAGCCAATCTGGACTGCTCTTGCAAAAGTGGACCCGGCACTCTTCAACCCCAAAGGCATGCGCACAAAGCAGTATATGCCGCATGGGGTGATGAATGAGGTCTTTTCTTCGTCTTCCTTGGACATAAAAATCTGATGGTATCCAGAGTATGCATCCAGAAAAGAGAGCAACTCACATCCTGAAGTAGAATCCACGATCTGGTCGATGCGCGGCAAGGGAAATGGGTCCTTTGGGCATGCCTTGTTCAGATCCGTGAAATCTATGCAAAGCCTCCATTTTCCATTAGCCTTGCGCACAACCACAGGGTTTGCTAACCATGTTGGATGCAGTACTCCTTTGACCAAACCAACTGCTTCAATTTTCTTAATTTCCTTGGCAATAAACTGCTAACGCTCCAAGGCCTGCTTCCGAACCTTCTGCTTGACGGGCTAGGCATGTGGGCAGACAACAAGGTGGTGCTCGATTACCTCCCTGGGAACACCGGGGATATCAGATGGTTGCCAGGCAAACACATCGATATTCACCCGTAGGAAGGCAACGAGTGCGCTTTCCTATTTGTCATCAAGGGTGGCACTGATAGTGAAAGTACCATCAGCGCCAGCCAGCCCTGTCGTGACCTTTTTCACTTGGGGTGGAGCAGCCTTGGATCTCTTGCTGTTGGAACTATCTGGCGTGTCATCAATGGGCGTGGCACATCCCGCAGAGGTACACTTCCCAGATTCCTTGCTAGTGCCTCTGCTATGCTTTTCCTTGGCGGGAACTATGGCTTCCGCGACATCTGCCGCGACCGCGTCCCGGTACATCTTATCCATGCAAATAATTGCGTCTTTCTTGTCCGACGGAACGGAAATGACGCCCATCGGCCCTGGCATCTTCAAGGTGTTGTAGGCATAGTGGGATGATGCCATGAATTTGGCCAGGGCCGGGCGCCCAAGGATCCCGTTGTACGGCAGGGGGAGGTCAACCACATCAAACACAACTTTCTTAGTCCTGTAGTTCAATTCTCCTTCAAATGTCAGTGGCAACGTAACCTTTCCCTTAGGACGGCTCCTGCCGGGATTGACTCCTTGAAACGTGCCTGTGGCCTTAAGTTCTCCCTCTGCTATCTGGAGTTTGCTGATAACCTTTGGGGAAATCAGATTCAACCCGGCCCCGCCGTCAACCAGCATCTTTGTGACCTTGAGGTTGCGAATTGTTGGTGAGACCAACAACGGCAAGCACCCTACCGTAGTAATGCGGTCGGGGTGGTCCTCTTCATCAAATATGATGGGTGTGCGTGACCACTTGAGCGGCTTCCGAGAATCTGCTGCTGGCTCCACGGCATTGACTTCACGTGCCCACTGTTTAAGTTGGCGGTGAGAGGAGTGCAAAGATGCACCCCCGTCAATGCACAGGGCGTCAGTGGCCTTCTGGAATTCCTGCTCGCTGGTTTCCTCTTCATTCCCTCCATCACTCTCATTACTGCAATCCTCCTTCTCTCGGTCCTTGGTGGGTTTCCCTTGGTTCTGAGGAGCCTTGCCGGGGCAATTTGCTTCACCACCCCAGCTCTTCCCACCAGCGCCATTCTGACCTTTTTCCTTATCGCGCTTCTCATACTCAGCCTTCTGCCTCTTGACGAGCTGCTCAACCTGATGACACTCATGGAGATCATGGCCCTTGGTCCGATGAATCTTACAGTACGGCCCATCACTTTTCCCAGCTTTCTCGACAGCTGCCGCCTCCCAACAGTCAGCGCATGTGGTAGCCTCCTTGCCGGGGGCTTCAGCCTTGGCCTTCTTGCCGGTACTAGGCGTGCCTGACCCCTCAACAGTCATCACTGTCTTACCCTTGCGCTTCTTGTTGTGCTTCTTGTTCTTCTTCTTCTTACTGATGGCCTCGTCGTCATCTTCTGAGTCGATGTCGATGCAATCTTCCTCTTAAGGAAGTTTCCTCCCCTCCTCCACCCGAACATATTTGTCCACCAAAGTGTAGAGCTCCTTCACAGTCTTGGGCAACCGAACATTCATCTTGGAACGTATCCTGCGGTTGCGCATGTTGGATTGGAAGGCAGCTATCACGGCAGCTGGGTGGATATCTGGGATATTTCTGTGGACTCGACTGAATCTCTGCAAGTACTTCCGTAGAGTTTCTCCCTCTTTCTGCTGGAGAAGCTGCAGGTCGCTAGGCTGCCCTGGTTCTTGATGGCCGCCCGTGAAGGCACCAATGAACTCGTGGCACAGGTCAGCCCAGGTCGAAATGGAGTTCTCCGGCAGGTGCATCAGCCAAGACCTCATGTTTGACTTGAGGGCCAAAGGGAAGTAGTTGGCGAACACGTTCTCATCTCTTCCCCCGGCAGCTTGAACAGCCATGGTGTAGATGCTTAAGAACTCTGCCGGGTTTAGTCTCCCATCATACTTCTCGGGTATCTCTGGCTTGAACGTGCGAGTGGATGGCCAACGGACTTGCCGCAGCTCACGGGTGAAGGCAGGGCACCCAACGTCGAAAGGCAGGCATCTCCGAGCGTGGGCTCGTCGACGTCGGGGCCATCGCACCCATTGGACCGGCGGGGGTTGTCACGGCACCGCTCGTCGATGACGCGCGCGCCTTCTCCTTGCCTGCCCTCCGGGGCACGCTGCCGGCCTTGACGCGCTCGAGGGTCTGACGAGGCCATCGAGACGTCATTGGGTGCTTGGTTTCGCAGCTCCCGGGCAGCTTGCCGTGGTGGGGATTGCACCGTGAGGGTGGCCCCTCCCGCACGACCAGCCAAACGAGCCGTCGTTGCTGCCTGGGAAGGCCGTGGTAGTCCGGCCCGCTGTGATCCTTCCGCCTCGGCAAAACCAATCAGACTTTGGATGGTGGCTCGCCACTCATCCATCTGGTCTGCCGCCGTTGGAAATCTCAACAACAGTTGGGCTCGCGCCATGGCCTCGGAGGCAGTGCTTGGCATAGGTGATGACGATGTAGATCGTAGTGTCTCTCGGCTCCTGACGTTGCCGGTGGCGACCGCGCCGCGCCCTTGCTCCTGCGAACCAGCCGTTTGGACGGCATGGTGACACAGCGGAGGCGCCTGAGGGCCAGCGGCTCCGTTGGGCACAGTAGCTGGGTCAGCCCGCCCCGGGGGTGGCGCGTACCCTGCGGTCGCGCCCGCAACGGGGGCGGCCGGAGGGTTGCGATTCGCCCCAGAACGAGCATCATCACTGCGGCTGTGCCCATTGGCGAGGAGAAGGGGTTCAGGCGGAATGATCCCTCCATCCGTACCTCATGGAGCATGGCCGTCGGGATGTTGTTGATGCTGTCCTTCCCCGGTACCTCCCGTTCCTACTTCGGCCGTGGGGGAGGTGGTGACGGCGCCGCCTGCGCCGACCACATCCCCCGCAGCATCCACACCCTCGCGAGCCCCCGCATTCCCCAGAATGTCGGCGGTCGCGGGCGGCGGAGCCTTCGAGGTGGACGGGTGATTTGCAGCTCCAGGCTTCCTCTTGGGCGCCATAGTCGATGACGCCGTCGACGACGAAAATGTCGATGAAGATGACACGCAGCGTACGCTCTCGGTTTCGCGCAAGTGATCCCCCTACCTGGCGCGCCAAAGATGTCGTGGGAAACCACGGCCACCTATGGGGCCATGAGCCCCTTTTGGTTCGGCGGGGGGATGGGCACGTTGCACAAAGAGCGGAGAAGCGTCGCGCAGCATGGCAGAGATCACATGGGCAGTCTTTACCCAGGTTCGGGCCGCCGTGAGGCGTAAAACCCTACTCCTGCTTTGGTGGATTGATGGTGGATAATGGTGGTGAACGTAGCACACTCGCCCGGTAAGGTTGCTCTGGGGGCGAGAGTGGCTACGCGCGTATGGGTATGCAAGGGTCCAACCCTTTCTACGATCGCCATGGGCCTCCTTTTATAGATTACGGGGTCACCACAGTGGCAAATCAGTCTTTGCGTACTGATTAGATAGCTAACAGTGCTATCATATCTAACTCTGCAGGCTAACAGAGCGCATTAAATGCGCCGCTCAGTGTCACATCACAGCCCGCCCGGCAGGCCCTACCGGGCTGTTTTGCCAGCTTCGCGCCTACTCGCTTGACACGTCTCAGGACGGGTGTCATATGGAGGTGTTTGCTGTAGGAAGTGGCTGCCATGTGGCAAAAAGCAGCCACTTAGTCACCTTGGAGCTCGACACTACTTTGATTAATGACTTGCATCGCTTGTGAGGTGGAGCGGTGGAGTGGCTTGCCTCTGCCAGCCCCGGCAGGCCTGTCGGGACGATCTGGGAGCTTGCTTCCGGGGCAAAACCCAACCCTGCCAGGCTCGCCTGCCCGGCAAGGTAGGTCCTTCCCTTAGCGATGCCTTGTTCCTCTGGCTCACCTTGGCCTTCTCGACTTGCACTTGGATCCTTCAAAGGAATTGATCCTCCTTGTTTGGTCTGATCTTGGTCTTATAATCTTGTCTCTAGCCTGTGCACAGTCTGTGCAATGGACCCAGGGTCTGTTGCACCGACACTCCAGATCCAAAACCTCAAGAGAATCCCAATCAGGCAGGGACTAGTGTTCATATGCCAGTCACAATTCCGGGCAGCAACACCATTTCAGCAGATCCAGTTTCTAGAAACTTAGAACAGGAATTCAGGTCTCAAGGAAAAGTGCCAGTAACCAACATAGTAGGTCTCACAACTGGGTTATCCACTACACAGCTGTTGACTGAAAGCACAAGAGTATTCAGTGATAAACAACAAGAAGCACCAGTTTTGGGTCAGTTCAGAAATGCTCCAGCAAATGTAAGTGCCACAGTGCAAGCTCATACCTTGGGGTTTTCAGGCAACAGTGGTTATTTTGCCCCTATAAGTGCTCCACTGTTCTCTCCACCTCATACTTACAATCCCATTACTGGCCAGTATATTAACATGACAACAACTGCCCAAGGAGTTTCCCCTGTATATCAGGCAGTAGGGAATTTGTATGATATGCAGAGAAATCAACATTCAACTCAGTTAGGTGGTCCATCTTATTTTGCTAAGGCAGTTTTAAAAGGGCCCAGATTGGAAATACCTCTTTTCACTGGAGAAGACCCTATTGGATGGCTCATAGCTTGTGAAAAAATCTTTGACATGTCTGGAACACCTTATGAACAGTGGGTGAACTTAGCAACAGGACATCTGCAGGGCAGAGCTTCAAACTGGCTGAAAAACATTTGTGTTCCATGGCAAATGGTCACTTGGCAACAGTTTTGTCAAATGATAGCTAACAGATTCTCGGAGGCAAGTGTGCATGAGGCTGTGGAGCTCCTGAAGAACATACATCAAACTAACACAGTGGCTCAATACATTGACAACTTTGAACAATGTGTGGCTTTAGTTAAAAGAGATCATCCTTGTCTCCAAGAGAATTTCCTTTTAAGCTGTTTTTTTGGAGGTTTGAGAAGTGACATAAAACATGAAGTCTGTGGACAGAAACCTACTGGGATAATTGAAGCATACTGGTATGCCAAAGTTTATGAGAAAGCTGCAGCTTCTAGGAAACTCCAGAGCACACCAATATATAAATCTAAGAACTACCAACCATCCTACAAAAATCCTACCAGTTCTCTGCAAGTGCAAGTTCCACCTCAGGAGAAGTATAATGTTCCTTTTCCTAAAGATGCTAGAGCTTGCTGGTACTGTAGGGAACCATGGACAAGACAACACAAATGCAAGATTGGCAAAACAATACATATCCTGCAAGAGATAGATGATGAGGAGGACAGTGATAATACAAAAGATTCTACTGGTTAGGAGCAAACATATCATACAGCTCCCAACACTCCTGATAAAAAAAAGAGCAGTGATAACACTGTAGAAAAACCTACACAAGCAATGCATATATCAGTAAATGCAGTGGAAGGAACTCCAGGTGCAAATACATTTTCATTGTTCATAGAGTTTGCAGGAAAGAAAGCCACATCATTGTTTGATAGTGGATCTTCAGATACTTTTATTAGCACTGAATTTGCTATTAAAAGTAATTGCCACAAACAACCAATGCAACCAAGGAAAGTGACAGTAGCTGGAGGAGGAAAACTCATTTCCACATCCAAAGTGCCAAATGTAGATTTCAAAATCCAAGGCAATACATTTTGTAGCAGTTTTAAAGTACTTGGCCTACAGGCATATGACATAATTCTGGGTGCTAATTGGATATATCAGTACAGTCCTGCCGGTGCAACAGACCCTGGATCCATTGCACGGACTATGCATAGGACAGAGACAAGATTACAAGACCAAGATCAGACCAAACAAGGAGGATCAATTCCTTTGAAGGATCCAAGTGCAAGTCGAGAAGGCCAAGGTGAGCCAGAGGAATGAGACATCGCTAAGGGAAGGACCTACCTTGCCAGGCAGGCGAGCCCGGCAGGGTTGGGTTTTGCCTCGGAAGCAAGCTCCCAGATCATCCCGACAGGCCTGCCGGGGCTGGCGGAGGCAAGCCACTCCACCGCTCCACCTCACAAGCGACGCAAGTCATTAATCAAAGCGGTCTCGAGCTCCAAGGTGACTAAGTGGCTGCTTTCTACCACATGGCAGCCACTTCCTACAGCAAACACCTCCATATGACACCCGTCCTGAGACGTGTCAAGCGAGCAGGCGCGAAGCTGGCAAAACAGCCCGGCAGGGCCTGCTGGGCGGGCTGTGATGTGACACTGAGCGGCGTATTTAATGCGCTCTGTCAGCCTGCAGAGTTAGATATGATAGCACTATTAGCTATCTAATCAGTACGCAAAGACTGATTTGCCATTGTGGTGACCCCTTAATCTATAAAAGGAGGCCCATGGCAATGGTAGAAAGGGTTGGACCCTCGCATATCCATATGCGCGTAGCCACTCTAGCCCCCAGAGCGACCTTGCCGGGCGAGCATGCTGCGTCCACCACCATTATCCACCATCAATCCATCAAAGTAGGAGTAGGGTTTTACGCCTCACGGCAGCATGAACCTGGGTAAAGACTGCCCGTGTGATTTCTACCGTGCTGCGTGACGCTTCTCCGCTCTTTGTGCAACGTGCCCATCCCTCCGTCGAACCAAAAGGGGCTCATGGCCCCATAGGTGGCTGTGGTTTCCCACGACATCTTTGGCGCGCCAGGTAGGGGGATCACTTGGGCGAAACCGAGAGCGTACGCTATGCGTCATATTCATCGACATTTTCGTCGTCGACGGTGTCATCAACTATGGCACCCAAGAGGAAACCCGGAGCTGCAAATCACCCGTCCACCTCGAAGGCTCCGCCGCCCGCGACCAATGACGTCGCGGGGAACACGAGGGCTCGCGAGGGTGTGGATGCTGCGGGGGACGTGGTCGGCACAGGCGGCGCCGTCACCACCTCCCCCACGGCCGAAGCAGGAACGGGAGGTACCGGGGAAGGACAGCATCAGCAACATCCCGACGGCCATGCTCCACAAGGTACGGATGGAGGGATCATTCCGCCTAAACCCCTTCTCCTCGCCAACGGGCACAGCCGCAATGATGATTCTCGTTCTGGGGCGAATCGCAACCCTCTGGCCGCCCCCGCTGTGGGCGCGACCGCAGGGCACGCGCCACCCCCGGGGCGGTCTGACCCAGCTACTGTGCCCACCAGAGCCGCTGGCCCTCAGGCGCCTCCGCCGCGTCATCATGCCGTCCAAACGGCTGGTTCGCAGCAGCAAGGCACGGTGCGGTCGCCATCGGCAACGTTAGGAGCCGAGCGACACTACAATCTACATCATCATCACATATGCCAAGCACTGCCTTAGAGGCCATGGCGCGAGCCAAACTGCTGTTGAGATTTCCACCGGCGGCAGACCAGATGGATGAGTGGCGAGCCACCATCCAAAGTTTGATCGGTTTTGCCGAGGCGGAAGGATCACAGTGGGCCGCACCGCCACGGCCTTCCCAGGCAGCAACGGCGGCTGGTCGTGCGGGAGCGGCCACCCTCACGGTGCAATCCCCACCACGGCAAGCTGCCCGGGAGCCGCAAAACCAAGCACCCGATGACATCTCGATGGCCTTGTCAGATCCTCGAGTGGTTCAAGGCCTGCAGCGTGCCCCGGAGGGCAGGCGAGGGGAAAGTGTGCGCGTCATCGACAAGCGGCGCCGCGACAACCCTCGCCGGTCCAATCGGTGCGATGGCCCCGACGTCGACGAGCCCGCGCTCAGAGATGGCGGGTGCCTGCCTTTCGAGGTTGGGTGCCCTGCCTTCACCCGTGAGCTGCGGCAAGTCCGTTGGCCGTCCACTCGCACGTTCATGCCAGAGATACCCGAGAAGTATGATGGGAGACTAAACCCGGCAGAGTTCTTGAGCATCTACACCATCGCTGTTCAAGCTGCCGGGGGAAGAGATGAGAATGTGTTCGCCAACTACTTCCCTTTGGCCCTCAAGTCAAATGTGAGGTCTTGGCTGATGCACCTGCCGATGAACTCCATTTCGACCTGGGCTGACCTGTGCCACGAGTTCATTGGTGCCTTCATGGGTGGCCATCAAGAACCAGGGCGTCCTAGCGACTTGCAGCTTCTCTAGCAGAAAGAGGGAGAAACTCTACGGAAGTACTTGCAGAGATTCAGTCGAGTCCACAGAAATATCCCAGATATCCACCCAGCTGCCGTGATAGCTGCCTTCCAATCCAATGTGCGCAACCGCAGGATACGTTCCAAGATGAACATTTGGTTACCCAAGACTGTGAAGGAGCTCTATACTTTGGTGGACAAATGTGCTCGGGTGGAGGAGGGGAGGAAACTTCCTGGAGAGGAAGATTGCGTCGACATCGACTCAGAAGATGACGACGAAACCATCAGTAAGAAGAAGAAGAACAAGAAGCACAACAAGAAGCACAAGGATAAGACTATGATGACTGTTGAGGGGTCAGGCACGCCTAGTACCGGCAAGAAGGCCAAGGCTGAAGCCCCCGGCAAGGAGGCTACCACATGCACTGACTGCCGGGAGGCGGCGGCTGCCGAGAAAGCTGGAAAAAGTGATGGACCGTACTGTAAGATTTATCGGACCAAGGGCCATGATCTCCAGGAGTGTCATCAGGTTGAGCGGCTCGTCAAGAGGCAGAAGGCTGAGTATGAGAAGCGTGATAAGGAAAAAGGTCAGAATGGCGATGGCGGGAAGGGCCGGGGTGGTGAAGCAAATCGCCCCGGCCAGGCTCCTCGGAACCAAGGGAATCCCGCCAAAGGACGAGAGAAGGAGGATTGCAGTAATGAGAGTGATGGAGGGAACAAAGAGGAAACCAGCAAACAGGAGTTCCAGAAGGCCACTGACGCCCTGTGCATTGACGGGGGTGCATCTTTGCACTCCTCTCACCGCCAACTTAAACAGTGGGCGCGTGAAGTCAATGCCATGGAGCCAGCGGCAGATTCTCGGAAGCCGCTCAAGTGGTCACGCACGCCCATCATCTTTGATGAAGAGGACCACCCCGACCGCATTACTACGATAGGGTGCCTGCCGTTGTTGGTCTCACCAACAATTCGCAACCTCAAGGTCACAAAGATGCTGGTTGACGGCGGGGCCATGTTGAATTTGATTTCGCCAAAGGTTATCAGTAAACTCCAGATCGTAGAGGAAGAACTTAAGGCCACAGGCACATTTCAAGGAGTCAATCCCGGCAGGAGCCGTCCTAAGGGAAAGGTTACGTTGCCAGTGACATTTGGAGGAGAGTTAAACTACAGGACTGAGAAAGTTGTGTTTGATGTGGTTGACCTCCCCCTGCCATACAACGGGATCCTTGGGCGCCCGGCCCTAGCCAAATTCATGGCAGCATCCCACTATGCCTACAACACCTTGAAGATGCCAGGGCCGATGGGCGCCATTTCCGTTCGTCGGACAAGAAAGACGCAATTATTTGCATGGATAAGATGTACCGGGACGCGGTCACAGCAGAGGTCGCGGAAGCCACAGTTCCTACCAAGGAAAAGCATAGCAGAGGCACTGGCAAGGGATCCGGGAAGCGTACCTCTGTGGAATGTGCCGCGCCCGTTGATGACACGCCAGAGAGTTCCAACAGCAAGAGATCCAAGGCTGCTCCACCCCAAGTGAAAAAGGTCACGGCAGGGCTGGCTGGCGCTGATGGTACTTTCACTATCAGCGCCACCCTTGATGACAAATAGGAAAGCGCGCTTGTTCCCCGGTGTGTTTGCCTGGCAACCATCTGATATCCCCGGTGTTCCCAGGGAGGTAATCGAGCACCACCTTGCTGTCTGCCCACATGCCCGGCCCGTCAAGCAGAATGTTCGGAAGCAGGCCTTGGAGCGGCAGCAGTTTATTGTCGAGGAAATCAAGAAACTTGAAGCAGCTGGTTTGGTCAGAGGAGTATTGCATCCAACATGGTTAGCAAACCCAGTGGTTGTGCGCAAGGCTAATGGAAAGTGGAGGCTTTGCATAGATTTCACGGATCTGAACAAGGCATGCCCAAAGTACCCATTTCCCTTGCCGCGCATCGACCAGATCGTGGATTCTACTTCAGGATGTGAGTTGCTCTCTTTTCTGGATACCATCAGATTTTTATGTCCAAGGAAGACGAAGAAAAGACCTCATTCATCACCCCATGCGGCACATACTGCTTTGTGCGCATGCCGTTAGGGTTAAAGAGTGCCGGGTCCACTTTTGCAAGAGAAGTCCAGATTGGCTTTGAACCACAGTTGCACAGGAACATTGAAGCCTATATGGATGATATTGTGGTCAAGACCAAGGACAGATCAACCCTCATCCAGGATTTAGAAGAGATATTTGCTAATCTGCGCAAGATCAACTTGAAACTGAATCCGGAGAAGTGCGTGTTTGGCGTTTCCTCCAGCAAGCTACTTGGTTTCTTTGTGTCCCACCGTGGGATAGAGGCCAACCCCGATAAGATCAAGGCTATTGAGCAGATACATGCACCCAAGACAGTTAAGGATGTGAGGCGTTTGATAGGGTGCGTTGCCGCGCTTAGCAGATTCATCTCCAAGTCTGCCGAGCGCGCCTTACCGTTCTTCAAGATTTTGAAGAGGGCAGGACCCATGAAGTGGACCCCGGAAGCAGATGCAGCACTGCAGGGTTTGAAGGCCTACTTGTCTTCTGTGCCTACTTTGGTCGCACCCAAACCATAAGAGCCGTTGCTGCTATATCTGGCATCAACTAATCAAGTGGTTAGTGCGGCCCTAGTAGCACAGCGGGAAGTAGAAGAAGCAGCCACCTCAGCAAGTGTCCCGCCCGGGGAAGAGGTAGAGAGCAGCCCGGCAAGGTCAGATACGAATCAGGACAAAGACGAGCACGGCAGCGGAAGCAACCCCAAGGACACGGCAAGAAAGAAGGTGGTGCAACGCCCAATATACTTCGTCAGCTCACTGTTGCAGGGGGCTAGATCCAGGTATTCTGGTATGCAAAAATTGATCTTTGGCCTTGTCATGGCCTCAAGGAAACTGCGCCACTACTTCCAAGCTCATGAGATCACGGTTTGTGACGACCCCGGCTTAATCGTGCACTAATCATACACGCAAATGCGCACGATCAAGCCTAAGGACTCACTTGAAGATATCACAACACAACTCTAAAACATAAAAATAAAGTCATACAAGCTTAATATTACAAGCCAGGGCCTCGAGGGCTCGAATACAAGCTCAATGGCATACAAGCGTCAGCGGAAGCATTAGATATCTGAGTACAGATATATTACAGAGAGAGAGATAAGCCTTCACAGAGGCGGGGTAAAAATAAAAACTACGATCGAAAGGCGTAGGCCTCCTGCCCTGGACCCTCCGATCCTACTCCTGGTCGTCGAACGGCTCCTCGTAGTAGTAGTACTCGCCAGGCGGATAGTAGTACTGGTCGTCGGCTGGGGCTTCTGGCTCAGGGGCTCCGTCGTCTGGTGGCATCAAATGGAAAATGGGGGAAAAAGAAAATAAAGCAAACGTGAGTACTCATCCGAAGTACTCAGCAAGCAAGGATCTACACTACATATGCATCATTGTCAAAGGAATGGCTGTATATGTGGACTGGGCTGCAGAATTGCCAGAGTAGAGGGGGAAAGCCTAGTCCTATCGAAGACTAGCATCTTCAACAATCTTCGACAGTCTTGCAGCATCAGGAGAGAGCAGATGAACATAATGTAAAGTAGTAGTAGTAATATCATCAACCTCGACCTGAGATCCTTTCTCGACTCCCTGCGAGAAAGCAATCCCAGAGCCGTACTATCCAGTTCTCATATCAAGTTCTAGTTGTACCGATCGGGATACAACTCCGAGTGTCCGTTACCGTAGGACAGGCTATCGATAGAAGTTTCTTCCCTGCAGGGGTGCACCAACTTACCCACCACGCTCACTTAACTCTGGCCGGACACACTTTTCTGGGTCATGCCCGGCCTCGGCTAAGCAACACGCCGCAACCCGACCTAGGCTTATAAGAGAGGTCAGCACGCCGGACTAAACCTATGCCCCCAGGGGTCTTGGGCCATCGCCCCGGGAACTCCTGCACGTTACGGGGCCACCGAGAGCAGACCTAGCAACCCCTTATACAAGCGCGGTTGCGTTACCAGTCCAACTCGGCGTGCACCGCTCCTTGCTGACGTCAAACAAGTTTCGGCTGATGTGTATGACGCAGAACGCCCATACTATGCCCACGTGATGGTTAGTGCTATCGGGCCAGAGGCCCCTCGGATCAAATATCCAAACCGTAGTGGATTAGGAGCGCGCGGAAACGAGCAGAGACTCACGATCAATGTGACCCCGTCGCCCCGTCTCGAGGACTTGCGGCAAGGGCTAGGAATGCCCGGCCACGCCTCGTAGTTATCTCGCGGGCACCATCCAGGTCAACCCGACTCCACATCACTTCGCGTTAAGCTCGCGCGGGTACCCCTCAGGGCCGACCCGTCTTTAGTATCATAGTTTAGTGCAAGTCATAATATCCAAGGTAACTGTGTGTCTGACACCGAAGGGAACCCTGAGGAATCACCCTCGATGGAATTCCCGCTCGATGTTATCATCAAGGTGAACGAAGGAGGAATCACCCTCGAGGTCCACCTTGAGGAGTTGCGCGACGACGTCGTGATCGGGGGTGGTGTAGAAGGAATCACCCTCGCTTACCACGACCGAGTAACTAACCTACAAGGTTAACATCAGAAGTGCTGACGAGGTATCACCCTCGGCACTCGATGATAACCCAGCAGTGTCGGCAACTAAGGGGAAGTGATGTGCGGTGCCATGGTCTAGTCTTCAATCCCGATGATCGGGTCTTCTGATGTCCAGCAGGGCAGTCGGGATCAAGTGGGGGTCTCGGTCGTGTCTCTACCCACCTTATACTAAGCAGTCTAGGATAACCAGTAAGGTAGCAAGGCAGGTTACAATAAACAGGCTATGCAGCAGATATAGGAAAACAGTAGCAGTAGCAGTTCTAATGCAAGCATAAGAGAGAAGGGAGTAGGCGATATAGGCATGCTCAAAATGGGGGTGCTTGCCTGTTTGCTCGGGGGCAAGGGCAAGGTCTTCAGTAGTATCGTCGGGGACGTAGTCGTACTCCTGTGCGGCGTCTGCCTCGGGAGCTACGTCAACGTCGGGGTCTACCGAGAGAGAAGAGGGGGAAGAAACAGGTAAACATAATGCAAACAAATGCAATACAGTGCGTGTGATGCTACGATGCAGTGCAGGGTTGCCTAATTATGCATCTAAGTCATTTTAGTTATTTTTAGAATTATTCTGGGATTTAATATCCGACGTGTGTGCACTATTCATCTGTCGGATTCGGGTCCGGAGTTACGAGTTCTTCTACGTAGGGGGTTCCGACAAAGAAACGGACGGCACGATCAGACTCGGCTCGTCGTTCTGAGCAACTTTCATGTTTTAACTTTTCCGATCCGAGCTACGGTTTAAAAGTTATTAATTTTTAAAGATTATTTGAATTTCTGGAATTATTTTATTTAACAGAAAATGAATTATGACGTCAGCATGGCGTGCTGCTGACGTCAGCAAGTCAACAGTCGGCTGACTAAGTCAAATATGACATGTGGGTCCAGTGGGACCCACATGTCAGCCTCTGTGACTTAACAGGGTTAGATTATACTAACAGTGGGTTAATTAACTGGGTGGGGCCCTGATGTCAGTGAGTGTTTAGTATAACTAATTAGTTTTATTTTCAAAATCGTTTATTTAGGCTAATTAACAGGAGGGGGCCCACACGTCAGTGACTCATGGTGAACAGTAATTGGAGTTGACCAAAGTCAACGAGGTCAAACCGGCGCTGGGGCCCACAGTCAGTGACTCAGAGGGGGTCCCACGTGGCGCCAGCTCAGCTCGGCGGCCGGAGACGCGCCGGCGACCTCTCCAGCGGCGGTGCTTCGCCGGAGCGGCTCGGAAATCCGCTACGCCGCTCCGTTTCTTGCGTTCTAAAGTGCGTTCGATCGAGGAGGGAGTGCCGCATCCAACGCTAGCGGTGGCGCGGTCTAAACTAGCCGGAATCGGCGCCGGCGACGAGTGGTGGCGATGGCTGAAGCTCGGCGAGCTCGCAGATGACGCTACGGCGAGCAAAACAGACGGAGCTGAGCACCTACGGCCTCTACATGCGCAGGCGAGCACGATGGACACATGCGCGTGACCGAACGGTCACCGGAACCTGGCCGGCGTCGAGCTCGACGGCGTTGAGCTCGGACGTTCTCTGGTGCGGTCACTATGGCGATGAATAGGCGTGGAGAAGAGAGGGGGAGGTCGGAGGGGGAGCTCACCGCAGCGGCACACGTTGGCCCGTGGGGGTTTAGGAGCTGCAGGAGGTCGAGGTCACCGGAACCGCGCCGGAGATGCAGAAGAGGGGCGCGGCTCGATCCGCGCAACGTGGAGCTCCTCGGCCCCAATCAACGGCGCCCGAGGCCGTGGCGGTCCATGGCGATGGCGCAGGACATGGCAGAGCGGCAGGCAGGGCTCGGTGGCCGCGGGGACGAACGAGAACGGCGGCGGTGGCGCTCGGACCAGAGAGAGCAGAGGCGAGCGCGAGCAGGGGAGGGGTGAGGGAGGAGCGGCGAGTGGATAGGAGGGGCCAGGGGAGCTGGACGGGGCTCGCCCTTATCCTCCCGGGCTCCTGTATGGTCGGTGGCGCCACGGTGTCGCCGGCCGACTGGCGCGCGCGGGCGCGGCCACGGCGAAGGCGACACGGGGAGGAGGGAGACGGCGTGGGCTGCTGTTGGACTGGGCCTGCACACTGTGCAATTAGGCCCAGCCAACAGTGGCTTTCTTCTTTTTCCTTATTTCTCTTCTACCTTTTCTTTTATTCCTTTTTTGTTTCAAAATGTTTAGGCCACTTGTGCTTTTTTGAAAAATGTGGATGTTGGCCCAAATATTGCATTGCATTATTATCTTTCACCAAAATTTGGTTTGGGGCAGATTTGGAGTTCATTTGAATCTGTAATGATTTTAAATGAATTAATATTGCTGTTTTGGGTGTTGTTTCATCTTGTTTGAGTCGCTTGCCCAACTCCAATTATTTTGATATTGGTTTTAGAAATGTTCCTGGATTATTGGCCATTTAATGAACATTTTCCCAACAGAGTTTGAACAACTTTATATTTCACTTTTGAATTTGAGTTGATTTTCAGATGTGGATTTGAATTGGATCATTAACCCTTATGACTTGGCACTGCAAATGATCATGACTTGCCAGTTTTAACAGAGTGTCATAGAGCTTATTACTAGGGGGTGTTACATGGTTGTCACCCGCTTCCCGTTGCAAAGGATACTTCGAAACCCAGAGGCCACCGGCAGGATAGTGGAGTGGGCATTGGAGTTATCCAGCTTTGGCCTAAAGTTTGAAAGCACATCAACAATCCAGAGCATGGCGTTGGCAGAGTTTATTGTAGAATGGACGCCAACCCCCGATGAAGAAGTATAGGAAACAGTTATCCCCAGCAAGGAAGCGCCCCAAGAATGGTTCATGTATTTCGATGGTGCCTTCTCCCTGCAAGGTGCAGGGGCTGGCGTGCTTCTCGTGGCTCCCACTGGAGAGCACCTGAGGTACGTCGTCCAGATGCACTTTCCCCGGGAGGAGGCGACCAACAATACAGCAGAATATGAAGGGCTTCTTGCCGGGCTCAGGATTGGCACAGAATTGGGAATCAAGGAGCTGATCATTCGAGGAGATTCACAACTGGTGGTGAGACAAGTCAACAAGGATTACCAAAGCCCATTGATGGAGGCATATGTTGAGGAAGTGAGAAGATTGGAGGAGTGCTTTGACGGGTTGCAAATAGAGCACGTACCCTGTGCAGAAAACAGCATTGCTGATCACGTGTCGAAGTGCGCTGCGCAGAAGCTTCCTGTGGAACCAGGAACTTTTGTTCTCCATCTTACTCAGCCCTCCGTATCCCCGACAACAATGGCCCGAAAGAGGAGGAAATTGGACTCCGGTAAGCCTCTTCCGGTAGAGCCTTTCGGGGCTCCTGGCAGGGACCCTGCCGGAAACAACTCCCCTTCGATTGCCGGGCTGCACCCTCCTACTGGGCCACTGGTCCCCGCGGTCGAGGGATGCGCCCCCACAAATGAGGAGGTGTTGCTAGTCCTCGTTGCCGAGCCTCAGGCTCCAACTTGGGCAAGGCACATAGTCCATTTCCTCCAAACTAGAGAACTTCCCAAAGAGCAAGAAGAAGCTGAAAGAGTAGCCCGGAGGGCCAGTATGTATCAGTTTGTCGATGACACACTATACAAAAGAAGGCCCAATGGTGTGAAATTGAAGTGCATTTGCCGGGAAGGAGGAAAGGAACTGCTGGCAGAGATACACAAAGGCATGTGCGGCTCCCACATTGGATCAAGGGCTTTGGTTGGGAAAGCATTCCGGCAAGGATTCTATTGGCCCACAATCCTCCAAGATGCGGTTGAGTTCGTCACCAAGTGTGAAGCCTGTCAGTTCCATTCCAAGAATATCCATCTGCCTTCCCAAGCACTCCAGACAATCCCTTTGTCATGGCCATTTTCGGTCTGGGGGCTCGATATCCTCGGCCCTTTCCCCCAAGCTGCTGGGGGCTTTGAATTCTTGTTCGTTGCAATCGACAAGTTTACAAAGTGGCCGGAAGTAGATGCCGTGAGAAAGGTGACTGCTCAGTCAGCTATCAAGTTCTTGAAAGGATTGGTGTGCCGCTTCGGGGTCCCTGCCCGGATCATCATCGACAACGGCACCCAGTTCACGAGCCGCGCCTTCATGCAATATGTTCATGCCCTCGGAAGCAAGATCTCATTTGCCTCTGTCGCAGATCCCAGAAGCAATGGACAAGCTGAGAGGGCGAACGCTGAAGTGCTGCGAGGACTCAAGACAAGAACGTTTGATAAGCTACGGAAGCACGGCAGGCAATGGTTCAATGAGCTGCCGGTGGTTCTTTGGTCCCTCAGAATGACACCAAACCGAGCTACCGGGCAGACTCCCTTCTCCCTAGTCTATGGGCAGAAGCAGTTATCCCCACAAAACTCATTTACGGGTCACCTCAAGTGCTTGCCTACGATGAAGTAGCACAGGAACAACACATGCGTGACGACGCCATGCTTCTCGAGGAGAACCGTCTCTGGGCTGCTACGCGTGCTGCATGCTATGAGCAAGCCCTGTGTCGCTATCATAGCCGCAGGATTCATGCCCGGTGTTTTGAGGAAGGCGACCTTGTCCTTAGGCGCGTTCAGTCCGCCAAGGGTACAAACAAGCTGTCGCCGAAGTGGGAAGGCCCTTACCGGGTAGTACGAGTCACCAGACCTGGCGCAGTCCGTCTGGAGACCAGAGATGGCATTCAATTGCAAAACTCATGGAATATTGAGCATCTCCGCAAGTTCTACCCGTAAGGCGCGGCTGTCGGGCCCTGCCCGGCAGCCACCCTTTTGTACAGGCCTTGCCTCAGCTGCATGTAACCCCTTGTACAAAGCCAGGCGCAGACCCTGAGCAACAGAGGAATAAACGAAGCGCTGGGGGCCCCCGACAAGTTGCATGCATGCATAAGCATATCATAAGCATCGCATGATTCATGTAGATAGGTTGCATGATCATGTAGATAGATTGCATCTGGCATCATCTTCATTTGCATAAACTGCAGGCTCCTACCGTGGACTTAGTCCTGGGAAGAGGATGTGAAGACAAGCCAGCACTGCGGTCTCCGGCAAGCCAAACAGATAAGTTCCATCTCTTATCCATTCATGTTCCGTGAGTAGGACTTGTGCATATGAAAACCTCACCGCCTCGGAAACAAAGGTGCTCCCATCTACTGACACGAACGTTGCTTCGGTCAGGGTGGTCGTAGTGGCCTTTGGCTGAAAGGGGTTGGCGGGGGGCTGGTCTCTCCCAATGGGTTCTGCGCCCGGCAGGCTCAGCCTCATGGCAGCAGTCCTATGGGGTACCGGCAAGGTAGCTTACTGGGATCTACCTGTTTACGTGAAAGTATGGAGGCATTTCACCTCTGCATGGATATCGTACATGCACAAGTGCCTGGCAAAGCTTATCTTTTTCATTAATATGCTGATCAACAAGTACAAATCTCACGGAACGTAAACATGTATACAAGAGATTACATTATATGAACTAAAATTTGGCAAGTGCCTACAGATTTAAGACTGAAAAAAGATAAGTGCCCCGTAATGCCCTTTCTTCTCCATCTCCTCCTAGGCATGGCGGTAGAGGGCGAAGAGGGCAAAAGGAGTGCCTGGGCAGAAGCCCAGCCTGACCCTGTCGGGCTCCAGGAGAGGATGCCCGGTGGGGGCGGGAGGGCATGGACGAAGACAACGACGGAGAGCATGGCGGAGGCGACCCGTCGACCGCCACCACCAAGGCCAGCAGGACACGGCAGGGCTAACAGAGCTGCAGCCCGAGAGGAAGCCTGCCGGGGTCCAGATGGAGGACTACTGGAGGAGCCAGGGGGCACCATCACCACCTCTGCATCCAACTTCCCGGCAAACCACCTTGCCGGGGAGAAAACACAGGTGTAGATGATGGTGCTGCCACCTGATGAAGATGGTGCGGGCGACGTTCAGCCGGAGTCGGAGTCGTCGCCCTCCCGGTCGCTGCCGTCGTCATCGCCGTCACTGTCCTCCTCGTCGCTTTCGCTCGAGGAGGAGCTTTCGTCGTCGGTCGAGCTCTCCGCATAGCACTCTAAGCGAGCTCCCGAGCGCCCAAAGACCTTGACAGAAAGCAGGCCGCTCTCCATTAATTTAAACTGGAGAACGTGCCCCTCCGACAAGCTATGGGCTCGAGCAAAGGTCTTCCAGCCGCGGCGAAGGTACATAACATGAGGTGCAGGGAAGTCAACATCCACCCACATGCCGCCATTCCCACAGCCCCTCATGTGCAACCTCAGTGCACGCGGCTATTCGAGCTCCATCACCCTTGCAAATGGAGTGGGGAGGCAGAGGTGGCCGCGCGGAGGCTTATACAGCCTAATGACGAACTCCAAGGGTTGATCTCCGACGTGGCCTTCCATCGAGGGAGGAGTGTCCGGTATGGGTGCAATTGAGGCGCCGCCCAGGCCTCCTCGGCCGCGCACACCGCGACGACCTCGGCCGTGCCTCCTTCCGCCTCCTCTCACAGTGGGTTCAGCCCCCACATCATCAAGAGGAGGGGGAGATGCTGTCGAGCAGAAGTTCTCGTCGCCACCACCGGAGTACCACCACGCCCTCACCCCCTCACCATGGCAAGCAAGGGAAGCTTTGAAAGGGAGAAGGAAGGTGTGTGAGAAGACGCACTACTCCTACCCCCCTTTTTATAGGAGAACAAGGCAGGGGGCTGGCCTCTCGTCCAACTAGCGACCGCCCTGCTCCTCCAATGCGGTTCCCCTGCGCCTCCAACGGCTCGGGGAATCAGAGCTGCCCCTCTACACCACTTAGCGACGCCTGGCTTTCTGCCATGGCGCCCGTTCCCGCGCCCTTCGCGTCCAACACCTACCCTACGCAATGCATGCAGTACACGTGGCGGAGGCGCCCCGGGGCAGGAGGCAAGTGGGATGGCAGTTTCCTACCCCGTGATCGTGGGGCATGGGCTGCCCGCAGATCGTGGTTCAATTTTTCCCCTAAGCGTTTTGCACGACGCGTGGAAAAACTGGAAACTGACCCAAGCTCAAGTTAATGAAGAAGCAAAGAATGTATCAAAGGGTGGAGCCGCCCTTACATTTCTTCCTATGCACTGGTTAGGGCCTACCCCGACGACGCCCAGCGGCGCATTCGTGACAGGCCCGGGGGCTCCTGTCGGTGCAACAGACCCTGGGTCCATTGCACGGACTGTGCACAGGACAGAGACAAGATTACAAGACCAAGATCAGACCAAACAAGGAGGATCAATTCCTTTGAGGGATCCAAGTGCAAGTCGAGAAGGCCAAGGTGAGCCAGAGGAACGAGGCATCGCTAAGGGAAGGACCTACCTTGCCAGGTAGGCGAGCCCGGCAGGGTTGGGTTTTGCCCCGGAAGCAAGCTCCCAGATCGTCCCGGCAGGCCTGCCGGGGCTGGCGGAGGCAAGCCACTCCACCGCTCCACCTCACAAGCAACACAAGTCATTAATCAAAGCGGTGTCGAGCTCCAAGGTGACTAAGTGGCTGTTTTCTGCCACATGGCAACCACTTCCTACAGCAAACACCTCCATATGACACCCGTCCTGAGACGTGTCAAGCGAGCAGGTGCGAAGCTAGCAAAACAGCCCGGCAGGGCCTGCCGGGCGAGCTGTGATGTGACACTGAGCGACGCATTTAATGCGCTCTGTCAGCCTGCAGAGTTAGATATAATAGCACTGTTAGCTATCTAATCAGTACGCAAAGACTGATTTGCCACTGTGGTGACCCCTTAATCTATAAAAGGAGGCCCATGGCAACGGTAGAAAGGGTTGGACCCTCGCATATCCATACGCGCGTAGCCAGTCTCGCCCCCAGAGCGACCTTGCCGGGCGAGCGTGCTGCGTCCGCCACCATTATCCACCATCAATCCACCAAAGTAGGAGTAGGGTTTTACGCCTCATGGTGGCCCGAACCTGGGTAAAGACTGCCCGTGTGATCTCTGCCGTGCTGTGCTCGCTTCTCCGCTCTTTGTGCAACGTGCCCATCCCCCCGTCGAACCAAAAGGGGCTCATGGCCCCATAGGTGGCCGTGGTTTCCCACGACAAGTCCTATCTCCTTGGACTTGGTAGAAAGAATTCTAATTGTCACAAAACAAGGACAGCCAGTTACTTTATTTGATCACACAATTCCCAAAAAGAAATGCATCATTTCTGCAGCCAGGATGGAAAAACTATTAACCAAGGGAGTGATGGGATATATTCTGCAAATCCAAGAAATGGAGACACAGAACAACAAGGAGCAACCAGCACCACCAGCAGCTCTTAAACCATTGTTGCAAAAATATGCAGAAATATTTCAAGAATCAGAAAAGCTACCTCCTCAAAGGACCTATGATCACAAGATTGTGTTACAGGAAGGAGCAAAACCTCCTAACTTGAGGCCTTACAGAGTTCCTCACTATCAGAAAGCTGCAATGGAAGAGATCATTAAACAGTTGATTAAAAAAGGAGAAATTCAGGAAAGCTTTAGTCCTTTTTCTTCACCTGCAATTATGGTCAGAAAGAAAGATGGAGGGTGGAGGTTATGTGTGGATTACAGGGAACTGAATGCAATCACTATCAAGAATAAGTTTCAAATGCCCATAATTGAAGATCTTTTAGATGAATTGCATGGAGCTAAAGTATTTTCTAAATTGGATCTTAGATCTGGATATCACCAGATCAGGATGGCCATAGAAGATATTCCAAAAACAGCATTCAGAACACACATGGGGCACTATGAGTATAAGGTGGTTCCTTTTGGATTGTCATGTGGTCCAGGCACATTGCAGGGACTGATGAACACTGTGTGTGAAGAAATCAATGAGCCAGAGAAAGAAAAGTTTATACTGGTGTTTTTTGATGATATGTTAGTGTTCAGTAAATCTATGGAACAACACTACACACATCTAGAAAGAACTTTTGCTATGTTGAGAAAACATGAGCTCTATGTGAAGCTATGAAAATGCACTTTTGCAACAGATCAAGTAGCATATTTGGGACATATCATTTCAGAGAAGGGAGTATCTATTGACCCTAGTAAAATTCAGGCAGTAGTAGACTGGCCAGAACCTGAAAGTGTCAAGAAACTAAGAGGGTTTCTAGGACTCACTGGTTATTATAGAAGATTTGTGAAGAACTATGGACAAATTTGTAGGCCACTGCATGACATGCTGAGAAAAGATGCATTTCAGTGGGGTCCTGAACAAACCAAAGCATTCCAAAATCTGAAAACTACAATGACCAGCTGTCCTATGTTGGCTCTACCAGATTTCACTCTCCCCTTCACAATTGAAGCCGATGCTTGTGCAAAAGGGATTGGGGCAGTACTCATGCAAAAGGGCAGACCAATTGCTTTCCTTAGCAAAAGTTTAGGGCCCAAATCTGCTGCTCAATCTATATATGAAAAAGAAGCAATGGCCATTTTGGAGGCACTATAAAAGTGGAAACACTATGTGTGGGGGAATCAATTGATCATAAAAACAGATCAACAATCTCTGAAATATATGACAACTCAGAGATTAACTGAAGGAGTTCAACACAAACTGTTACTCAAGCTGTTGGAATATGATTACACCATTGAATACAAGAAACGGAGAGAAAATACAGTGGCAGATGCTCTGTCTAGAAGAGATAATGTGCAACACATGCAGTGTAACAGTGTCACTATGGTCATTCCAGCTTGGACTGAAGATATAATGAAGAGCTATCAAGGAGACCAAGATACTGACAAAATCCTAAAGAAAGTAGCTGCAGATATTGAGGACACACCCAAGTTTTCAACAAACCAAGGTCTGTTGAAATATAAGAATAGGATATATGTGGGAGCTAGCACTGAATTCAGGCAACAACTATTGCAGACATTCCACTCCTCTGCACTAGGGGGTCATTCTGGAATTAAGGCAACTTATTACAGAATCAAGAAAGTGTTTTACTGGCCAAACATGAAGAAAGACATTGAAGCTTTTGTCAGTCAGTGTCCTGTGTGCCAGTTAAACAAGGTTGAACATATACACCCTCCTGGGCTCTTACAACCATTGCCTGTACCTGGCATGGCATGGGCACATATAACCATGGATTTCATCAAAGCACTTCCAAACTCTCAAGGGAAAGAGGTCATCTTAGTGGTGGTAGACAGACTCACTAAATATGCCCATTTCTTACCACTAGCTCATCCATATTCAGTACAAACAGTGTTTGATACACTGATGGATAATGTGATTAAACTGCATGGACTACCTGTCTGCATTGTCTCTGACAGAGATCCAATATTCACCAGTGCTTTATACCAAGAACTATTCAAAGCTTTTGAAGTCAAAATCAGATTTAGCACTGCTTCTCATCCTCAAACAGATGGCCAGTCAGAAAGAGTTAATCAGTGTTTAGAAGCTTATTTGAGAGGAATGGTTTTCCAAGAACCAAAGAAGTGGTTGAAGTGGCTTCCACTGGAAGAATTATGGTACAACACAAGTTATCATTCTTCTCTGAAATGCACTCCTTTCCAAGCTTTGTATGGATACAAACCACCACAGATTGGAGAATTTGCTGCAGACCAGCCTCTCTCTCCAGAAGCATCACTGACAGTTTCTGAAAGATAACACATGATTCAGAGACTGAAGGCCAATCTAGAACATGCTCAAGGAAGAATCAAACATTTTGCTAATAAAAAACAAACAGAAAGACAGTTGGAAGTGGGAGACATGGTGTTTCTAAAGATCCAACCGTACAGACAAAATGCATTTGGGTTAAGAGGATCCCTCAAGCTAAGATCTAAGTTCTATGGACCATACAAGACTCTGGAGCGAATTGGGGAAGTTTCTTACAGACTGCACCTGCCAGAGGGCACAAACATTCACCCTGTGTTCCACATCAGTCAATTAAAGAGGCACATTGGACATCGAGCAGTTCCATTACCTCACGTTCCACTAGTAACTCCAGAAGGCTATGTCAAAACAATACCAGTGGCAGTCCTCGACCGCAAAGTCATTCAGAGAAACAAAACTCCAGTTGGGCAGTGCCTAGTTCAATGGGAGAGCCTCGCACCAGATGATGCCACTTGGGAGGATGCAGCTTTCCTCAATAAAACATTCCCTGGTCATAAACTGTTTCGCCTCGAGGACAAGGCGGTCGTCATGGCGGTGGCATTGTCAGGACCTGAACCACGCAACTACTGAAGGAGAGGAAGAAGAAGCAAGATGGATTCAGACAAGCGACGACTCAGATGAGAAGATACCGTTTCAGAGCGGTTCACCGGCTCGGATGGTCTCCTCACCGTTTCACCCTTTCTTTAAACTCAGTCACTGTTTTGTAACCATTAAGTGCAGTTTACGTTTTTAGCGTGGTGAGCTGGATCGTAGTTATAAGCTGGGCTCCGAGGCAGGATCGGGCAAGTCATGTATTCGATAAGCTCATAGAGATAGGTAGAACCCTAGCTACTGTACGGAAGATGGGGTCTCTGAACTCGTGAATTCCCCTCTTGTATCCAGTTCGTCCATGAAATTCCATCGATCCGAGTAGAGTTTGGCTGATCTATCAATCTCTGAGTAAATTGGGTCTTACATCTTCTCTTCTCTTCTCTTCTTCTTCTTCTTATTTTGCTCATCTCCGCATCTGATGCGTGTACAGTTTGCATCTGGTTGTGTGAAGGGGGCCATGGGGACGCTGCTGCCGGTTCAAGAGCAAAGCTGGGAGGGGAGGACCAAGATGCGCGTGGCTGCTCCGACCGTGCCAGTGCCAACGCGACGGAAGGTTCTTTCTCTCCCTCTGGTTCAGTTCCCCCCCCCTTCTTTCCGATAGTTGTACCGTTGGTAGAGTGATTTGGACATCTTGTTTATCTGAAGCAAAACCCACCTGATCCCTGCTTACTTAATCAGCAGCCCCTTCCTTTTTTATTTAAGTAGGTCTAGCATACACACAAAAGTTACTAGTTGGATCCGTGGTGGTTGTTCCCTAAACATGTGTGGGTATTCCTGCCTGACCCCAACTCTAGAAATCATTACAGATATGTCATTTTCCGACAAGAGAAAAAGGAACAATTAGTTTGTTCCTTATTAAAGTTTCAATTTCTCATGTCACATGATAAATGCCATACGACTTTTAAGACTGCCCAGTTGACAACAAACTAGGATTTTTTTCCCATACATGTAATGGTTTTGTCGTTCTTTTGAGCCCTCTTTTAAATATTTGTTCATGAATGGAAGTTCATTGCTGTAGCTACGACTAGCAACCGGCCTTAGCACCATGTGCTATCTTTTAGCTCAGCGCCCTTGGATACACGGCCATGATTTGAAGAGTCCCTGCACCTTAATTTTAGGACTTCCCAGTTCACGAAAGATTAGAATTTTTTTTCTCTCATAAATGTGATGGTTTTGTCATTCTGTAGAGCGCTCTATCAAATCAATTGACAAATGGAAGTTCCTTGCTGTAGGTAGGACCAGTAACTGGCACTAGCACCTTATGCTCTGCTTAAGCTCAGCGCCCTCGGATAGATGGCCATGATTTAAAGTTTTCTTTTACTTGCAGAGGCAAGCGATGTGCCTTAGAAGAGCTCTTTTCTCACATCATTTACATCATGCTTGCAGGTTGCAAATGTTCAGTGCCGACGCCATGGAAGGTCTCTCTCTCTTTGCTTCTGTTTTTCCCCTCTTTCCGATTGTGAGTTTGCTGCAACCTACCCGAGAGTGATTTGGACATGTTGCTTGTCTGAAGCAAAACCCACCCGATCGCTACTTGCTTAATCAGCCCCTTCTTTTCTTGTTTAAGAATTAATAGTGTCTAGTATGCACAAGCTTACTAGTTGGATGCCTAGTGGTTGTTCCCTAAACATGTGTGTAATGGCTTTTTAAGACTACTCAGTTGACCACGAATTGGGATTTTTTTTCCTCATAAATGTAATGGCTTTGTCCTTCTGTTGAGTGCTCTTTTAAACATTTGTTCATGAATGGAAGTTCCCTGCTGTAGCTACTACTAGTAACTGGCCCTAGCACCATGTGCTATGTTCTAGCTCAGCGCCCTTGGATACATGGCCATGATTCATAAATAGTCCCTGCACCTGCAGAGGCAAACAAAGTGCCTTCTGGCACCTTATGCTCTGTTTTAGCTCAGCAACCTTGGATACACTGCCATGATTTTAAGAGTCCGTGCACTTGCAGATGCAAGCAACGTGTCTTAGAAGAGCTCTTTCCTCATGTCATTTGTCATTCTGTTAGGGCTTCCCAGTTCAGGAAAAATCAGGACTTTTTTCTTTCATAAATGTGATAGTTTTGTCATTCTGTAGAGCGTTCTATTAAATTAACCAACAAATAGAAGTTCCCTTCTGTAGGTATGACCAGTAACGGGCACTACCACCTATGCTCTGTTTTAGCTCAGTGCCCTTGGATAGATGGCCACAATTTAAAGAGTTCTTTTATTTGCTGAGGCAAGCGATGTGCCTTGGAAGAGCTCTTTTCTCATATCATTTACATCATGCTTGCAGGTTGCAAATGTTCAGTGTCCACGTGATACACATTTCTGGGTTTATGAAGATGGTCATTATGAGGACGGACAGAACAACATCAAAGGAAAGATATGGAAGTCAGTAAGTATCTTTGATAAAGGGAAACCCAGCCTGTTGTTATTTCCTTGAAAGCTTAAGCTAGGTGTGATAATTTTTTTTAACAATATTTCCTTTTTCCTTTTATGGCCAGGCATTGACATGTTTTGCTCTCGGAGGTGTGATGAAATTCCCTTTGTACCAAGAACTGTCCCTTATTATTTGGATCAGAAAGGAATCCAAAAAATTGTTGCTTCTTGGACCACCTAGCGCTTGTACTCGCACTATATTTAAGCAGGTCTGATTTGATGTTACACCACTTGTGCCTAGAAGTATTTGCAGCCTGGTCCTGTAATTATGTGATGTAGCAGCCCTTTGAAAGCCAGTAGTGATTACCTGTAGCAAAAATGACCCATGTATCCCTTGCACAAACCTGAACTGGGCTATGATGTTCTTATAGTGCAATCACGAGGATTATGTTCGTAGGCGTAAAAGTTGATTTCTTTTACAGAGGTTTCACTAGTCATGGTCCATTCGATGGAGTTGTTGTCTATACCATGTTGTGGTGTTACTGGTGTACATACTTGCTGGTTATAACTTATAACTCGTGCTTGTTCTTGCATGTTTCATGCTGATATGTGTTTTCTTTTGGGCAGGGTCACAGCCGTCGGCGCGGGATCTCCTCCAAGAGCTTGGCAAAGCTGGGTGTGAATCCCTCCTCCCCTTCTCTTCTTCTTCTTCTTCTTCTTCTTCTTCTTCTTCTTCTTCTTCTTCTTCTTCTTCTTCTTCTTCTTCTTCTTCTTCTTCTTCTTTGTATCTGCGACGCACACGTCGCCCGCCGGCGACTGCTTCGTTCTTCTTCTTCTTCTTCTTTGTATCTGCGACGCACACGTCGCCCGCCGGCGACTGCTTCGTGGCCCGGCCACCGGAGATTGCCGAGGTCACCCGGGCCAAGGAGCCAGGTGAGGCCCTTTCCTCCCTCCTTCACAATTCCTCTCTTCCAGCCTCTGATTTTTCCAACATTACTTGCTACAACAAGCTGGCAGTAGTAGTACTTGTTAAGTTGTTATAGCAGACGACGAAGAAGAATAACAAAGTACTTCCAGTTGATGCTGTGATCTACTCCCTCTGTATCAAAATAAAAGATTTTTTTGACACTAGACAGTGTCAAAAAATGTCATATATTTTGATGTAGAGGTAGCAAAAACTAAAAATGTTCCATGGGAGCTTCGCAAGCCCATAGGTAGGTGGCATGAAAACATGCGTAGCTGATCAGGGATTCAGGATGGAAGCATAGGGTAGAGAGGCAAAGTTGCCTCCTTTGTCCTGTCCATGTGATTCAAGATCTGTGATTATGTCTATCTCTGTCCTGTGAGTTTGATGGGTATCCTTAGGAAATGCAGATAGTACAACTGTTTATGTGTACAACACCTTGTTGTAGGCATCAACAAAGTGGTTGAAACTGGATTCTATTTCCCTTCTTCTTTGAATCAGACCATCCAAGGTTTCGTTAACATAGCTAGTGAGGCAGTTTTTCTGCAGATGCCGCGGCCATATGACTTCCATTGTTTTCATTATGTGGGCTTACATCATAATGACATTGTTCTCTATGATTACGATTTTCAACAGCATATTGTGCTTGTAATTTTCTTAGAATAAAAAACACTGTTTCTTGTAGTAAAAAACTAAAAATGCAATATTTCTCCTGATGATTTATCCTGTTTCATGCATTGTAGCATGCCCTACTTATTCGGTGTCACTTTGCAGCTTGCTTATTTACCTGATCTTAAGCGGGAGTACTGCATAGAGGATGATGATAGTCTTGATTCAGAGTTTTCTATTGAAGCAAAACTTAATCCTAACAATTCTGACCAGTCTGAGGAACCGCAAATGTGGAATGCTTCGTTGGTTCAAACTAAAGGTGATTTTCGTGCCATGGATTATGTACTTTGCGTTTCTCAGTTTCTATGTTAATTTTGTATTGCCCCCATCGATTTTTTGTTCTCGGCAGAGGGTTTACTGTAGACAATTTAGCTTTCCTGGTCATTCAAAAAGGATATAATTTAAGGAATGCATTAGGTGGTTTTACTGTAGTCTTATCGATCATTTTATTCTAGATGCACTCTCCTCCAATTGCATTTGTTTTTAACCAAAATATCTCTCCCACGATAGGTTTGCAGTACAAAAGTTTTAGTTCAAATAAAGAAGGAATGCAGTACAGCACAGCTAGGAGTTGCTTGCTTGCAGGTTTCTATACACTAAAAACTGTGAAAGGCCATACACTGTGGTAGTAAAGTACTTGTTTTTGGTGGTTGAGATCATAATATTAGCTCCATCTTCTACCTGATTTTTAAGACGTGTAGTTCCACTTATGTGCCTTTTTGAAATATATATACACACACATGGAACACTCTTGGGTCTCGGCTCTCACCATTTGTTGGATGCTCTCTAATTGTTCAGCTATCTCTGTTGATGTTTCACATAGCTTTGTGAGTTATTTTGTTTTTGTAACTGGTAGTAGCTTAGTAGTATAAGCTATTAGTGTTAGTAATACTCCCTCCGTTCCTTTATATAAGGTGTATTTATTTTTTCCAAAAGTCAAACAAGTGCATGTTTGACCGAGTTTCTAGGAAAATATATCAATATGCACAATACGAAATTTATATTATTTGGTCCATCATAAAAAGTAGTTTCATATTTTATCTATTACGTATTGCAGATGTTGTTACTTTATTCTATAATCTTGGTCAAACATTCAAATAGTTGACTTGCATGGAAATCAACACACCTTATATTCTGGAATGGAGGGAGTATAAGTTATCTGAATTACTCATTAATATATGTTACTTATGCAGAAGTCAGAGCAATCATCTAGACTATCACCTCGTGTTGATAGTGAGAGCACTGCCAGCGCCTCGCCTTCCTTCTGCAGATAATCAAAACAAAAACACCTATTGCTTGACCTGAAGGATGGTCGAAGGGAATCTGTGACTAGGAAAGCAGATGATCTAGTACTCGGTGATTCTTCTGGAATGGACTCAAGCTGGTGATTTGTTTATTGCCGCACCCATAGCACGACACGCTCTGCCGGTGAGTCAGTTTTCCAATTGTGTTCCAGTTGTAGTTATAGTGGAAAAATAAGAAAGTACTTCCTGTGTCTGTGGATCTAAAAAATTTAAAATTTTGCATGGGAGCTTCACAAGCCCATAGGTAGTTAACATAAAAACATGCCTATGTATCATGTATTATGAGTTGATCCGGGATTCAGGGTTGAGAAATTGCCTCGTTTGTCATGTCAATGTGATTCAAGACCCCTGATTATGTCTCTCTGTACTGTGAGTTTGATGGGTATCCTGAGGAAATGCAGATACAACTGTTTGTTCCCAACACCTGTCTTCAACAAGGTGGTTGAAACTGGATTACATATTTTTCCCCTTTGAATCAGACCATCGAAGATTTCATCCTCATAGCCAGTGAGACAGTCTTATGCCACAACCATAGGACTTCCATTGTTTTCATTCTGTGGGTTATGCATGTTATTGTTATTTGCAATTGTACGAAATCAGCCATAGGACTTCCATTGTTTTCATTCCGTAGGTTTGCATGTTATTGTTATTCGCGATTGTACGAAATCAAGGTCAGCTTTCTTCTGTACCTTTGCAATCGGTATGTGCTCTCTAGGCCCGTGGTTAGGACCCAGGACATTGTTATGTGCTTATTAGGTGTTGTCTGAATCAGTACTTCCAATACAAATCGTTGCTTAATTTTACTGCTAGTTCTCTCGGACCATTCTCTGAGTTTATATGGTTCACTCTATAGATTATAGAACCGATAAATTGTAGTTTGTGCTTTTAGCCTCGGTATCTTTGGTAGCAGCGATGTCACTTTTTGATTATTTTCCTCCTAGATTTACTTTTCTATAAAAAATCTTACTTTGTCTGCAGATTCTACTTTTCATAGAATTGTGGGTGTTGGTAAATTCTGTTTTGGATGGATTTTGAAGGGAAACTTTTGTTTTTATCGAGGATCAGACAATACTAAGAGACTAACAAGAGTACAGTAAATTACTAGATAATCTGTAGTTCGATACACTAGAGCCTGCTGTGGTTACTTTCTTGGGGCTCTGAAAATAAATCCTCTGAAACTGAATCATTCAGTCATACCTTCAGTTTAGTAAATAATGGCTCTGGAAACTAGGATCTATCATCTTGGTTACCTTTACCTACTACATTGAAAAGCCAGAAGCTCAAACTAGGCTAGGCTCACAGAATAACGATGATGATTAGTTCGCTAAAATTTGGAACTCACTGCCCATTTGCTCTAGCTGATAGCAAGAATAGTGAACAACAAGCGCTACGACCGATTGTCTCGCCAGTGCCTAATCAAGTTCCATCTGAATATAATTTCATTGTGTTAGACTTGTGAAATCGATGCAGATGTGGGCATCAAAATTTTGTGCGGAGAGATGCCTGGAGTTCCAGCACTTTGCAGGCAACCTCAGGTATGATGAAAGCAGGTTTCTTTTGCTTCTGCCGTCTCATTGCTGATATGACTCTGAATATCCACTGCACTTGACTGCACCCTCTATCTTGATCTGCTTGACAACTTATAATTTGGACAGACATCCCCCTGCATAATTTTCCTTGGTTTGAAAGAACCAGTCCTAATGTTGTATTTCAAATCAGGTGGTTGTCTAGATCGGGACAATATGTATAGTCATGCCGCCGTTATCCATTTTCCATCAGGTAAGTTTGCCTACGTTTTTCTTTTTCTTTGCAGAATCCCTAAACCATCTAGATGTAGAGCAAAGCTAGACTATGAAGAAAGATCTTCAGCAATCACCAAGGCTTATTACTACCTTTTCTTGTTTTCTACAATTGATGTCTTCTAATTATTCAAGTAGAGTACACCGTACAAGGATGTAAGGGTTCTGCGCTTGCATTGATAGAATTTTTGGAGTCAGTATATTCTGTTTTGAATGGGTTTGTGTGGGGAATTTTGTTTTCTATCAAGGGCGGAAACAACAATAAGATATATTGAAAAAGTAATTAATTTATCTGAAAACTGGCTTTGGTTCTGTGTAACTTTATAGTTGAGTAAATTGCTAGATCATCCATACCATACCATTCAAACCCAACACCTGGGTTCGAATCCTCACGGAGGCGAATCTAGGTTCCTATTTATTCTTGAGGACCAGGCTTTCCTAGTACTCACGCACACATTTATTGAGGACTAGGCTCGGTGCATAACCGAGATTGAAAATCCTAGTACTCATACTTAAAAGGCCGTATGCATCCCTGGTTGGTGCAGAGGCCGGGAAAGTGAAATTCTCCCCCAATTTAAAGAGGCCCCTCCCCTCCCGAGTCGCCCCCCGCGTGGGCGGCCGGGAGGCCCCCAGTGTAACACCCCTGTGTATTAGTCACTGTGATCAACTGCTAATAATGCCAAGTCATAACATTTGCAGTGCTTAAACATAGTGGTTAACCAAAACAATTCAAACTCCATTCTGAAAATCAACTCAAATTCAAAAGTGCAAAATAAATTTGCTCAAACACTATGGGAAAAATGTTCACTAAATAGCAAATATTTCAGAAGCACTCACAAAATTATAACTAATGCTACTTGGATTAGTTAAATGACTCCAACAAGATGAAACAGCACCAAAACAACAATATTTAATACATTTAAAATCATTTCAAATTCAAACAAACTCCAAATCTGCCCAAACTAATTTTTGGTGAAAGATAATATTGCATTGCAATATATGGGCCAAGTCTCATATTCTATAAAAGTGCACAAGTGGCCTAACTAATTCAAAACAGAAAATAAATAAAGAAAATAGAAAACAGAAAAGGAGAAATAGGAAAAGGCCACAGTGCATAGGCCTAAGTGCACAGTGCCAGGAGGTGCAGCCCACCAGGCCCATTACCTTCTCCCTCCTCCCCGTGTCGGCTGCGCCATGGCCGCGCGTGCACGCGCCAGCCGGGCGGCGACACGCCGGTGCCCACCGAGGAAACACAGAGGCGGAGGGGATAAGGCCGAGTCGAGCATTCCCTCTGGTCTCCTCGTCCACTCCGCCTCTCTCTCCCTCGCTAGCCTCGCTCGCCTCCTTCTCAGATCCACTGCCCGAGCGAGCTCGCCGCCGTCCGCCGTCGAAGCCGTGGCCACAGAGCCTTCCTCACCGTCTCTCTGTGTCCACTGGCTTCGCCTCGCTCGGCTACTTCGACTGCCGCCCGCCATTTGGCTCGGGGAGGACAACACGAACGGGATCGAGCTCTCTGCCGCCGGCGAACCCCGATGGCTTCGGCATTCCCCTGCGCTCCCGATCACTCGCGGGCCTTCTTGTGCCGCACGGTGAGCTCCTCCATCTCCTATTCCCTTCTGCTAGCTTCTTCCTGCGCCGTAGGTAGCTGCCGCCGCGCCCGAGCTGTGTCCGTCGTCAACGAGCTCGTGGCCGTGGCCATGGCCCCTGTCACGTTCGCCTGAGGCCACCGTTGTGCTCCTGGTGTTCCCAGGAGTCCGATGAGCACGAGCACGAGCTTTCCCGTGCTCCCTAGCGCTAGATCCCCAACTCCCGAACTCCGGCGACCGCCTCGTCGCTCGCCGCCGTCGTTTTAGGTCGTCTCCGGCCATGTTTTTGGCATATATGAACGCGCGACGCAACGGCGGCGAGTTCGCCGCCGCGGGAGGCTCGCCGGAGCTCTCTCCGGCGCCACTCCAACGTGGCAAGTGGTGGGGCCCTCCCAGAGACACTGACCGGTGGGCCCCGTGACGCGTTTGACTAGGTTGACTGCGGTCAACGCAGTTACTGTTTATCCCCTCTCTCTGATGTGTGGGCCCCTCTGCGCTAATTAATGTTAATTAACCTTTAAAATTAATCTGTTAACTAATCAGACACTGACAACTGGGGCCCACACCCCCTAATTAATCCTATTAGTTTAATTAATTCATTGTTAGTCTAACAGAGGCTGACATGTGGGTCCCACTGGACCCACATGTTAGGTTTGACTGGTCAGCCATCCTGTTGACTCGCTGATGTCAGCATGGCATCATGCTGATGTCATAAAACATTTCTGCTAATAAAAATAATTCCAGAAAATCATTTAAACTTCGAAAATTAATAACTTTTAAACCGTAGCTCAGATCAAAAAACTTAAAACATGAAAGTTGCTCAGAACGACGAGACGAATTTGATCGTGTCGTCTGTTTTGATGCCAGAACCCCCTATGTAGAAGAACTCGTAACTCCGAACCCGATTCCGATAGATGAATAGTGCATAATCACCGGTTAATAAATCCAACTTAAATCCTAAAATAACCGAAGTGACTTAGATGCATCTTAGGCAACCCTGCACTGCATCATAGCATAGCACGCACTGTGTTGCATCTGTTTGCATTATGTTTACCTGTTTCTTCCCCCTCTTCTCTTTCGGTAGACCCCGACGTTGCCGTAGCTTCCGAGGCAGACGCCGCTCCGGAGTACGACTACGTCCCCGACAATCAGACCCTTGCCGTCGAGCAGACAGGCAAGCACCCCCTTTTTGAGCATTCCGATATCGCCCACTCTCTTCTCTCTTATGCTTGCATTAGAAGTTACTGCTGCTACTGTTGTCCTATATCTGCTGCATAGCCTGTTTACTTGTAACCTGCTGTTGATACTTTCCTGCTGTCCTAAACTATTTAGTATAGGGTGGGTAGAGCCTTATCAGAGACCCACTTGTCCCGACTGCCCCGCTGGACTCTCAGAAGACCCGAGCAACGGGATCGAAGATCAGACCCTGGCACCGCACGTCACTTCCCCCTTAAATTGCTCGACACTATTGGGTTACTATCGGGTGCCGAGGGTGATACCTCGTCAGCACTTCTAATGATAACCTTGTAGGTTAGTTAATCGGTCGTGGTAAGCGAGGGTGATTCCTCCTACACCACCCCCGATACCGACGCCGTCGTGCAATCGTTCAAGTGTGGACCTCGAGGGTGATTCCTCATTTGTTCACCTTGATGATATCATCGAGTGGGATTCCATCGAGGGTGATTCCTCAGGGTTCCCCCTTGGTGTCAGACACACGGATACTTTGGTTACTATGACTGAACACTGAACTTTGATACTAAAGACGGGTCGGCCCTGAGGGGTACCCGCGCGAGCATGAATGCAAAGTGATGTGGAGTCGGGTTGACCTGAGAGGTGCCCGCAAGATAACTACGAGGCGTGGCCGGGCATTCTTAGCCCTTGCCGCAAGTTCTCGAGACGGGGCGACGGGGTCACATCGATCGTGAGTCTCTGCTCGTTTCCGCGCGCTCTTAAACCACTAAACGGTTTGGATATTTGATCCGAGGGGCCTCTGGCCTGATAGCACTAACCATCACGTGGGCATAGTATGGGCATTTTGCGTCGTATACTTCAGCCGAAGCTTAATGGACATGAGCGATTGAGCGGCGCGCGCCGAGTTGGACTGGTTACGCAACTGCGCTTGTATTAAGGGGTTGCTAGGTCTGCTCTCGGCCGTGAACGTAACGTGCAGGAGTTCCCGGGGCGAAGGCCCAAGACCCCTGGGGGCATAGGTTTAGTCCGGCGTGCTGACCTCTCTGTTAAGTATTTGGTCGGGTTGCGGCGTGTTGCTAGCCGAGGCCGGGCATGACCTAGAAAAGTGTGTCCGGCCGGAGTTAAGCGAGCGTGGTGGGTAACTTGGTGCACCCCTGCAGGGAATAAACAATCTATCGATAGCCTGTCCTATGGTAACGGACACTCGGAATTGTATCCCGATCGGTACAACTAGCACTGATGACTTGAGATGAAATGGATAGTATGGCTCTGGGATTGCTTTCTCGCAGGGAGTCGAGAAAGGATCTCTGGCCGAGGTTGATGATATACTACTACTACCTTACATTATGTTATTCTGCACTCTTCTAATGCTGCAAGACCGATGGAGATGCTTGAAGATGCTAGTCTTCGATAGGACTAGGCTTTCCCCCTTTATTCTGGCATTTCTGCAGCCCAGTCCATATATACAGCCCTCCTTTGAAAATGTTGCATATGTAGTGTAGATCCTCGCTTGCTGAGTACTTCGGATGAGTACTCACATTTGCTTTATTTTCTTTTTCTCCCCATATACAATTGACGCCGCCAGATGACGGAGCCCCTGAGTTAGCTGCCCCCGTCGACGACTACGGCTACTACTACTACCCTTCCGGCGAGTACTACTACGAGGAGCCGACAGACGACCAGGAGTAGGATTCGGAGGGTCCTAGGCAGGAGGCCTACGCCTTTCGATCGTAGAGTTTTATTTTGCCCCGCTTTCTAAAGGCTTATCTTCATTTCTGTAATATATCTGTACCCAGATATCTGATGCTTCCGCTGACACTTGTATGCTATCGAGCTATGTATTCGAGCCCTCGAGGCCCTGGCTTGTAATATAAAGCTTGTATGAATTTATTTATGTTTTAGAGTTGTGTTGTGATATCTTCAAGTGAGTCCTTAGGCTTGATCGTGTGCATTTGCGTGTATGATTAGTGCATGATTAAGCCGGGGTTGTCACACCCAGATCCCGTCGGCCGGCCCTCCCCCTCTTCTCCTCCTCCTCCCTCGCCGCCGCCCAAGGGCGCGGCCAGGCGAAGCCTTGCCGTCGCCGGTGGCGGCGGGGACTCGGGCCCTCTCGCTCGTGTGGGGCTGGCGCGGGCCGGCGCCCCCGGGCCGGAGCGTGGCGGCGGGCCGGACACCACGGCGGGTGGTGGCGGCGCCTCGGCGACTTCGCTCCCCTGCGGCAGGAGGCCTCGCTATCTGGTGCGTCACGATCGCCAGGGACGGCGGCGGCGTGACCGGATCGGTTCGCGGCGGCGCAGCCGGATCTATGCCCAAGCGTGGGCCTTGATCGCTGGACTGCCTTCGGCATGGTGGCGGGTGCGACTCGTTGGCAGCTGGGCGGATCCGCCGGGATTCTAACCTTGTCTGGTCCTTGACAGCGCGGGCAACTCCGGGGGAAACCCTAGATCTCCTTGGGATCGAGCGATGGCGGCGCCTTTGCGTCGTAGTCCCTCTTTAGGGCATCATTTTGGAGTTTACTCCGGTTGAAGGGACCAGTGACGTCGGCGGCGCACGTCTGGTGGAGCAACTGCCGATGAAAATCACGCCGACTATGGTCATGGCGGACGATGGCGGCGTCTTAGATGTCGTTCCCTTGTCGAGGCATCGTCGTTGCAGTCTGCGTCATTAGGCTCGGGATGCTCCGGGGAAAACCCTAGATCTGGGTCTTCCGGATCGGACGATGATGGCGTTTTATCGCTTTTCCTCCTGGGGGCATCGTTTTGGAGCAAGTGATGGCTGGAGGGATGGTGGAGCGGTGCTTCATCTCACACATTGATGGCGGCGGATATCGGCGGCATGGCGCTGTGGAGACTCGGCGTCCGATGCGCGGAGATGGACTCGCGCAGGAGGAGGTAGCTGTCTGGCGTCATGGTGACGTCGATGGTAGAGTGGCCAGACAAGGTAGAAGCCTCAATATGCTCTGAAGACGGACCTGTGGAAGATGGCGGCGACGACACACGAGTGCGTCTGACCGGATTGTGCCCCAGACCCGGTATGTGGCTCGGCTGGGGCTTCCGGCTTTTGATGTTAGGCTTAGGTGAGTGGTCTGGGTAGTGGCCCAGCTAGCACCCCTTCAACATATGGATAGGAGTAGCGGCAGATGTTGCCAAGATGGTGGATTCAGGCATATTGTTGTAATACTTTGTAAGATCCTCGAGAATAATCAATAAAGTGGCCGTATGCATCTCCCAGATGCAGAGGCCGGGGTCATCCTCCTTTTCTATAAAAAAAAAAAATCCATACCATACCATAGAACCTGTTGTGGTTACTTTCCTGGGACTCTGAGAACATTGTCTCTGAAATTTGACCATCCATACCTTCAGCTCAGTAAGAAAACATTTGGTGTGATTAGTCTCGAGATTTTATATTGTCCTTTTTGGATCAATCGTAAAATATCTAGTTTTGTGAGCTTGCTTTGGTCTCTAAATGAATCTAAGACATCACATTTTGCTGCACAGAAAGGACTGGAGTGAGAGAAATGTTAGACACAGATCTCAGGAAATGCATGCTCTGGAAAAGAAAGGAGGATGACAGAATTGTGCACCTGATGCTAGGCGGCGGTGCTCCCAAATCGGTGACACGACACCTCCGGCTTGTCGCCGTGGCCGGCGGGCATGGGATCGCCAAGGGTGTGGTCCAGTACCATGGCTTTGAGCTGACCGCGACCTGGAAGGGCTCCTGGTGCTTGCACAGTCGCACGGCGGACGGCGTCCGTTGAGGAGGGGGGGTTGGCCGCTGTTTCCTCTGCCTTGTTCCACCGACGCTGGCCCTCCTGCTTGCTGTACGTACAGTACAGGTGAGCAATGTAATCCAGGTGGTTGAAATCGGGTAACATATTTTTTTTTGTTCGAATCAGACCATCGAAGGTCTCATCATCATAGCCAGTGAGACAATTTTTGTGCAAATGCTGTAGCCATAGGACTTCTGTTGTTTTCATTCTGTGGGTTTACATTATGCTATTGATCTTCACGATTGTACGATATCAGGGTCAGCTTTCTTCTGTACCTTTGCAATCGGTATGTCCTCTGTAGGATTGTGGTGAGGACCGAGGACATCTTTATATGCTTACCTCTTGTCTGAATCAGTACTTCCAATACAAACCATAGCTTTATCTTCTAGCAAGAGCTATTATTGCTAGTTCCCTTGGACCATTCTCTGAGATCATATGGTTAACTGTACAGATTATAGAACCGATAAATTGTAATTCTAATCTACTTGTGTTCTTTTGGTTGCAAATTTATCAATTAATTTGGGTTGAGGTTATCACCACTGGTTCTTATTGTAACCTGTCCGTTCAAACTGCAGGTGCGCGGTTCATCTTGTGCAAGAATGTATTTGACTATTCATCAGCGACCAAGGAAGATTCAGCGGTAAAGAGCATCACAGTCCTCGATCATGGATTCAATGGATTTTTTTTCGAAAAGGGGGAAATCCCCGGCCTCTGCATCAGAGTGATGCATACGGCCACCTTTATTAGCAAGTAAAAAGGTTCAACAAAAGTCTTAAAGACTCAAACAATAGATGCTCACAAAGAGCTAAGGAATAAAAATAAAGCCACAACCGGCTGGCAAAAGAAAGATCGGAAAACTAATTGCCTATCCTATTACATGACCGCCATCCAAACCGGTTGAAAATAGCCCATGCTACCATCTCCCATCGGATAGATCCAGTAACCAAACGCTCCCTGGCCTCCGTCGGAGTGAGTAGCGACCACATACGGATCAACGTAGTGGCTCGGAAGATAACCTGCAAAAAAATGAGTATTTGTTGTTCTGTTAAAGACCAAATCATTTCTGCAATTCCAGATAGCCCATAAAAAAGCACATACTCCTACACGAATGTGTCTCGCTGTTTGGGGCTTAATCCCATCCAGCCACGTCCCAAATAACGTGTTAATATTATTCGGAGGAGTAATATTGAAGGCTATGTTAACTAATTGCCAAAGAACCTTTGCCAAAGGGCAATCAAGAAAGAGGTGTTTGATTGTTTCATCCCGGTCACAAAAGCTACATCTAGTGGATCCATTCCAGTTGCGTTTAATCAAGTTATCCTTAGTTAAAATGACTTGTTTGTGTACAAACCACATAAACACTTTAACTCTCAAGGTACTTTGACATGCCAAACATGTTTCGAAGTAGGAATAGAGCTAGAATTAATAACATCCAAATAGATGGATTTAACCGTAAATTCTCCATTCCTAGTAAGCTTCCAACACAACTGATCGGGACGTTGAGAAAGTTGAACATCCATCAATCTTCTCAGAAGATGGAGCCAAGCTTCCCAACGGTTGCCGGCAAGCGCCCTCCTGAAATGGATGTTTAGAGGCGTGGACTGACATACTGACTCAACGGTTGCATCTCTCCATTGAACAATACTATAAAGAGAAGGATATTGAAGCGCGAGGGGCGTGTCCCCTAGCCAAGTATCCTCCCAGAATCTCGTAGAAGTACCGTTACGGACAACAAACTTGGTCCGATTAAGAAAGACCGATTTAACTCTCATCAGTCCTTTCCAGAAAGGCGAATCCATCGGTCTCACTGTCACCTGGGATAAAGTTTTGGAATGAAGGTACTTATTACGCAGAATCTGTGCCCACGTGGCCTCGGTCTCTCCAGCTAGCTTATACAGCCATTTGCTAAGAAGACATTTGTTCTTCACCTCAAGATTTTCGATTCCTAGACCCCCTTGGTCCTTCGGTCGACAGATAATGTCCCATTTAGCAAGTCTATACTTCCTCTTTAGCTCATCACTTTGCCAGAAAAAACGGGACCGATAGAAATCAAGTCTTTTTCGAACTCCCACTGGTACCTCGAAAAAAGACAAAAGAAACATGGGCATGCTTGTGAGAACCGAATTAATGAGAATTAAACGGCCTCCATATGACATCAGTTTGCCCTTCCAGCAGCCCAATTTCTTCTCAAATCGATCCTCAATGCACTTCCATTCTCTGTTTGTTAGCTTACGATGATGAATTGGTATACCTAAATAAGTGAAAGGTAAAGCCCCCAATTCACATCCGAACAATTGCTTATATGCCTCTTGTTCCTCATTAGCTCTTCCAAAACAGAACAATTCGCTCTTGTGGAAATTAATCTTTAGTCCGGTCAATTGTTCAAATAAGCATAACACCAGCTTCATGTTTCTCGCTTTTGCCAAGTCATGCTCCATAAAGATGATTGTATCATCGGCGTACTGTAGGACAGATACACCTCCATCAACTAGATGAGGTACCAAACTACCTACTTGGCCAGCATCCTTAGCCCTCCCTATTAGAATCGTCAACATGTCGACTACAATGTTGAACATAATAGGTGACATCGGATCTCCTTGTCTTAGGCCCTTATGTGTTTGGAAATAATGACCTATATCATCATTCACTTTAATTCCAACACTCCCTTTTTGCGTGAAAGATTCTACCTGTTGTCTCCAGGCTTGATCAAATCCTTTCATACGCAACGCTTGTTGGAGGAATGGCCATTTGACTTTGTCGTACGCTTTTTCGAAATCCACTTTGAAAACAACCCCATCTAGTTTTTTCGTGTGAACTTCATGGAGCGTTTCATGCAGGACCACCACCCCTTCTAGGATGTTTCTGTCCGGCATGAAAGCAGTTTGGGACGGCTGCACCACAGAATATGCAATCTGCGTGAGTCTATTTGTCCCAACCTTGGTGAAAATTTTGAAACTTACGTTCAGAAGACAGATGGGCCTGAACTGCTCAATTCTCACAGCCTCTGTTTTCTTAGGAAGCAAAGAAATGGTTCCAAAATTCAGATGAAACAATTGAAGCTGTCCAGAGAATAAATCATGGAACATCGGAAGCAAATCCCCTTTAATAATATGCCAGCACCTTTTATAAAACTCCACTGGAAATCCATCCGGCCCCAGAGCTTTATTATTCTTCATCTGAGAAATAGCTTCAAACACCTCTTTCTCCGAAAACGGGGCAGTCAAAATATCGTTTTCCTCTGCAGCAAGTTGAGGGACATCTTCAATCCGCGACTCATCCAGAGACACGAAATTATCCTCCGGAGGCCCAAAAAGCTGCTTATAGTAATTGGTGATGTATAATTTTAGGTTCTCCTGTCCTAAAATCTTCCCTTCGTCTTGCTCAAGCTGAAAGATCCTTTTCTTTCTATGCTTGCCGTTTGCGATCATATGGAAGAATTGAGTGTTGGTGTCCCCTTGGACAACTTTGCGAACCTTCGCCCGCAATGGCCACTTCAATTCCTCTTCTCGCAGGAGCTCTTTCAATCTCATCTCCGCATCTAATTTAACATGAAGTTCCATTGATTCTAGGATAGTGGACTCGGCTTTTACATCTAAGGCCTGAATCAGAGTAAGGAGCCTTTCATTTCAACCTTATAAATCCCACTGAGATGCTTAGCCCACCCACGTAAGAAACTTCGCAAGTGTCGTATCTTATTCTGCCATCTCTCAAATGAAGACCTTCCTCCTGCATCTTTAGCCCATTCCCTGGCTATTAGATCGAAAAAACCTTCTCTCTCAAACCACGCTAATTCGAAAGAGAAGGTATTCTTATTCCCCACGTGCGTTGCCTCACCAGAGTCAACCAGTAAAGGGGTGTGGTCCGAGATTCCGCGCGATAACGCCTGAACTGTTACCAAAGGAAACTTCTGTTCCCAGTCTACACTCGCGAGGACACGGTCTAACTTCTCAAACGTAGGGGTTGGCAGAGTATTAGCCCATGTGAATTTTCTTCCCGAAAGCTCTATCTCTCTCAGATCCAAGCTTTCAATAATGGTGTTAAACATGAACGACCATCTGCCGTCAAAATTATCATTGTTCTTTTCGTCTCTCCTTCTAATAATATTGAAGTCACCCCCAACTAAGATTGGAAGCTGCTCAGACCCGCAAATACGGACAAGATCCGCCAAAAAATCCGGTTTGAGTTCTGGCTGAGCGGCCCCATATACCGCCACCAGAGCCCAATTAAACCCATCAGCCTTCGACCTAACCCAAAACTTGACGGCAAAATCTCCCATAACCACACTTCGGACTTCCAACGTCTCACATCTAACCCCAAGTAAGATCCCACCTGATCTTCCTCTCGGGGGAAGGCAGTGCCAATCAAAATCAACACCTCCCGATAACGTAGTTAGGAATTGCGGGGAGAAATTGCCTCTTCCTGTTTCAGAAAGGGCAATAAAATCCAACCTATGTTCGATAGAAGCCTCTGCTAGAAATCTTCTTTTAGCCAAGTCTCTCAGACCTCTGCTATTCCAAAAAATTCCTCTCATAACTCATCATGAAATTTTTTGTTCGTCCGGTTCCTAGCACTTCTACGCACCGCCGACGCTGGGTAAATTTTGCGCTTCCACTTGCGTTTAGGCTTGGCTTGATCCTCCACCCGGTCCTCACAACCGGGTTCCGTGGATCTAACGCAAGGGACCTCGATGGGTGCACTATCCCCAAGAGGTAAAGAGTCGTCATCCTCCTCGGTCTCAGGGAGGGGAGGGGCAATATCTGCACAAAGCGTGTCTAACACCCTGACTCCCAACTGATCAATGTCGGAATCATTCATAGGTTTAACAACAGCTAAGTTACGAATCATATCTAAAGCACATTCCGCTTCAAGATCCAGGAGATCATTAACAGAATTCGAGATTTCACTATCATTACTACCTAGTGAAATTCCTAGCTGATTTGCATTGTGAATAATCTCATCATTAGAAAAATGCAAAATGGAATTGGAAGTGTTGACCGACATACCAGTAGTGACCTCAATATCACGAAGCTTGGCCGCCCGCCTAGCGCACCTCAGCTGCATGTCATCAACATCCGGCTGGTCCTGAAAGCGACAGCTCATCCGCCGCCCCTCAGAAACAGGATCCGGGATACCTCCAAAAGCAATGACCACCTCCCTAGTGGCCCCGTTAGGGGTAAGGCCTCCAGCCCCACCCCCAACGCGCGGGCCTAGAGAGGCCCCAGAAACCGCCGCAGGCACCGGCCCCGGCGAGCGCAGGGGGGGAGAGCGCTGGGACACCTGCCCACGCTCCCCACCTGACGCGGACAGCCCGGTCATCTGCCCGGCCATAGGCGGGCGAGGGGAAGAGAGTACGGGGGCCGCCTGCCCCCGCTCTCCACCAGAACCAGCTGTCAAGCCGGAGGGTGATACGACCACGTTGGTTGGTGTCGGCTGGAGCAACCCTTGCCGCGGTGCAGGTGACTGCCGGCCCTCGGGGCCAATAGACGCCGCAGGCACGATCGCCCCAACCACCGTAGGAGAGGAGGGAACTGAGGCCTCCTGCCCAGGTCCCCCTCTCAACACCGGCAAGTCGCCGATCGGCAACAAAGACGCCTCCACCGCAGTCCTCATCCGTGGCGAAGCATCGGAAGAAGAGGGGGAAGAAGGGGCCACCTGCCCACGATCCTCCCCCCTCCCTCGATCGAAGTCATCAGAGTAGCCGACGTCTCCATGCACCCATCGATAGAGCCCTCAACCACTGCAAAATCTAAGGGAGGAAGCGTGCCCTCTAGTACGTCATCAGACTCCACTCGATCGCTCCATAACCTAGGAGGAGCAGAAGCTGGCTCAAACGAACCGAATCTCAGAGTGCTCATCGGCACCGTAACTGAAGAGGCAGCCCCAGTCCCGGGCGCCTGCGAGGTGGAACTCGGCCCGTTGGACGACTCATGCCCAACGTCATCCCCTCGCGCATCCGTGTTACCCGACCCATCATTCCTATCATGCATATCCACATCCGTCCCTGCCATAGCCTCAGCAAAATGATCTGTATCCTCAAACTCAATCTCAAGGGTAAAAACCTCGCCCTTGTAAGTCCACTTGACCACGTCAGGCACAAACTCAATATCGAGGACACTCACCAGCAGGTGGGCCACTCCGTTAGCTCGGGTGAAAGCCATATCTACCTTCTCGGTTTTCCCGACCAGAATCCCCAAGCTAGCAGCAACCCGAGCGTCCTGAAGTGGCTTGGATGGAGCCCCTGAGAAACGCAGCCAAACCTGGGTGAGGGGCTTGCCCTGCGGCTCAACTCGCTTCCACTCATGGAACTCGAGGATGCACTCTGTACCCGGTACTCTGCATAACCCAAAGCTCAGAATACGCTCCAAGTCCTCAGATGAAGGAAAGTCAACCTTATATGTGTTAGCCTCGAGACGAGTGAGCTCCCACTCAAAGTTACCTGGAACTAACTCACTGAGCCTGTGCATAATCTGCGCCTCAGACACATCACCCTTAGCTTTCAGGGAGACCTGTTTCCCCACGCTTTCAGGGAGACCTCTTCGGCTTCCCCTGCCTGCGCCTCTGGTGGACTAGGTAAGCCCCTTCCCTCCGCCTCTGGTGGTTAATCTTATACCTGCTTCTTGATTGGTCCCTTCTTGGTCGGTGCAGATCAGTTCCTATTTGCAAATGTAACGAGTAGAAATTGACCAAATTCCTACTGAATTTGATCACTTTTTCTGTCCAATATGATTACTGCACTACATTGGGCGTGTCAAAACTGAAACTTCCTTCAGATAGTGTCGCAAAAAGCTCAAGATAGTCAAATCATGGAGTGCATCTGCTGATGTGCATGTCGTAAGGGTGAAACTGCTTGTTGGGATTCGATCAATTGTTGTAACTATCTATTGATGTCACTTAATCAACATAGACATCTGATATCTAGTGAACTTTAATTTATTTGAGACTGTATGTTAGAACTGGATGCAAAACAGTAGTAGAGTACTAGCCACCTTCAGAAAGTGGTTTTCGAGAAACAACTAGCATTATCCAATAAATCATGACTGCGATGTATTTTTCTGTGTTTTGTCAGGCTTGATTCATACTCCGATTGGGATTTTAACATCCAGGCTCTAGCTTTGTTTCTTTCTTCACTAATTAGGCTGTTACACTCACTATTATTTTTATAGCAAACGATTGTTTCAAGATCCAAGTAGTAATTTACATTTGTCCCTTGCAGGATGATTTGGCGAGTTGATTTTATCAAAGCTGAAACATGTTGAGGTTAGTATCGAGCAATTTCTATGATAGCCGAGGGAGGGTGGTAAATGGACAGTCATGTTCTATGCTTTCAAATGCCTCTATTAGGTAGATGCACTCTTTGCTGTATGATTATGACTTGTTTGCTATGATAGCTGAACAAATGGGTGCTTCTTTTATTTGTTCAGAGTGATGTGCCATGTCTCACTCCTATCGTCATTGCTTGAATTAATTGTTTATATCATGTATATTCATACTTAACTGTTCATTTATAAGTTTTTTGTTGATTGTATCCAATGGAAAGAGTTGAGAAGTCTCCGTCTTGTCCCAGAATTTCTGATTACGTGTTATTTCGAAGGCCGTGTAGTTTACAGAGTATAGTGAAGGAGAAATGTAGTCTTAGAATTTAAAAATGTGTGCTTTAGTCCACTGGTAATGGAATAATGTTTTGTTTTCTTGCCTTTGCTCCTCTAGGAGCTTGTCAAGAGAGCTGATGCTCTTGTAGCAGTAGATGCCTATTCATTAGCTAATGCAAGGTGTGATCTCCTGATGTGGTTTCCTCACGCATGCAGGTGTATGGCAGAGCCACAATGTGGTTGAGCGGTGGTTCTTCTTCCACTCCGACCTTCGGCGCTGCGTGTCCGGTGGCCCTGATATTTCTTCCACTCTGGCATATAACTAGTGGTAAGCCAGTGGTCCCCCCTGCTCTCTCTCGCTCTCTCATGTTCTGCGTGTCCATGGCCATCGAGCCGTGGCGAATTCTGTCCTGGCCATCATGCCATGGTGATTTCCAGTTGCTGCCCAGATTCTAAATTTTTTGCTGCTGCTTTGTGTTGCACTACATAGCAGCTAAGATTCTGTTATTATTGCTGCTGCTTTGTGCACTTGTTGTAGCTAGCATAGCAGTCCAGTGGTGCTGTTCTTGTAGGAGTTTCAACTACACAAGTAATATGAATTATCACTGCCTCCTCGGTCACTGAACTATGTGTTGCTTATAGTGTATTGCTGTTTGTTTATCGCCGTATCTTCGCCTTTTAGTTAGTGAGAACTATGAAAATGTAATGCAAACCTTGCCGCACTGCCAGTGAGAGCAGACTGAAGGTTCTTGTATGTTTTATTGGACAGTTACCTACATGAAACACGAATTATGGACAATGCCTATCCAGTCAGCAGCTGATCCACGTTACAGTGGTGGAGTATGTGGCATATGGTTGGATCGTGTTGGGATTTCGATTGCCATTGTAGTACTGATATTGTGCTCTCGAATTGCTTCCATACATTCTGCCTCGTTTTTATGCAAATGGTCAATCAATTCTCCTAACACAACCATGTTGGTTTTACTTGGTTGAACCAAATAAATCAGAACCACCCTCTAATCTTCTTTAGCTGCCAGCCACTGCAAATGCGAACTACAGTATATTAACCAAGGTGTTTATATGTATACCCGCTATACTGATTTGATGTTTCTACTTGATGATTGATTTAAATTAAGGTCAAAAAGTACTCATGGCGGTAGTATAAATCAAGGGTTACTTACTGGCTAACCTGATGATGTGTCTCCTTGATGACTGATTGTTAACTATAAGAAATCTTTTTCAGGGACTTCTGGTCACAAGGATCAACTTAGAGCTCCTCTCTGCCCATGCAGGTAATTAATCCTCTCATGAGTTTCTAAGAAATATATCGCCGCTGTCCGTTTCTAGCAGAATTTATCACTTACGCCTCAAATTGGTGATTTGGAATTTCTTTAAACTAGGAGTTACGACGAGAAATGCGAGGGTTCTGGAACTGCCCGTGTGTTCCCATGCGAGTGAGGTGAGATTGTTCATAACATCTTGCTACTCATTATCTTTTACAGTAGCACATAGAGAAGAAGGGGTCTGGTCAGGTATCTTATCTTTGATAGAGGTGTGATGTATAACCCGATCGCCAAAGTTGATGCAAAGAACTAATAGTTGCATCCCTACTCTCTGCTGGCAGCAAAGTTGTAAATGTGTGCCTTTTGTGTTTGCATGCCTGAGTAATGTATTTGTCCTATCTAATCCAAACTAGTATAATAATGATTCTGAAGCACTATGATGGTTGTTGCTGTACTAGTTATATATGGTGTTGCAAGTTCTTTTCATTTTGTTGGTGGCATATCACTAATCTTCCTCTATTTTGCTATCATTCTCTTACTTAAGATTATGTGATGGCTTTGTGTCGAGTCATTGGTAGATGGGGATAACTCCTCTGCTATAATGATGATTGTTTCTTATTCTGCAATTGAACTTTGGATTATTTGTTCAGCTGATCTGTATTAACTTGCTTGCTATGTCCATGTTGGTTTGGCACCATACTAAGCTATGTATGTTCTCAACTGCAGGTGTTCCCACCTGCTTCTGTCAACCAGGTGCAAGTGGGTATCCGTGTGTTGCAAGGTGAGCGTGAAATGGCAACGGACAGCAAGCTTTTGGTTTTGGGTGAGTTCGACCTAATCGGCATCCCACCAGCACCAAGGGGCACACCACAGATCGAGGTGGCCGCCGCTGTCTAAGACCAAGCCCACCTACACAATCGTGTGCCAGGAGAGGAGTGCCCGCTGTTGGGGAACGTAGCATGCAATTTCAAAAAAATTCCTACGCTCACGCAAGATCTATCTAGGAGATGCATAGCAACGAGAGGGGGAGAGTGTGTCTACGTACCCTCGTAGACCGAAAGCGGAAAAATTCCTACGCTCACGCAAGATCTATCTAGGAGATGTAGTCGAACTTCTTCTCGTTCCGACCGATCAAGCACCGAACGTACGACACCTCCGAGTTCTGCACACGTTCAGCTCGATGACGTCCCTCGAACTCTTGATCCAGCAAAGTGTCGAGGAAGTAGATGAGTTCCGTCAGCACAACGGCGTGGTGACGGTGATGGTGAAGTGATCTGCCAGGGCTTCGCCTTACTACGAAGATATGACCGAGGGTGTAATCTGTGGAGGGGGGCGCCGCACACGGCTAACAGTTATTGGTGTGTGTTCTAGCGGTGCCCCCCCCCCCACGTATATATAGGTTGGAGGGGAGGAGAGGCAGCCAAGGGGGCGCCCAAGTAGGAGGAATCCTACTTGGGCCCCTAGTCCAATTCGGCCTCCCCCCTTACCATATCCACCGGAGGGAGAAGGAAAGAGGAGGGAGGAGGGAAGGAAGTGGGAGGCCGAATCCCTCCCCTTCCTTCTCTCTTCCCCCTTTTCCTTTCTCCTAAGGTGCGTCCCATATGGGGGGCGAAGCAGCCCCTGCTGGCTGCTGCGTTTCCCCTCTTGGCCCATTAGGCCCATATCTTTGCCGAGGGTGCCCGGAACCCCTTTCCGGTGACCCGATATGTACCCGGTACCCCCAGAACACTTCCGGTGTCCGAATATCATCGTCCTATATATGAATCTTTACCTCTCGACCATTTCGAGACTCCTCGTCATGTCTGTGATCTCATCCGGGACTCCGAACAACATTCGGTCACCAAAAAACATAACTCATATAATACAAAATCGTCATCGAACGTTAAGCGTGCGGACCCTACGGGGTCGAGAACTATGTAGACATGACCGAGACACCTCTCCGGTCAATAACCAATAGCGGAACCTGGATGCTCATATTGGCTCCCACATATTCTACGAAGATCTTTATCGGTCGAACCGTAATGACAACATACGTAATTCCCTTTGTCCATCGGTATGTTACTTGCCCGGGATTCGATCGTCGGTATCTTTATACCTAGTTCAATTTTGTTACCGGCAAGTCTCTTTACTCGTTCCGTAATACATCATCCTGTGACTAAGTCACTTTGCTTGCAAGGCTTCTTATGATGTGCATTACCGAGAGGGTCCAGAGATACCTCTCCGATACTCGGAGTGACAAATCCTAATCTCGATCTATGCCAACACAACAGACACCTTCGGAGATACCAGTAGAGCATCTTTATAATCACCCAGTTACGTTGTGATGTTTGATAGCACACAAGGCATTCCTCTGGTATCCAGGAGTTGCATGATCTCATAGTCGAAGGAATATGTATTTGACATGAAGAAAGCAGTAGCAATAAAACTGAACGATCATTATGCTAAGCTAACGGATGGGTCTTGTCCATCACATCATTCTCCTAATGATGTGATCCCATTCATCAAATGACAACACATGTCTATGGTTAGGAAACTTAACCATCTTTGATTAACGAGCTAGTCTAGTAGAGGCTTACTAGGGACACAGTGTTTTGTCTATGTATCCACACATGTATCAAGTTTCCGGTTAATACAATTCTAGCATGAATAATAAACATTTATCATGAATAAGGAAATATAAAATAACAACTTTATTATTGCCTCTAGGGCATATTTCCTTTAGTCTCTCACTTGCACTAGAGTCAATAATCTAGATTACATTGTAATGATTCTAACACCCATGGAGTCTTGGTGCTGATCATGTTTTGCTCGTGGAAGAGGCTTAGTCAATGGGTCTGCCACATTCAGATCCGTATGTATTTTGCAAATCTCTATGTCTCCCTCCTTGACTTGATCACGGATGGAGTTGAAGCGTCTCTTGATGTGTCTGGTTCTTTTGTGAAATCTGGATTCCTTCGCTAAGGCAATTGCTCCAGTATTGTCACAAAAGATTTTCGTTGGACCCGATGCACTAGGTATTACACCTAGATTGGATATGAACTCCTTCATCCAGAATCCATCATTTGCTGCTTCCGAAGCAGCTATGTACTCCGCTTCACACGTAGATCCCGCCACGATGCTCTGCTTGGAACTGCACCAACTGATAGCTCCACCATTCAAAATAAATACGTATCCGGTTTGTGACTTAGAGTCATCCGGATCAGTGTCAACGCTAGCATCTACGTAACCATTTACGACGAGCTCTTTGTCACCTCCATAAACGAGAAACATATCCTTGGTCCTTTTCAGGTACTTCAGGATGTTCTTGACCGCTATCCAGTGATCCACTCTTGGATTACTTTGGTACCTCCCTGCTAAGCTTATAGCAAGGCACACATCAGGTCTGGTACACAACATAGCATACATGATAGAACCTATGGCTGAGGCATAGGGAATGACTTTCATTTTCTCTCTATCTTCTGCAGTGGTCGCGCATTGAGTCTTACTCAACTTCACACCTTGCAACACAGGCAAGAACCCTTTCTTTGACTAATCTATTTTGAACTTCTTCAAAACTTTATCAAGGTATGTGCTTTGTGAAAGTCCTATTAAGCGTCTCGATCTATCCCTATAGATCTTGATGCCCAATATATAAGCAGCTTCACCGAGGTCTTTCATTGAAAAACTCTTATTCAAATATCCTTTTATGCTATCCAGAAATTCTACATCATTTCCAATCAACAATATGTCATCCACATATAATATAAGAAATGCTACAGAGCTCCCACTCACTTTCTTGTAAATACAGGCTTCTCTGAAAGTCTGTATAAAACCATATGCTTTGATCACCTCATCAAAGCGTATATTCTAACTCCGAGATGCTTGCACCAGTCCATAGATGGATCGCTGGAGCTTGCACACTTTGTTAGCACCTTTAGGATCGACAAAACCTTCTGGTTGCATCATATACAACTCTTCTTTAAGAAATCCATTAAGGAATGCAGTTTTGACGTCCATTTGCCAGATTTCATAATCATAAAATGCGGCAATTGCTAACATGATTCGGACGGATTTAAGCATCGCTACGGGTGAGAAAGTCTCATCGTAGTCAACTCCTTGAACTTGCCAAAAACCTTTTGCGACAAGTCAAGCTTTGTAGATAGTAACATTACCATCGGCGTCAGTCTTCTTCTTGAAGATCCATTTATTCTCTATGGCTCGCCGATCATCGGGCAAGTCCACCAAAGTCCACACTTTGTTCTCATACATGGATCCTATCTCAGATTTCATGGCCTCAAGCCATCTGTCAGAATCTGGGCTCATCATAGATTCTTCATAGTTCGTAGGTTCGCCTTGGTCTAGTAACATGACTTCCAGTACAGGATTCCCATACCACTCTGGTGCGGATCGTGTTCTGGTTGACCTACGAGGTTCTGTAGTAACTTGATCTGAAGTTTCATGATCATCATCATTAGCTTCCTCTCTAGTTGGTGTAGGCATCACGGGAACGGTTTTCTCTGATGAACTACTTTCCAATTTGAGAGAAGGTACGATTACCTCATCAAGTTCTACTTTTCTCCCACTCACTTCTTTCGAGAGAAACTCCTTCTCTAGAAAGGTTCCATTCTTGGCAACAAAGATCTTGCCTTCGGATCTGTGGTAGAAGGTGTACCCAATTTTTTCCTTTGGGTATCCTATGAAGACGCACTTCTCCGATTTGGGTTCGAGCTTATCAGGCTGAAGCCTTTTGACATAAGTGTCGCAACCCCAAACTTTAAGAAACAACAGCTTAGGTTTCTTGCCAAACCACAGTTCATACAGTGTCGTCTCAACGGATTTAGACGGTGCCCTATTTAACGTGAATGCAGCTGTCTCTAATGCATAACCCCAAAACGATAGTGGTAAATCGGTAAGAGACATCATAGATCGCACCATATCTAATAAAGTACGGTTACAACGTTCGGACACACCATTACGCTGTGGTGTTCCAGGTGGCGTGAGTTGTGAAACTATTCCACATTGTTTTAAATGAAGGCCAAACTCGTAACTCAAATATTCGCCTCCGCGATCAGATCGTAGAAACTTTATTTTCTTGTTACGATGATTCTCTACTTCACTCTGAAATTCTTTGAACTTTTCAAATGTTTCAGACTTGTGTTTCATCAATTAGATATACCCATATCTGCTCAAATCATCTATGAAGGTCAGAAAATAACGATACCCGCCGCGTGCCTCAACACTCATTGGACCACATACATCGGTATGTATTATTTCCAATAAGTCATTAGCTCGCTCCATTGTTCCGGAGAACGGAGTTTTAGTCATCTTGCCCATAAGGCATGGTTCACAAGTATCAAATGATTCATAATCAAGTGATTCCAAAAGCCCATCTGCATGGAGTTTCTTCATGCGCTTTACACCAATATGACCTAAACGGCAGTGCCACAAATATGTTGCACTATCATTATCAACTTTGCATCTTTTGGCATCAATATTATGAATATGTGTATCACCACGATCGAGATTCAACAAAAATAGACCACTCTTCAAGGGTGCATGACCATAAAAGATATTACTCATATAAATAGAACAACCATTATTCTCTGATTTAAATGAATAACCGTCTCGCACTAAACAAGATCCAGATATAATGTTCATGCTCAACGCTGGCACCAAATAACAATTATTTAGGTCTAAAACTGATCCCGAAGGTAGATGTAGAGGTAGCGTGCCGACGGCGATCACATCGACCTTGGAACCATTCCCGACGCGCATCGTCACCTCGTCCTTAGCCAATCTTCGTTCAATCCGTAGCTCCTGTTTCGAGTTACAAATATGAGCAACCGAACCAGTATGAAATACCCAGGTGCTACTACGAGCATTAGTAAGGTACACATCAATAACATGTATATCAAATATACCTTTGTTCACTTTGCCATCCTTCTTATCTGCCAAATACTTGGGGCAGTTTTGCTTCCTGTGACCAGTCCCTTTGTAGTAGAAGCACTCAGTTTCAGGCTTGGGTCCAGCTTTGGGCTTCTTCCTGGGAGTGGCAACTTGCTTGCCATTCTTCTTGAAGTTCCCCTTCTTTCCCTTGCCCTTTTTCTTGAAACTAGTGGTCTTGTTAACCATCAACACTTGATGCTCCTTCTTGATTTCTACCTCCGCAGCTTTGAGCATTGCGAAGAGCTCGGGAAGTGTCTTTTCCATCCCTTGCATATTATAGTTCATCACGAAGCCTTTGTAGCTTGGTGGCAGTGACTGAAGAACTCTGTCAATAACACTATCATCTGGAAGATTAACTCCCAGCTGAGTCAAGTGATTATGATATCCAGACATTCTGAGTATGTGTTCACAGACAGAACTGTTCTCCTCCATCTTGCAGCTATAGAACTTGTTGGAGACTTCATATCTCTCAACTCGGGCATTTGCTTGAAATATTAACTTCAACTCCTGGAACATCTCATATGCTCCATGACGTTCAAAACGTCTTTGAAGTCCCGATTCTAAGCCGTAAAGCATGGCACACTGAACTATCGAGTAGTCATCAGATCGAGCTTGCCAGACATTCATAACATCAGCATCTGCTCCTGCTGCAAGCCTTTCACCTAGCGGTACATCAAGGACATAATTCTTCTGTGCAGCAATGAGGATAATCCTCAAGTTACGGACCCAGTCCGTGTAGTTGCTACCATCATCTTTCAACTTAGCTTTCTCTAGGAACGCATTAAAATTCAAGGAAACGGTAGCACGGGCCATTGATCTACAACATAGATATGCAAAAACTATCAGGACTAAGTTCATGATAAATTAAGTTCAATTAATCAAATTACTTAAGAACTCCCACTTAGATAGACATCCCTCAAGTCATCTAAATGATACATGATCCAAATCAACTAAACCATGTCCGATCATCTCGTGAGATGGAGTAGTCATCAATGGTGAACATCTCTATGTAGATCATATCTACTATATGATTCACGTTCGACCTTTCGGTCTCCAGTGTTCCGAGGCCATGTCTGTACATGCTAGGCTCGTCAAGTTTAACCCGAGTATTCCGCATGTGCAAAACTGTCTTGCACCCGTTGTATTTGAACGTAGAGTCTATCACACCCGACCATCACGTGGTGTCTCAACACGACGAACTATCGCAACGGTGCATACTTAGGGAGAACACTTATACCTTGAAATTTAGTGAAGGGATCATCTTATAATGCTACCGTCGTTCTAAGAAAAATAAGATGCATAAAGGATAAACATCACATGCAATCAAAATATGTGACATGATATGGCCATCATCATCTTGTGCTTTTGATCTCCATCTCCAAAGCATCGTCATGATCTCCATCGTCACTGGATCGACACCTTGATCTCCATCATTGCGTCGTGGTCATCTCGCCAACTATTGCTTCTACAACTATCGCTAACGCATAGTGATAAAGTAAAGCAATTACATGGCGTTTGCATTTCATACAATAAAGCGACAACCATAAGGCTCCTGCCAGTTGCCGATAACTTTTACAACACATGATCATCTCATACAACAGCGTATATCACATCATGTCTTGACCATATCACATCAGAACATGCCCTGCAAAAACAAGATAGACGTCCTCTACTTTGTTGTTGCAAGTTTTATGTGGCTGCTACGGGCTTCTAGCAAGAACCGTTCTTACCTACGCATCAAAACCACAACGGTGATTTATCAAGTTTGCTGTTTTAACCTTCAACAAGGACCGGCCGCAGTCAAATTCAATTCAAATAAAGTAGGAGAAACAGACACCCGCCAGCCACCTTTATGCAAAACTAGTTGCATGTCTGTCGGTGGAACCGGTCTCATGAACGTGGTCATGTAAGGTTGGTCTGGGCCGCTTCATCCAACAATACCGCCGAACCAAAATAAGACATTGGTGGTAAGCAGTATGATGATCACCGCCCACAACTCTTTGTGTTCTACTCATGCATATCATCTACACATATACCTGACTCTGATACCACTGTTGGGGAACGTAGCATGCAATTTCAAAAAAAATCCTACGGTCACGCAAGATCTATCTAGGAGATGAATAGCAACGAGAGGGGGAGAGTGTGTCTACGTACCCTCGTATACCAAAAGCAGAAGCATTTGACAATGCGGTTGATGTAGTCAAACTTCTTCTCGTTCCGACCGATCAAGCACCGAACGTACGACACCTCCGAGTTCTGCACACGTTCAGCTCGATGACGTCCCTCGAACTCTTGATCCAGCAAAGTGTCGAGGAAGTAGATGAGTTCCGTCAGCACAACGGCGTGGTGACGGTGATGGTGAAGTGATCTGCGCAGGGCTTCGCCTTACTACGAAGATGTTACTGAGGGTGTAATCTGTGGAGGGGGCGCCGCACACGGCTAACAGTTATTGGTGTGTGTTCTAGCGGTGCCCCCGCCCCCCCCCCCACAATATAATAAGGTTGGAGGGGAGGAGAGGCAGCCAAGGGGGCGCCCAAGTAGAGGAATCCTACTTGGGCCCCTAGTCCAATTCGGCCTCCCCCCTTACCATATCCACCAGAGGGAGAAGGAAGAGAGGAGGAGGGAAGGAAGGGGGAGCCAAATCCCTCCCCTTCCTTCTCTCTTCCCCATTTTCCTTCCCCCTAAGGTGCGCCCATATGGGGGCGCAGCACCCCTGCTGCTGCTGCGTTTACCCTCTTGGCCCATTAGCCCCATATCTTTGCCGGGGGTGCCCGGAACCCCTTTCCGTGACCCGATATGTACCCGGTACCCCCGGAACACTTCCGGGTCCGAATATCATCGTCCTATATATGAATCTTTACCTCTCAACCATTTCGAGACTCCTCGTCATGTCTGTGACTCATTGGGACTCCGAAAAACATTCGGTCACCAAATACATAACTCATATAATACAAAATCGTCATCAAACGTTAAGCGTGCGGACCCTACGGGTTCGAGAAACTATGTAGACATGACCGAGACACCTCTCCGGTCAATACCAATAGCGGAACCTGGATGCTCATATTGGCTCCCACATATTCTACGAAGATCTTTTCGTCGAACCGTAATGACAACATACGTAATTCCCTTGTCCATCGGTATGTTACTTGCCCGGGATTTGATCATCGGTATCTTTATACCTAGTTCAATCTCGTTACCGGCAAGTCTCTTACTCATTCCGTAATACATCAGCTTGTGACTAAGTCACTTTGCTTGCAAGGCTTCTTATGATGTGCATTACCGAGAGGGTCCAAGATACCTCTCCGACTCGGAGTGACAATCCTAATCTCGATCTAGCCAACCCAACACACCTTCAGAGATACCAGTAGAGCATCTTTATAATCACCCAGTTACGTTGTGACGTTTGATAGCACACAAGCATTCCTCCGGTATCCGGGAGTTTCATAATCTCATAGTCGAAGGAATATGTATTTGACATGAAGAAAGCAGTAGCAATAAAACTGAACGATCATTATGCTAGCTAACGGATGGGTCTTGTCCATCACATCATTCTCCTAATGATGTGATCCCGTTCTCAAATGACAACACTGTCTATGGTTAGAAACTTAACCATCTTTGATAACGAGCTAGTCTAGTAGAGGCTTACTAGGGACACAGTTTTGTCTATGTACCACACATGTATCAAGTTTCCGGTTAATCACAATTCTAGCATGAATAAAAACATTTATCATGAATAAGGAATATAAAATAACAACTTTATTATTGCCTCTAGGGCATATTTCCTTCACCCGCTGCTTCCCTCCGCCGTGTTTGCATCGGCCCCACCCAAATCAGGCAGCTTGTTGGAGAGGTGAGAACATCCCCCCCTCTGTTAATTCAAACAATGTTCGTAGTAGGATTCGGGCCTTTGAGAAAATCATGGTGTTGATCTGCTGCATCATTTTTTTTTGCTTGACCTGTTATGTGTTATATGATGTTTTTATTGTGCCTTGATCATGTTCTTATTGTGCTCTGATTTTATCCTGTATCATTAAAGAACAACAAAGTATAAGTAATGCAATGCTAGTTATGTGATGTAAACGAATATTTCTAC